>OX359290.1:96503875-97103875 GCA_947179395.2 Pulicaria dysenterica | reverse complement strand
ATTGTTTCGTTGAATAGCGATTCAGATGAATACGATCCATATTAAATATAGAGTAATATATGATCTTTAAACTCTGTACGTTAAAACATATTTAATCGAAATATTGATTAAATGAACGTTTTAGTCCTCACCATATAGTAAATATTTTAACCCCTACACTTTGGTGCAATTATTCTTTTTTCCCAAGACCAATTCTTTTACCGTAACCAATTAAACCGGTCCAACCAATTTTTAAAAATATGTTTGAATCCTCTCACTCTATACCTCAAAACGGGTTAACCTTGATTTTTTTTAAATGACTGTTTAACATCAAATTTTATGTTATTAATGATTTAACCTTGAAGATCGATTAAATCATTATTGTTTTTACAATCAGAATTTTAAACTTATAACTTATACAACCGATTTTCAATACCGATAATCATTTCAAGCCATATTTTTCATCTGATGAGAAATCAATTTATTGTCATTTCTTCAGCAATCCCACACACATATATAGGATGACTGACTGCCGCAAGGGCTGAAGGTTTTATTAAACCAGACTTATAACAACAAAGAGAACCCATTAAATCGATCATCAAAGGTTTTTACTCACACATACGCATAGAGATATACATAGTGAAGGAAGTTTCGTCAAGGTTCTTGCAGCGTTAACGTGGACAATGAAAGAGGTCAAGTGGCCAAATGTCCAGTTTCAACACGTTTTGGGTGCTATAACGTTCATAAAAAAAGTTAAAGATTCTATCGTCCTAGATGTGTAAATTTTAGAAATTAAAACAAAATTTTCTTATCATTACCCGGAATAAAAGATCAAATGACAAACATTCGTAATTCGCTTATCCTTACTACTATATAATGCATTATGTTATCTCTCCTCAAATTATTAAGACTACTTAATTTACACATTTCTTTTAATCTACACTAATCTCGTCCACTCAATATTTAACTATTTCACTCTCCTAATTTACTTTAACTTTTTATTTATTTAAAATATATTTTTTCACTAACATATACTTTTACACAAACACAATTATCCACGATTTTTAAAATCTTATTAACTTCTCTATTCTTATTTCATAAATATAATTTTTTTTATTTTAATTGTTTTTAAGAATTTATTTTTAAAATTAATAAAATAGTTTATACAAATATAAGAAAATTTGAAAAAAATAACATGTTGGTGAAATTTTTTTGTGACATTGGATCACGCGAACAATATATTATTACATTCTTTAAAATAGCACGTTAGAAAACAGAAACTATTGCCGTTACAACATTACACGTTTAAGAGTTTAAAATAAATTAAATTGTTTTAATGTTAAACGTTTTAAAAAATAAATATAAAATATTACATACTGTTTAACTCGAAAGGATGGATTTTTGTCCATAATAGTCCATACCAAGGGGCCTTTTTATACAGAAAAAGTAGAAAACAATTGACACGAACCCCGTTTTCTTCCCGAAAAACGTTGGCACGATCATCCAAAAACCCATTCGACAGGGATACCGTGTCCCGCAATTTTCAAACAAAACCCCTTCTGTCCTCTATAATCTCCTTGCTGTCATCATTTCGTTTCATTTTCAGGCGTCACAATGCATGTGAAATCTGACTCCGATTTGACCAGTGTTGAAGCTCTAACACCGCCGCGATCACCTCGCCGGCCGCTCTACTACGTCCAGAGCCCTTCCAACCACGATGCCAACGACAAGATGTCATATGGGTCAAGCCCATTCGGGTCTCCGGGTCACCCAACACACTATCACTGCTCTCCCATTCACCATTCCCGTGAATCCTCCACTTCCCGGACGTTTTCCGCCTCCATTAAGAACGCCGTCGTTAGGGCTAACCACCATGGTCACGGTGGAAGACCCCTTTCTCCCTGGAAGAGGATTGAGGACGGTGACGTGGAGGAGGAGGATGATGACGACGTTATGGGTGACGGTGGGGTTCCGTTTAGGTTTTACGTTTTGTGGTTTGTGTTGTCCTTCGTCCTCTTGTTCTCCGCCTTCTCTTTGATTTTGTGGGCTGCTAGCGTTCCTTACAAACCCAAGGTTTCCGTTAAGGTGCGAATTTTGACCTTTTCGATTTCGAAGTTGAATCGTTTATGGTTTGGTTTGAGCTGCTAATCGCGAGTCGACTCGGTCTTGGAGTTCTTGGTTGACTCGTTAGTGTTTGGCTAAGCTTGGTTTATTTTTCTGTCTTATATTTACTAAAATAAGAAAATAGCCTATAATAAACCCATGATAAACTAAAGCAAAGAATAATGGGTTGTCTTTTTCGTGGTTATAACCTATAAATAGAAAAGTGGTTTCTTAATCGTATGATTTTGGGTCAAGAAAGTTCTTAATTTATGAATGATTCGTATAAGGTTTGACAATTTGAGTTGACTTTGTGAAATTCTTGATGTAATCCGCGTTTATGTATTAGAGTTGGGAGTGTTAAAGATGTGAGAAACTCAGATAACATCCGAGTCAACTCAGTGTTTTAGTTTGGTAACTCGTTTAGCATTTACTTTCTGTCAATAGTAGCAGCTTTAATCAGAAGCTTTAATCAGAATTTGAATTTTGAAAAAGCTATTATTAATGTATGATATGATGTTAAGCGTTTCTTTTTTTTCTTTTGAGCAGAGCATGATGTTTGACAACTTTAATGTGCAATCTGGGATGGATGCAACAGGAGTACCAACTGATATGTTAACTTTGAATACAACAGTAAGAATCTTTTACCGCAATCCGGCTACCTTCTTTGGAGTCCATGTGACCGTTACTCCAATCGAAATTCATTATTTTCAACTCAAGCTTGCTTCTGGTTATGTAAGTTCTTGCTATGTTTACCTGTTGATTTAAAAGCATTGTGATTATTGCCACTTTATCGAATGCTTTAGTTTCAGGATGATATAGTACCAAAAGATCGAATAAATGTAGCTTTTTTGTTAGATCTCAAAGCTTATAAAGGTTCTAAAAGTTGAGGGAAAGAAAAAAGAGGTAGGGACAGTTTAGAGATTTTGTTCTCAGAACATTGTATAATTCGATCAGATTTACTGTTATTTTTAACAAATTTGAGTATGCATATAGGCATGTTGGCAGGATTAAGTGTTTATAGAGTTGTATAATATATTTGCTATTGAAGACAATAAATGGCTAAGTTTACATGCACACCACAACTTTTTAAACAACTGAAGTGCATATCACATAATCATTTTAACATCAATTTTACATGCCCATTAGTTGTACATTCTTCCATGTCTTCTGATAACTCCAATTACTGCCTTAAGCTTTTCTTGAACATGGGTTATTGATTACAAACGCTAATGACCGTGCATATGTTGTTGTACATTCTTGAGTGATCAGCGTGTCCACTTTCTATTTGTGCATTCCTTGTTGTACATTACACCATCGTGATGACTGCATATGGAACTTATCCTTCTACCCATAACTAGAATCTTGATTGTATAAACACTAATGAATCTTGCTTTTTTCGGAAGCACGTTCTGTCCTCGTGTTATGACTTTGAAGCTAGCTTTAAGCTTTTATTTGCCACCAGTTTAAAACAGGATAGAAAGTGAGCTTTTTAAAAATAAAGTTATGTTTGGAATTATTTAATATTACATTTGCATTAAAAAGCACAAAGAAAGCATTCATTTTAATTATATCATCCAATGTAATGGGTACCCTGTGGTCAACATTCTTGGATTTAATAAGAATATTTGTCTTGGGATGTGTAGTGTACTGATTATGGACTCAAGGAAGGTAACCTTACCCCATCCCCCCCCCCCCCCCCCCCCCCCCACAAAAAAAATAAAAAAATAAATAGATAAATAAATAAAAGAGAAACAAAAACTACACACAACCCACCTACACAAATGCAAAAGCTAGCCCTAGTGTTCTGATGGAGTAGTATAGTTATGTATGAACACTGGCATGTTTGAGTGATTTGATATTAGAGAGTGGTCCATATTTTCCAAGCTGGTGCAAGTTTTGGTTCTTATCTGGAACTGTAAATACAGTTTTCAAGACATTTAGTTTATTACAACACTGTATCTCATGGGCCCCATGCTGAAAGTGAAATGTGAAACCCCACTGTCATCAATTTGTCACATGAATTTCTTGAATGGGTATTTTGGTCTTTTCTTATGAGAAATATTCTAACAATCTTGAAATCTTGCTGCATCTGTATCCAAACTTACAGTAGGACATGTGAATTTACTCTTTCACTGCCTAAAACACTCATTTTGTTTTTCTTTTCCTGCCATTCGAGTTGTGTCTGGACCTCTAAGAATCAAATACTAAATCCATTGATCTTATCTGGATAAACTAGATGGTTTCGATCACCTGGATAAACACTAGAACACATTTAAAGCTAAAAAGTTAAATATAATTATTGTGCAAACTGCCTTTGACCTATAAGGTTTTTGAGTTTTTCTTTGTTTGATGATCTGATCAAAACAGGTGAAGAAGTTCTACCAATCAAGAAAGAGCCAAAGGGTGATTGTAGCACAAGTTTTAGGGTATCAAATGCCACTATATGGTGGAGTGTCGCCTTTCAATGCCGCCATTGGCCACCTGAAGAATGTAGTAGTACCTGTTAATCTAACATTTGTGATGAGGTCTAGAGCATACATTTTGGGGAGGCTGGTGAAACCCAAATTCTACAAAAATGTCTTGTGTCAAGTCACATTACGAGGTAACCAAATTGGCAAGCATGTAAACTTGACCGATTCTTGCATCTATCGTGATTAATTCAAGGAAATATTTCCACCCTTTAGTTTGTTTCGGTAGGTAACACGAGTACATAATTGAAATCTCAAGTTATATGATTGGTGATATTCAGTAACATATTTATCAGTAACTTTATTTCTTCAAGAAAGAGTCTTCACAAGAACTAACGAGTTTATGTTTCTTTCTTGTAAATCTTGTCAAATTTTATTTATTTCCAGCATGTGTAGAAAAGTCACTAAGTCACTCGTAAGGATCTGAATTATGATAACTTTTATAGCAATTATGGTTTTTTCATAGCAATAAGCAAGTCAAATGTTTCTTGTAAGATGGAGGAAGTGTTCCACTTATTCACACTCATCACACCGTCTCACGTCAGTTTTTATTAATAACACTGACCCGCTCTGGGCCCTACTAACATCAGGTACAAAGAATGCAATTGGGGTTATACACAGACCACAAAAATCGGAAGTAGCATATTACCGTTTAAAACAATTTTAAGGAAGATTCAGTTGAAATAAATGGTTGGGATGTTTCGGGAATTGTTAGATGGTATTGGAACATGGTTCTTGAGTCATCCACAGTTGTCTGATTTTGTGGTCGAGTTCATGGCCAGACAACGACCATCAATAGCATGTGCATGTGTCCAACCCCATTCCCTTTGCTGTTTGGATATATGAAAGCCAACTTTACAAAGATGTTAGTTTTCAAGCTTCTATAATAATATTTAGCTTTGTATAACATATAAATTATTTGTTTTTTTTTTCTTAGAGGAGAAGGATTGGAGTGGGTCGTGGGTGTAGGGTGGAGTAACCACTTAAGAAGTTAGGGTTGTCATTGCAAAGGTTGCGGCGGGAAAGCGTGGAGACCACATGTAGTGAGAGTAGTGACGGACTTCTAGTGATTGGTGGTACTATAAAATGATAAAAATGAAACAAATTGAAATTTAGTATTTTCTTTGAAACTTTTCGGGTTTCCGGTTATTTAGACCGGGTTAATCGAGTTTTTGATTGTTAAAAAGAAAACCGCACATAAAACAATTGCCTAGAAAAGTGAGTCAATTTCTTTTTTAGCAAAGCTAAAAAAAAATTAATAATTGAGGTACTAGGTGGTGTGGTGATGGTGAGAATTGATTACTATGAGATTAAGTGAGGATGTAAAAAATGACATGATAATATGTTAGATGTGATAAAAGTAATTACTTTTATCACTCTTAATAGTTTTGTACTTTTGTGTAAGAATCATTTAGTTATGTATGAATATTTTTTTGAACGACTCATAAATATATACCAAATTGTCTTTAACGGGTTTAGAACTCATGATCTTTGGTCACACCAAAGCATTCAAGTGCTTACCACTAGGCTACAACCTAAGTGACATGTATAAGTCATCTGCAATAGGTAGCTTCTTAAATTTTGTCATAAAGTTAACTTGTATTGAAATTGTCTTCTTCTAAACTATGTTGCAACCCTTGAATTATATTAGTAGATCACATCTTCTGAATTCTCAATTCTTTTGACACGTTGATTTGTGGGTCTCTAACCAAACGATCAATTCTAATCAAATAAACGGCTATGATTTAATTTTTTATTAAATAAAATATTACTATTTTTTAATAAAATTAATAATATTAGTTTTTACATATTAAAGAATTATTATCAAATGTTAAATCTTGTTACTTTATCTTATTACCCATTAAATAATAATACTTGTCAATTGTAATATACTTATTTTATTTTCTTGTGTCATTTATTAGTTTTGACGCTTATTTAAATTTACCGACTAGAGTATATAATAAGATGAAATAAAATTATAATAAAATCCTGACAATAGGGTCTACCTTGTGATCTTTTACAATTAAGGTAATTTTGTGTTTCTCATAATAAGAATATGGGTATACTATTATACTTTACTCTATATCTTCTCTTCTTTATTGTCACGTCTTTTTAAATAAAAAAAACTCTTTTTCTATATCTTTACCATTATAACTTTATTCTTCTTTTAATTGAATATTACCGTATTACGAGAGAAAAGAAAGAAAAAAAGTTAGAGAGGAATAGAGTGATTTAGAGAGATAGAGGGGATCTTTCACGGATATGGATACTTGTGGAGTCACCTTTCATTCTCGTGTTTGTAGCATTACATTAATAAAACTTGTAGTAACTGGTTATGAAGATACTATTAATTGAAAAATATATATAATTACTAAATAGTTGCAATGAAATAATAACAAAACGGTGATTAAAATAAAATTTGGTAACTAATTATTATTAGAAAAGTCATCTCTCAAAAGTGGATCTGTGACAATGCCGAACATTAACTTTGTGTTTGCTACACATGCAATGCCACACCCTATAGTCAAGTGTACGTAGTTCTATGCTTTTTTGTGCTGCTTAATCACATTACATGTTCAACTTCACAAATTCACATTTTGATACTTATTACTTATATTTCTAATTTCCTTAAATCTTGTTAGAAATAGTGGCTTGTATTGTATTCACTTTGATTAGTTCTAAGTGATAATATATGAAATAACTTTTTCTCTCTACAATCTTCATCTCGCTCACATCTACACTTCTTTTCTGCATGACATAAATTAAAACCGAAAATGGCACCTCTTATATCTAACAAACACATGAACTTTGATCACTAACAACCGAAGCTAGCAAAGCCTTCTCCAAATCATCAGAAAACCCTCGTTCAAAAAGATCGACCAAGTAGTTCATGAGCTTCGAGTCACAAGGTAGCGTGATAGGCCCGTTTTTTGGCAACCCGAACTTGTCTTCAGAGATCCTTAAAAGCTCCAAGAAAACATTGTTGTTAAGATAATGAAGTGGCATTACAAAACGACTATTATCAGTAGCATAAACCACAAAATGACCTTTGTAAGTCGCCGAAGAATCATTTCTTCTAATCGGAAAACCCTTTTTCGAAGTCCCAAACCGCCATTTCTGCACCATTTTCACAATGCTCTTAAGCGTCATAATGAAGAATATATTGCTCTTTAGCTATCCCAATCTGTGAAAAGTGTTAAAAAGACGTAGAAATACTGTTTATATGAAGTTTGGATAAGGGAATTAATAAATTCTAGTATTTATATATAGTGGCAAATAATGAATTCAGGATTGAGAGGGTCTAGGTACGTAGGTTTGGAATCATGGAATATTTAGAAGCAACAACATGTGATCAGTTATGGAAGCTTCAAATGTCCCTCGTACCCCAATAAAATACGAGGTCACCGTTTTCTGTGGTACACAAACCACATAATAATCTGAACTGAAAGCACTCTTTTTTCCGTTCCAAAGTATCGGGACCATTTTCTTGAAATATATAGGTGGTTGATATGTATTCGGACTCGATTGTTAGGCTTATACGCCATGGAAACACTTGCTGAGGAAGGGTGAGTTGAAATGGGAAACACGTAGGTAGATAGATACATACGTACGTTACAGATTGAAGAATTGCAGAGGATTATAGAAAAATTGACCATATATAAGACAAATAAATTGTTTGGAAGTTAGAAAATATATATCCATGATATGACAGGAGTAAACATTTAACCGGCCTAAAGTTTTTCAGATACATCATCTATGAGACTATGATCAAGCAAGTTCATGGTGATATTTAAGCCTTTTAATGTGTTTAGTAGACTATATATAGTTTTGTTATGGCAAACTTGTGGGAATTTCATTTAATTATGTAATGAAACAAGGTTAAAAGTTATTTGACTTTGTACACATGTTATGCGACCGGTCTTCATACATAGATAATTATATGTCACATATTAAAAGCAAGAGTAGATTATTGTTCGGATTAGTGACAATGTGTACGCCCACATTTTATATTTTATCCTATCAAGCAGTGATAGATTTACTCTTATGTAATGACTTGACACAGTTTTATATACTTAAAAACCAGTATCATATTTGTCTTTTCTATAAACATATATATATATATATATATATATATATATATATATATATATATATATATATATATATATATATAATATACTGAAAAAACCAAGAAAATCTAATAAATTACACGTTAGAAGAGCGGGTAAGGCACCTATTTTGTAATCTTTAGCACTTGTGTTCTAATCCTACATAACCACATCTCTCTCTTATTTTTTTTCCCGCTCAGCAATTCTTTATTAATGTATGCCACGTGTCCCTTCTCTATCCCTATTCTATGCCCCGCCTCTTCCTATCTAGGCCTTTTTCTACAGCTCAATCGCTGCTTTAGTTTATGCAAGATTGCAACCGCATTTCAATCTGCATTGGAATAGATTGGTATCATTTTACATGGATACACTTTCATTGCCGTAAGTTATCGATGCAGGTTCTGCAATTGCTGCTCCACTAATAACTTCAATTTCTTTTAATCGTTGTTCAACAATGAAATTCCTAGATCTGTTCTGATATCGGTCCTACACACAACCGATTTTGATTTCAGTGTTTCAATTTTACAATTTTGATCCTAGGTTATGTTTTCGATTTCGGTCTCTACCTCGCACACGATCAATTTCACCTATGTTGTAGGGTTTATTTTGCAGATTTGCAGAGGTAATGGCGATGGTTGTGTTTCTTCTACAGCTAAATTCTCGATTTTGATGTTTGTCAATATATCTAATTTCGAATTCTATGTTTTACGTTGATTTCTTTTCTTTTCTTTTTGTTTTTTAATAGCAATATGTTACATGACCTGTACTTGTGGATGTACCTGAGTTTGTACTTGAGCTCCATTTTAGATTTCTATCGTTATAAAAGTTGCTTCCAAGGTGTTTGGTGAAATGCTTAAATGAAAAAAGCCTTATAATAGCTAACTTCACTAGTTCGCTTACAGATATATGTAATTTCAAGAAGATGATTAACAATATTAACATAATTATATTTTTGCAAGATGATTTTAGGCGCTGATACTTGTACCATTCTATATATATTATTAACCAATATTTAATATAATTATTGTTTGTGAAACTTCTCTGTCATATGTTTACTAGATTTAGGTAAATCCTGAATAAATAGTTAATAACTTAATATGTATAAGTAGATGAAGTTAAAAAAGCTATGCATGAATCTAAAGTTATGAATCAATTTGTTACATAGTAGCTGTAAAAGACAACTTATTTTACGTTTAAACAAGATCCTCCTTTGTTTATACGAGAAGACCTTATGACATATTTTCATTTTCTTAAGAAGTATTGGGTTAATTCTTAACTATACCACTTATGGGAAACAATCTTGATGTAGTTTCAAGTCTGTTATTCATAATTTGGTCAGTGTAATAGGATATGCAATTAGATTTTCTATGTTTGATGCTGTTAATTTGTTGCTATTGATAGTGAATTTGATTCGGTAGATAAAATATAGTATTATTACTTTAGTATAAGAAGTTATGAAATTTTGAAAACATAACGGTACCAACAGGGCGATTTCTATCTTATTATTAATAGAACAGACATGAACAATAATCAGGCTAGGTAAATGCTTTTCTAAATTTTCAATCATTTAACTTCAGAACTACCTTTTAGTCTTTGTATATTTTTGTGAGTTTGTTTCTAAATCAGAAGCTGATGTTCATTGAAACATGGTGATTTATGGTGATTTTATGAAGTTTGTCATGCTGGAAGCTACATCTATAAACATTCTATCATGACACATAAGCTATCCGGGCACTAGAAACTGTTTGGTCATTTTCAAAAGTTTGTCAAATTGATGAATTGTTCGTATATTCATCCCTTGGTAGCTAACACTATTCCAAAAACATAAACTGTCATTTAGGACTTTGCACAATTGCACACTTTAGTAATTAAATCCTGGCATTTTGAAAAACAGTGGATATTGTAACATCCCAAAATAGGACCTAGTTGTAAAGGGTTGTACCCTATGCTTGTATAGTTGTACATTGACTTTAATCAATGTGTTTTGTTGATTATTGTTGTTATTTGTCGTTTTAAATGTGGTTATGTGAAAAGTGTCGTAAGTTGACCAAGTTGGTATTTTGTTGAGCGGTTTTAGGTAATGATTCCAAAAATATCTCCGTTAGTTGAAACGGATAGACCTAAGTCGTGTTTTAAGTTGAATAGGAGAACGAAATACCCACGCAGGGTATTAAATAAACCAAGGTCGGTTTATATGGGTTCTTATCCCTGGGAACACATATTACACACACTAAATACACATACAAACACATACGTGAGTTGCAAACTTGTCTACACACTTGTTCTTGTGAGATTTCAAGGAGAAATCAAAGGGAAGCTAATTGTAGTGAATCCAAGCAGAAGAATCAAGCCCTTAATCTGTTCTTCTTGTGGTAGTTCGACTGATTTTGTAAGTATTCTTCATGTGAACTTGGTTCTTGAAGTAGTAATGGAGATAAGTGGATATGAGGGCTAATAATTCATGATAATAGTTGTTTTGAGTCAAGAAACATGTAGGTAATGTTGTAAAAGTGTTGTTGAACATGTAGGAACGTTTAAGGTTGAGTTTTAGTCGATTTGGATGTTAAAAAACGCGAGTTGCAGGTTTGATGGCTGAACAGGACGGAGTTTACTGTGCAGGACCTTCCTGCGGCCGTAGGGGAAAGTTCCTGCGGCCGTAGGGGCCGTTTTTATTCCCGCGGCCGTAGCAGTTCCTGCGGCCGTAGTAAAATGTTCCTGCGGCCGTAGGGAGGTGTTTTTCAGGATTATTGAAATTAAGCCTTCTGTGGCCGTAGGAAAAGGTTTATGCGGCCGTAGGAGGGTATTTTATGTATTTTATGAGGTTTACCACCTACGAGTGAAGGAAAGAAGCCTACGGGCGTGGGTACATAACCTACGGCCGTTGGCACCCAATACGGCCGTAGGGTATGGTTTCTTGGGGAGGAACCTTTGCGGGCGTAGGATATATTCCTGCGGCCGTAAGGGGTGTCCGGAAGGTGTCCTGCGGCCGTAGGACACGTTCTCTGCGGCAGTAGGAGCTGTTCCAGGTTACTTGTTGCTTGTTGTTCGTTGCACGCCTAGATAGAACCAATGACTGTACATTTAGTTATTGACTGAACCTACACATGATGTGCTAGGTGATTCGGACGACTTTGTGTGTTCTTGAGATTCCCGATTTCATTTCTGCCTCCTGCAATCTCGAGGTGAGTACCGGTTTTCCCATGAGGCTCAGTAAGTAGAGTTGTCTGTGGTTGGTTGAATATGTCGTTGATGTTGCACACGTGCGTATATGAGGTATGATATGTTGTTAACGTTGTTCACGTGCGTATATGAGGTACGATATCCTATGTTGTCATGTGCAATGCCATGTTAAGTTGCTTTACTCGTTTATTGTAAATCGCATGCGTAGTGTTGGACCCCATATGGGTAAGTTGTTGCTTGATGTATTTGTCCAGACAGAAGCTGGCATGGTTAAGGTCAGCCGCAAGGCTGGATCCCTTGAGATGGATAATTCGGGGTCAACGGTGGCTCGGTGGTGCACGGCCGTGTCTCAGGTTCTGCAGGACCGCCGTTCCTTAGCGTGAGTTGGGATCTTGGCTTACGATCAAGATCCGAGTTGGCACGAACGCGCTGGTTGGACTGCTCTTCGCTCCCCCACCAGTGCGGTTGGTTGTAGCTGATACCCCCAGTTAGAGTTGTTGAGCGGGGTTTCCCACCCTGCGAGATGTGACTCTTACTAACACGTTGGCACGCCACGTTGTGGTAGGATAACTTTGTATGTTGTTCCTGTGTTGTGAAAACCTGCTTGTTGATACTTGTGTGTAAATCTGTGCTCACTAGCTAGTGTAACTAACGGTGTAGGATTTTCCTTTTTGCAGGTGCTGAGTAGTTAGATTTGTGAGGCAGGAACTTGTTGGTAGTCGTTGTAAATATCTTTTGGGAACACTGGTTGTTGTATATGTAATCTGGTGGTTGGTCATCACTAGTTGGTAACACCTGTTAGATATGAACTTGGCATATTCTTTTGATGTAAATTAATAGCCGAGTCAGAGGAACCTTACTAATCTTTTATAAACGTTGTTTATTCCGCTGCAAGCTTTTGTGTAAAAAGTTTTAATTGTCGCTAATTTTAAGCTCGTGAAACCCGGTGTTACAGATATAGTAATGCCAAATAGTGAAATGCAAACATACACTTTTATGTATAAGAAGTGTTATATTTGTCCAAAATTGTTATTGAAGAGCTACTTGGCACATAGTTGATAAAGTTGTGTGGTGGTCTATTGTTCAAATCAAAACTCAATCATGCCATATTTTTTGAATTAGTATAAAACAATGGAGGATCTGTTGTAAATCAATAATTAAATCCATTCATGAACTCCATTTAATTATCATGTATATGTTATCATTAACCCGTGTTGTAGTTGGCTGTTTTTTTGTTACACTTTTAATTTCTTTTTTTTATTTATCAAAATGATGTCATTTGAGATATGTTTGAACATGAAAGCATCTACTTTTAATCCATCATATATGGTGATGCTATTGACATGGATCTAGATTCTAATTACACGGCTATAGGTTGTCATTGATAACCTCGACCTATACACCGATGGCGACTTAGGAGGTGGAGAGATCACAAACACACAAGCATACACATAACAACTAAGTTTATAATAAATAGTTTTTAAGTTTTTACAGTACACATCATATATTTGTAAAACATTTAATGTCGTTTCTAATATCGTTATTTATAACTATCTATTTATTTTTATATTTATTTTATTCAAATCTTACAAATTTTATTTTTTTGTTACAAATTTATCATTTATGAATTGTTTGAATCAACCCGTGTAATATATAGGTTTCTAACCTACTAATTAATATCCCTTTAT
This sequence comes from Pulicaria dysenterica, assembly GCA_947179395.2. Taxonomy (NCBI): domain Eukaryota; kingdom Viridiplantae; phylum Streptophyta; class Magnoliopsida; order Asterales; family Asteraceae; genus Pulicaria; species Pulicaria dysenterica. The sequence continues at coordinate 97,090,348 of OX359290.1, read as the reverse complement.
TATCTTTTAAATTGGAGCCTATTGTCTTTTAAACTGGAGCCTATTATCAGTTTTTTTTCCGTCTTTTACACCTCTCTAAACAATATTTTAATATTTCAACTCAATGATTATTATATTATTTTTCTTATTTTGCGCTATTTTCTAATTTTCAATCACTAATTTACTATTATTGATATTATTAATAAAAAAATGGTTTTATAAGATTTCAAAACAAATACTCTATGTTATATGATTACGAATGATGTGAATTTATTACATTTTTTAAAAAACAAAAAAAACATATATTTTATCTCTATTGTTAATCATGCAACCTTTAAAAAGCTAAAATCTTCTTTTAACTCTTTTTAGCTATTATTATTATAATATCCGGAAATTTAGTACAAATTCTGTTCAGAACTCATTTTTAAATCATAGTTTATATAAAATCTTTTAACTCAAGCGGAAACATCCAAATCTTGTAGTAAATTATACTTCTCTAGAATATCTTAGTCAATTTATATACAAGATTCAAACACGAATTATTAAACATTTATCATTTTTGAGTGTTACATGAACCAATCTAACGACCATTAATCAAATAAATAGGAAAAATCCATGAATTGCCATATAGCTAAAATTATTGCCAAAGCCAAACCCATAGCAACTACCCGCCTCACAAGGCTACTAGTCAACATGCGGATAAAAAACATTTTAAACACTTACTAGCTATAAGAAATTTAGCTAGTGAGTTCCACCAAAACATTTATCTTTTAAAAAAACAAGTCATCATCTTTTTAAAACTCAAGTTTGGCAATATACATCATATATATTAAAATACACATAAGAGCACATAAGGATGTGAGTCTGTCTAGTGAGTCACAGTAACTTCACGAGGTAGGTAGCCACGGTCAACGCGCCCACATTGGAGATAATCACATTTCGCCGTCATATAGATTCATTACGACTACAACATAGCTTAAGATCTTTGTTATCAATCCATAATATAAAATTTTAGATTTATAGATTAATTATTTAAATATAAGCTTTAGAGAATTTCTATTTTATTACATAAGCTTTAAAAAATTATAATATTATATCTATAAGTAATATACGTATATATAAATTTGGATTCCCTCTACTAGCCTTGTATATTCGCACTTTCTCAGACACCCCTGAATATATAGTTCAAGTTTCAGAAAGGAAACGCAGAATAAATGATATATTTTGAAAAACAAAAAATAAAAATATCAGACATGACAGTTATCTTCTAATATAAATTAAAGTCTAATTTGAATTAATTTTATTGTACGATCATAGGCTTTTATTTAACAAATTAGTTTTAATTATACGTTCTTGACAATCTATTTTGCTAAAAACTAAAAAATAATTTTGACTTTTCTTGGTTAAAATTAGTTTCAATTTTAACTTTAGTTTGAAAATATTTTTGTAATATGATTTCATATATTTATTTCTTACATATTAAATTATTATATTTACACACTCTAATTTACAAAAATCATATTTACCCTCTATAATATTTAACAATTTCATATTTAGCTAAATTTTTAGTTTTATCATTTTAAAATATTTTATAAACATTTTTTAATTCTTTTTAATTATATGCGATAAAGACTTGAACTTATTACTTATTATCTATAATTATTATAATAATGACCATTAACTTGTATAAAAAACATAATCATGTTTTTTAATATCATAATACCACGTTTTGTCGTCATGTTTGCCCTCCACTCAGGTTGACGCTTCCACCATTAATCTAGATGTTGACCCCGCCTGTTGACATTTTCTAAATTTTAATTTCTTTTGCATTTTATAATTATTTAATATTTTTAATAAATAATTTAATAATTTTTATTTTTTAAATCAACCTATATTTATTATACAAGCATTTAATCTAATTTTTATATAAAGAAATATGGTGAACATAAAATCAAATTTTCACGTGTAAAAGTTTAATTTCACTTTCACCAAAACTAATTTACAGGAAAGAAGTCGGTGGCATACACTTGAGAGCGTTTCCCATTAACGCCATTCACCTGCTTGTCTGTTTCCTACTCCACCCCAACATTTCTTCATTTCTTGTACCCCTTTTGATGTTTTCTAAGTTCAAAATATTCCATTTTATATAAATATTAATAGAAGCTAATTTGTAAATAACAAATTTTATTTATACATAATAGTATAAATAGTTAATAACACATAATATAATATATGTTAATAAAATATATAATTGCTATGTATTAATCTTATAAATTTTAAAACAATAAAATATTAAACTTGATATGAATCAAATTTTACTAATAAAATTGCTATGTCAACCATTTAACTATTTAAATCTTATAAATATTGAACAATAAAATATTAAACTTGATATAAATCAACTTTTAAATAACACATAATATAATATATGTTAATAAAATATATGATTGTTATGTATTAATCTTATAAATTTAAACAATAAAATATTAAACTTGATATAAATCAAATTTTACTAATAAAATTGCTATGTCAATCATTTAACTATTTAAATCTTATAAATATTGAACAATAAAATATTAAACTTGATATAAATCAACTTTTACTCATACTAAGCTAGTTTATTAATAATCATATCAATTTTTTGAAAAGCAAGAGAAAAGAGGCATAAGACTAGAGTTTCGGCATGACCATCACCCTAGACTTGTGACTTTGCTTTTATTTAAATTTTAGCAAGATGCTAAATTCAAGAGTACACGCAGAGTGAGAATAAAAATACACCAAAAAAGATGAAACAAAGCAACCTAAAATCAAAACAAGCTAAGACCCATTGTAGATACTGAAAGGTGAGGAAATCCAATTGTCCCAATAAGTGTAATTTATGGCTCCTGTTACTCACCCAAAGCTTTTGATAAATTCTGAACAATTGGGAATGGATCTTCACATTTCTTCCTGGATGACTCACCTTCCTTCGCATAAAGGATGTCATTAAGCCACATCCAAAGCTGCCATAATGCTACAACACAAACGGATATTAGGATCGCCCCAAATTTCCAATGAATCCCCACCTGCGTGATCAGATTCTGAAACTCCGATACCGATGAGAGACGTGGAAATATCAAATCCCACCATACCCAATTTTTTCTCCAAAGCAAGCTAGAAATTGGGCAAGATAAGAAACAGTGATCCATTGTCTCGATATCTTTATCACAAAAAATGCAATTTAAAGATTGAATTGAGATCCCTTTCTTAGATAAATTAAACCTTGTTGGAATTGCCTCACTAAGAAACCGCCATCAGAAAATGTTGATTTTATTTGGGATTAACTGGTTCCACACACAACAACTATTAATATCTCCTCCAGAATCATTTGAAGCCTGTAACATCATAGTCATTTTTTTAATTGAGAATGACCCATTTTATCCCAATTCCACAACCAAAAATCCTCCCCCGCCATGTTAAAAGACATCAAAATAAGTTGATTCTTTAGAGATTGAAGATCATCTAGAGATCTACCTCTGATTGACGACTTCCAATCCCAAGAACCACACCACACTCCATTAACAAAAGCCTATCTTTCTTTAGAACAAGCGTTTTTATTATTTTCTAAAGCATAAAGACAAGGGTATAAGTCTTTTAACCTCGACCCCTGCCCAATCGCCATATCCTTCCAAAACAAAGAGTGTGAATCTTTTGCAAATAGATGAAATGAAATTCTGAACTGCAACTTCCAAGCTTTTACATCTTGTTGACTATTGAAGCCCGTATACTTTTCCCTGTCATGCTCTGGTTGTAAACAAACCGCCATCCACTCCATAAAACTCAACAATTACATCCTTCCAGATATCATTCTTACTAGATAGAAACCTCCAGTTCCATTTAGAAAGAAGAGCATCATTTTTAATTTTAAAACTAATCACACCCAAACCTCCATTTGATTTAGAATTTAGAATTTTACTCCAGGCAACCCAATGTAACTTTTTTTCATCTTTATGACCACAAAATAATCTTCTTCTTATAGACTCCAATGATTTCAAGATGGAATTTGGTGCCTTAAAAAGGGAAAAATAAAACAACGGTATAGCTGTAAGAACAGACTGAATCAACGTGTATCGGCCACCAATAGAAAGACACTTTGATTATCAAGACGAAAGTTTATTATTCACTTTGTCCACAACAACTGACCACGAGGCTTTATTTTTCATATTAGCCCCAACGGGAAGCCCCAAATAAGTAAAAGGGAGAGACGATACCTTGCACTTAAACATGTCAGCCATGTCTTTCACCTCCATATCCGAGACCCCAATCCCAAAAAGATTGCATTTGGATAGATTAATACTCAGCCCTGAAACATCACGAAAACATGAAAGAATTTTCATTAAAGTAATAAGATTTTTCCGGGACCATTTACCAAAAATAAGTGCATCATCTGCAAATTGAAGAAGAGAAAGATTGTGATTAGATTTCGCAAGACGAATACCCTTAAACATCCCCAGATTACAAGCATTAAGTATATTCAATTGGAGGACTTCGCTCGCTAACAAAAAAAGAAATGGCGATAGAGGGTCCCCTTGCCTCAGACCACTTTCCATAAAGAATTCTTTGGTTGGTGTTCCATTAATCAAAATAGAGGGAAATCCCTTACACCCGCAAGACAAACACATGTTTCCGATCGCAAGGGAAATCCCTTACACCCGCAAACATGGTTCCAGGGTTGGTTATGATCGTAAGTTATGTACCTACGTTCGCAAACCTTATTTCCATCGCCCGTAGGCGGTAACATCACTTAAAAACATATCCTTACGGTCGCAAGGGCCTTACCTTGCGATCGCAAGAATTACAGAAAACCCATGCGAACGCATGAACATGCCATGCGACCGCATGGATACCAGAAACCCAATGCGACCACATGCATATGCCATGCGACCGCATGTACCCCCATGCGACCGCATGCACATGCCATGCGACCGCATGGACCCTAGTTACAGTGTTCTTCGACTCTGTTCGCGTACAGCTTCTGGAAATCACATTTTAACCATTTTAATCGATCAAAACCTGATTCAATTCACTCATACACTTTACTAGACATCTAGGGAAGCTTATAAACACTTTTAACATCAAAACCCATCACAAAAACACCATTTACACCATCAAAATGGTGTAATTCTTTCAAACAACAAAAACTAGGTTCCACCAAGAAAAATACTTACAAGATGATGAAGATGAGTCTCAAGAACAGATTATCCACTTGAATGATTGCTAAAAACCACAAACAATCCTCCTTTCTTGATCTTTCTTTGAAAACCCACAAGAGTAGTGTGTGTGTGTGTGTATTGTCGTATGTATGTATGTGTGTTAGTATGTGTCTTGCAAAGTCAGGGGATAAGGGAGAGGGTGTAGCCGACCTTGAGGTTTATTTAATAAACCTCTGGTATTTTGTTCCCCTTTTCAACTTACAACTTAACACACGCTAACCCGTTTCAACTAACGGGGATATCTACGGAATCATTACACGAAACCGTTTAATATTTTATCACTTTTAAACGTGTTCGTCACTTTTCACATAATCACTCTAATTAACGCATAACACGCATTATTAACTTAAAACACACTAATTTAAATCACTTAAAACCATTGTACAACTATTTAAGCACGAGGTACCACTAGGTACTACTAGGTCCATTTTCAGGATGTTACAACTTACATCCTTATCTGGGGCATCTAGAAATAAAGAAACAAATTTATACATTGCAGAGGAGTTGGTAAAGGAATCAATAAATCGGAAAGACATGTTCTCGGGAATTCAATATCACTCTCTTTTTTGGATATGGTATAGAAGTAAAAGCACCTGCTTTTATTGAGATAATTAGATAACAAACCCGTTGGGGGTTGGCGTAGTCCTCCTACTTAGGACGTTTCTTGTATGGCTTCCTTAAGCTGGTTTTTTTGTAAACGAAGCTCTTTCTTGAAGCTGAGTCCCATTGTATTTTCTGTTAATACTAATAAAAGTTCTAGCCTTTCAAAAAAAGGGACACTACTTCACAATATTAGATACCGCTAAATTACAAGCTTTTGGTTAATCAACTTCCTACCTGACATGTCACATGTGTCATAGATACATTTTCTCTCATAATTTTCACCTTCGATTTTGACATTTGTCATTATCTCTTCATTAGGTACACATTTTAAACATATAATTTAGGTTTACAAATAATTTTCCTTGCTTCAAAATTGCTAAACCGGTTTTTGAAGAAGGGAAAAAAGTCAGCGTATTACAACTAAAGTTCAACACAGTGGTGGAGGCGTGGAGCTACTAAGGGTCTGTTGGTGACATGGACAATCAGTCAATTTTGCAGATATAGCGAAAACTTAATTGACTTTTTTTAGCCGGTGTTACAATGCTACTAGTGAAATTTTTTAGAGGTCTTCGCGTAAATGAGCACAATACACATAACGTATACGAAACTAAACAAGAAAAAGTCAAATTACGAAAATAAGCATCAGTTTCGCCCCCATAAGTCCCAGTTTCGCCCCTTGGTTCGCCCGCCAATAACAACGCGCCACGTGGCATCAGTTTCGCCCCCTACACCCAGTTTCGCCCCTATGGCCCTCAGTTTCGCCCCTGGTGGGCCCCACAGCCCAGTTTCGCCCCTTCACTTCTCAGTTTCGCCCCTATGGTGGGCCCCGCATGTCCAGTTTCGCCCCTAGCCTTTACTTTTTACCTATTAAGCCTCAGTTGTCTGTACTATTATAATTTTTAATTTTATCCCATTTTATTTACTAAAAACCATAGGTTTTTATTTATTTATCCCCTTTTATTTACTTATCCCCTTTTATTTACTTAAAACCATAGGTTTCGCCCGTAAGTAGGTTTTTATATAATTTTATAAAATTTAATATTAATTCTATATTACATTTCCATCATAAAAAATTTTAAATTTTAATTAATCTACATCTCTCTCTTAGTTTACCCTAATAATATTATTATATATTGTATCATACTCATATGTTATTTAATCCTACTCCTATATTTTTTTATTGTCTTTATTGATATTTATTTGTCTGAAAAGTTAAATTTAATTGTCAATGTTGAACGTGTATAAGCAAAACATTATTAACCTGAAAGTAGTATTACATTAATTATTGATTTAAATCATGTCGAACAGTGTAATACGTATCATACAAAGAAAGGTCTGGCTCAAATTGTGATAAATCCGGCTGGGTCGGTTCCGCAGCATTTGAGGTTGAGGCATTAGTTGTCTGGTTAGTTGACTGTTGTGAAGAAAACGGCATTCTGCAATTGTCTCGGTTGTGTTCACTGTCACCGCATCTAGTGCAGCGTGCAGGCGGTACCTGCTCACCCTTTGACGGTATCCTTCTAACAAGTTTTGGTCTCCCAGTCTGCCTTTTATTGAGCAGTGGAGGATGTAGGTTTATGAGATCTGAAGGTAAGTCCCACATATTTTTGTTGGGCACGGGGTTTATAAAACCGCTATACGTCGCAAGGTAGGTTTCACTAGTGAACCAATTCAACGCCCACTGGCTTGAATCGGTAAGCCTTAGGAATCTGGAAACTGCAATTGCGTGGCCACATGGCAACCCGGAAAGTTGCCATTTACGACAATCGCATGTCATTTCTTCAGTATCAACTATGTTAACGTTTTGTTTATGATCCTCAACCCCAAACCGGTATTGTGTAATGCCCTGTACCTGCCACGTCGAGCACTTTGACATCCTATGAAGTATTTTCTTCTCTGCCCACGGCGTAACCCTGTGCTGGAGTTTTTCTGTTTAAAAAAACTCATACAATTAATAAATATTTTAATAGTTGGTGCAGTTGCTGTTGGAGAGTTGTTTACCTGCTTCCTTACGGCGTTTGAAGAACCAGTTTTGAACACTTGCACGGAAGAAATCAATAAGCATGACCACCGGAAGTTTACGCGCGTGACGGGAAAGCGAGTTGATGGACTCTGCGCTGTTAGAGGTCATGATGTTGTATCGATGACCCGAGAAGCCGGCTCTTGTCCATTTGCTTTTTTCCACCTCTTCCAGATACTCATACACTCGTGGCGCCGCCCGTTGAATCTTGCCGTACCAGTAATGGAACTGATGTTCCGTGTTGGATTTGCATGCCTTCCAGAACAAGAAGGCAATTTTAGGGGCGAAACACTGTGTAACGTCTGCTTTTTCTGAAAGAAAATGCAGTTGACAGCGACTAGTCATCTTTTAGGGGCGAAACACTGTGTAACGTCTGATTTTTCTGAAAGAAAATGCTGTTGACAGCGACTACTCATCTTTTAGGGGCGAAACACTGTGTAACGTCTGCTTTTTCTGAAAGAAAATGCAGTTGACAGCGACTACTCATCTTTTAGGGGCGAAACACTGTGTAAGATGACTTCTCACGGAGATCGTCCGTAAACTCGGATGATGCTGTGAGAACGAGAATCGACATAACATCAGATTCGTCAGCCAGATACTGATAGTAAGTGTCATACTCACTATCCTGGGCATCTACTCCTGGTCGCTCAGGAGGCAATGTCTCAATGATGTGAAGCTTTTCCTGAGCATCCAAAACATTTTTCAGATGCATCTTCCAAACAGCAAAGTTTGGACCTGAAAGCTTCCACTTGCCAGTGATGGGACTTAGAGATTCTCTTGGTGAATAAAACGGAATAACAGATAAAATAGACATCTACAGAAAAAGGAAAAGATAAAACCGATTCAGTATTGATTACATCTTCTAATAATTATTACCTTTTAACAAAAATTATTAGACTAGGATCCATATTTCACATTTCCCGATGCAAGGTTTGGGCACTTCCCACCGGGACAATGCTATTTCTGGTAGGTAAAAACTATACCAATCGTATCCTAACTGGACACGACTCCTAGATCCGCGGGACATCGGTCACAAGAACCGTGCATGTTTAGTCCCTCTAGTGCATTTTGGGCCGGGACTCCCGATTATCACCAAAATAGATCGCACCACCTAAGACAGTGTGAACTCTGGTCGGGACTCCCGATTATCACAGAGTCTTTCACACCCTCCCCCGCAATGGTTTGAACCCGAATGCCCAAGGTTTGGTCACTTCCGACATCCGAGTACCGTTTAACAGGAAAGGTGTACCATTAGGTGGGTAGCACACTGATCTAAGATTTTTATAAAAAGGATTTCCAAGTTTTTGACGAGAAAAACTTTAATGCCAGTTTTCTTTTAAAAACCATCTGTTTCAATAATTAACTATTATTAAAACCCTTGTTTTATTTCATCGTGAGAATCACAACCACACATATATAATATGTAAAGAAATAAAACAACCACAAAACAACTATGCCTTAGCCTTGCCCTTAACTATTGTCGGTTTCGTGAGCCACACGAAAAACCCAATGGTCAATACCTAAGTGGAAAAACACAACACACATGGCATGGCGTTCTGAAGCTCCCATTGGCTCGAGCATCCAATCCTTCTCTTTGCTCCTTGCTCCTTGCTTCTTTGTTCAGATGTATATATATTCTAAAAATCTATTCTATTCTATTTTCTAAAAACTAGAAATATAAAAAGTACAAGATATTAAAAGGTACGCAAGCCCGCTAATCTAAAACTTTTACATGATAGAATAGGGGTTGTAAGTGGCACGCAGGCCTCCCCACACCATAGAATAATAAATCCAAAACAACCACAAGTGCAAGAAAAATTAAAACAATCCACAAGGTCTAGGGCTAGGCTATGACATCCCAAACATGTACTAAACTAATACATGAAAGTACAACAACAACTGATTTCTAATTATTCATCTTGATGAAAATAACTGATTTTAACAACCTGTTAAAACCTCTATATTGTTTTTCTGTTATTCAATAAATATTTATCTCAAGTTTTATACTTTGATAATTAATCAAAAAACTCAAAAATAATATTTAAACCTTAAATTAAAATAACTGTATTTCAATTTAATATTGACCACAAAATATCTGAACCGCGAGCTGGGCCAAATATTTAAACTGGGTTATTGATTGGAAATGGACCGGGAAACAAAAAATTAGGCCGAGGCCCAAAACAGCCTTTAGCACCGCTAATTCTGCCGCTAAGCCCTAACTGGGCCGCAGGCTTCCTGAGCCGTGGTTCTCTGGGCCGTAGCCCACCACACTTTTAGCGCCGCTAACTGGGCTACTTTCGCGCCGCTATCTGCGTCGCGATCGCGCCGCTAACTGCATTTCCACGGTCAACCGCCGTAAAACCACCGCCGACTGCCGTCAGCCGGCTACTGCCGTCCCTATCTGAGACCGCCGCCGGGAATGGTGGTCGATTTCTTGGTCATCGCAAATAACAACAATAATAAAAAAACAGATTTAATTTAAAGATTAAATCTAATAATATTTAATCAAAAGTTTATCCAATAAAAATCAAACCTTGATTTTTATTATACTGGATAAAAAAAACTTTTCTTGATAAAAGATAAACTTTTTTCATCAGAATAAAAAGAAACCTACATAGTCTCCTACGAGGTTAGAAGTGGCTCTGATACCACTGAAGGGTATAAAAACATGCACAGCGGAATAAAACCCACTCTAGTGATCTCATCTAACTCGTACAGAAACTAAAAGAGGAAGAGGGTTAGAACTAAAACTTTTTCTTTAATCCTCTAGACAGCTGCAGGTTATCCACCGCTACTGCACCACCTCGAACTGGCTGCTAGACCGCCTAAGGATTAAACCTCGGATCAAAAACGAGATCCACGTGTGTGTGTGTGTGCGTCGCCGCCGGCCACCGCCCTTGGTGGTCGGTTTTGTTTTTTGCGCGGCCGAAAAAAGAAGAGAGGGAGGGAGAGAGCACTTAGGGTTATCACTTTAATCTTGTAATTGAGTTATGTGATTAATGAGGCTTAATAAGGTTTATATAATAAACCCTTATTAGGCCTAAGCCCGTTTAATTAAAGCTCAGCTTTAATTAAACTATTAATCAATTACATAAAGCACCCCTTGACCTTTCTAATTAATTAATAACTATTAATTAACTGGTCTCGTTAATATTTAAACTAAATATTAACATCTCTCCTTTAAATAATAAATAACTATTTATTATTTTCTTCTTTCTCAATAATTAATTAAACTATTAATTATTGTCATACACAAAAAAGTAAAATTCAAAAGGTTCTATTTGGGTGTGCAGCGGTGTAATCCTTTAGTGTCACATAGTATTGGACACGATGATACATGTTATCTATCTCTGCACATAATCTAACATCAATAAATCTAGAACACACTATGCACAACATTAATTTCTTATTTTATAAAATATCTTCTTTTCGTGAACTTCTATTCCTTATAATAAAGAAAAATAAAACCGTGACGTATGTAAAATACAAAACTTCGAACAATTATTTTTAACACTAGGTTGACCACTTAAAAATTGATAAAATAATAAAGTAAAATAAAAGTTATAATAAAAAATGTATAAAAATAAACATGTAAATAATAGTAGTATTAAGAAATGTAAAAAAAAAATTAAAAAAAAGTGGGATCGTGGGATTGTAGGATCGTATACGATCCTACGATCTCATGTACGATCTTACGATCCTGACTACGATCCTACCTTTTTACGATCTTAAATACGATTGGCGCGTTTTCGGTTGGTAGGATCATAGGATCGTACGATCCTACGATCAAGATCGCGATTTTGATAAAATGTTAAATAGCCTACTAGTTGTGTGTAATCTTTCATAATTCTTTTATAAATCTTAATTATTGTAATTCTTTTACCTAGCCTACTAGCTGTTAGTATGACCAAATTCATCTGTTAAACTTTAAATCTATAGTTCTTTTGTTTAATTTAATTTAATATTTTTAAATATTGTATCACTGCAACTTTCAAGTTATTATAATATTGATTACTGATGAATAAATACATGGACCCTGTTAAACCCCTATAAATCCGTATATATATATAAAAGACGTGCAAATTTTCTAAAAATAACCTTAAATTGAGTCTTAATTAACCAATCACAGCCTTCAATTTCAAAATTATTCAATTCTCAAAACAATTTTGGAAAGGTTAAAAATCGGTGGATAGGAGAAATTTGAATTCAATTTTAAATCTATTCCGGAGGTTGGATGAAAATTGTGAGGGGGTTTTATAAAAAATATGAGGTTTTAAGAAAATGTGAGGGGGGTTTTATAAAAAGTGTATCTAATGTAATTAATTATAAGTTGTTTATAAATTATGTTTAGTAACTTGTGATATATTTTGTTTAGAGAAAAAAATAATTACTACCTCCGTCCCATTTTTATTGTCCAGTTTTGACTTTTTAAAGTCTTTCTTTTTCAACTTTGACCTTAAATATTTTTGTTTCGGTTATATAATACTTCATGAAGATTATATCAATGAAATTACATTTAAAACACAATGTATTCATATATTTTGTATCAAATATTATATAACACAAATAAAAATATTTAAGGTCAAAGTTGAAAAAGAAAGACTTTAAAAAGTCAATACTGGACAATAAAAATGGGACGGAGGGAGTATATATTTACGACCGTCTCATTTTTATCTACGTTTTGATATACATTTTATTGTAATATGACACTTTTTGAAATTAGTACATTCTCATCATAAAGGTGATATTTAATTTACAGCATTATTTTTATTTGAAAATTCTAATATCTCAAATACACTTTCGAAATATCCGTACGTGTACGGGTCAATAAACTAGTTTATATAACGGTGATATCTAATATCTCAAAATTCTAGTTTTGAACCTCAAGCCTCAGTGTCTCCTCTGTATGTCCCACATGTCTTGCACACTCTTAAATTTTATAATTTTACCCATTTTTATTACTTAAAAAATTTGAATTACCTTTTAAGGTAATTTTAAAAAATTTTATCTTACTCCTTTATAATAAATTTTCACCATAAAAACTGTTTAATTATAATAAATCACTTATTAATAAAAGAGGGTAAAATTATAAAATTTAAGAGTGTGCAAAACATGTGGGGCATACAGAGGAGACACTGAGGCTTGAGGTTCAAAACTAGAGGCTAGGGGCGAAACTGGGCATGCGGGGCCCACCTTGGGGGCGAAACTGGGCTGTGAGGGGCGAAACTGGGCTGTGGGGCCCACCAGGGGCGAAACTGATGCCCATAGGGGCGAAACTGAGCATCAAGGGGCGAAACTGGTGACACGTGGCGAGCTTTGATTGGTGGGCGAACCAAGGGGCGAAACTGAGCTTTTGGGGGCGAAACTGATGCTCATTTTCGTAATTTGATATTTTTAAGCTTGTTTTCGCGAATGTATAAGGTATGTTGCTTATTTAGGTAATTGATTTAATTTTTTATACCATCGGTGATTTTTTCATGTCAACAAAACATAATAAAAATGAGTTTGAATAATAAATGATAAATTATAGTTCAATAGTCGATTTATAATTTTACAATGTTTTAGTTTGCTTAAAAAATAAAAAATAAATTAAGAGGGCTTCATATAAATTATGTATTATTTTAGATGTTGATCTTAGAATACCAGCCGATAACTGCAAAACTCATTAACTCGAAATGATAACACGAAAACACAAAAAAATAATAATTTAAACAACACTTGTAATCTTAAGTAATTTCAATTTTGTCATTATATAATGGTAACAGTTCCGTCATTATACTTTAACATTAAGTGTTTAAATGTTTAAAGTTCAAAGTTAAATTAATGTTGAGATAATTAGCAAAAGAGGATTGGAGAGATGTAGTGCGAGGGGGATTTCAACTTAATATTATATATAAGTGTTCAAACTCGAGAAAGTAGATAGTAATGTAGATACGCTTCAGAAATTCTTAATTTAGAAATGAACTACTTTTTAAATATAAATTCCATAATTCTTTCTGAAAAAAAATATATCATATAATCTTTTGATACATTCTCAACTCCCAAGACAAATCCATGTTCACCGACATTGTTAGTTAATATTATATAAAATATTAAATAAAGATGACAAATATCTATATAAACATGGCCACAGACGCATAAGAAATGATACAGATGTATTATGTATACTCTGCATATCACACCTACAAACACTGACAAAAAAACACACTGAAAAAACAATGGCGAACTTCTTCTACTTTCTCATTACACTTTCAGTAATTGCATCTGCAAGTTCTTGTGATAGATGTCTGCATCAAACTAGAGCTGTGCTTTTCTCCAATGCTTCTGCTCTTTCATGTACCATTTTTAATTTTTACTTTTTTTAGAAAAAAATTCAATTAAATTTGAGATTGACCATGATAATATTTCTTGAATTAATGTGATGGGTAGTTGGGTAATTTTAAATTTCTTATATAAATATTGTAGATGGAGCTTGTGGGTATGGTGCATCAGCTCCAAGTTTGTACAATGGCCATCTTGCTGCTGCTGTACCTAGCATTTTCAAATTCGGGTCGGGTTGTGGTGCTTGTTTCCAGGTAGATATACAAGTTTACATATTTGACCTTAGTGTTTGATGATTTTGCAATTTTGGTAATGAATGTGGAGGGTATTAATGTAATTTTGCAGGTGAGATGCATGGATGGTAAGCTGTGTTCAAAAACTGGAACTCAGGTAATAGTGACTGATTTGAATAATAAGAACACACAGACAGAACTGGTGTTGAGCAGCAGAGCTTTAATGGCGATGGCTAATAAGGGCATGGAACAACAAATATTAAAACTTGGTTCTGCCAATGTGGAATATAAAAGGTACAAGTGTTCACTTAAAATTTTCTTCAAAGCTAAAAGAAATAAATATGGTTGGTAAACATTATAAATAGCAAAAATATTCTATATTTTTTTAACAATAAAATTATACTAGTGGAAGGGTCGTAGTGACATCTATACGGACAACATGCGAACCCCAAACTACTCACCATGAGTGATTAAACCCTCCTATGTTATCTCCAGAAACCACCACTACGAGAAATAATGCATCAATCCTTAAGGAAACCACCATCCTCAAGGTTTGAACCCAAGATCTTAAAGATGTTGTAAAAACCAGATACCATAAAAACAAGTCCTAGATTGTAAAAAAAAACAAACAAAAAATTCCATATATCAATCTTATGCTGTAAAATATTTTATATACCTAAAATAGTGTAAGATAGACGTGGTGGGCTCCATCGTGTAGCTTAATGGGCCTAACAATATCTTAGATGAATTATATCACATGTTTTTTTTTTTCGTTTTTCATTTTTTGTGTACTCTGAATTATATTTGCATCTAGAGTCGAATGTACATTGAATTTAACCTAGTTAATGTGTAGAGTACCTTGTGATTACAAAGGCAAAAACCTAGCTGTGAGGGTGGAAGAATCAAGCCAAAAGCTCCATTACCTAGCCATTAAGTTCTTGTATCAAGGTGGCCAAACCGAGATCGTTGCCGTTGATATCGCCAAGGTAAATAAATCTTTGTCAATACCACAACTGCCACACGATTTTCTGATCAAAAACTTACACACAAGATGCTACATTTTTCTTGTTTTTAAAAGATCGGTTCGATGAATTGGAGTTTCATGAGTCGAAAATCTGGTGCTATTTGGGACACGAGTCGGGTTCCGGACGGGCCATTGCAATTCCGGTTAGTGGTGACATCGGGATATGACCGGAAGACGATTTGGGCCAAGAGTGTGCTCCCGGCTGATTGGAATGTTGGCATGGTGTACGACTCTGGTGTACAGATTGATGACATTGCTGAAGAAGGTTGTGGTCGATGTGATTAGATTTGGGAATAATTCTATATGTGGGTTATTATGGTGTATTTATTTTGTTGTACACTCGTATTTGTATTTTCTATCGATGATCGTTGCAAATTATTTATAATTAAAAAATAAAATTGCAGGTAAGCTATTGTTAACTATGTACTAATGTACCCTTTTGCTAAAAAAAAAAACAACAATAAAAAGAGAGCATATTATCAATTTACTAGCTAGCAGTAACGTTATAAAGTGCAACCTACCAAGAAATAAATATTATAATTTGTTAATAATGATAATATGTTAATTTTTAAGGCAAGATATAGCTATAAATTTCAATTTATTACGGAAAAGAATCTCCGATCAAATAATCTTAGTTTTTGTGATATCATGATACATCTTTAATTAATTTTTTTTGAAAATTACCATCTTTTTATAAAAAATTGAATTTTACATCCATTTTTTTAATAAAATTAAAATTTATAATCAGATCTCCGTACAAAAAGTACAAGTTTTATTTATTAATAAAGGGAGATGATTCTTATATATATATATATATATATATATATATATATATATATATATAGTTGATTTATTTAAAGAAAAAATATGTTTTATTAACGTATAATATAGCTTCAAGGATATTGATGTATTATACCTTCTGTGAATAAATCAATTTAAAAATGAAAAATCACCACTTCTGATATTAATATTACGCTTTTTTGACAAATTAACCTTTAATAAAAGTATTGATTTAAGAAATGATTCTAGATGAAATGGAAGAGGCTTGTGAGATAATTATAAGAATATGATCAATCAAGAGCGAGATAGTAGATATTTTATTTATTTATTTGGGTTATAAAGCTTTTAGCAAAAGTGTAACATATGGTACAGGTGCTATTTAAGACGAAAACTGTCGCAAAGAAAATAATTTCGGAGTCAAAATCTTGACTTGTAATGTTGGAGTCAAGGTCGAGTCGAGTATGCAGGTCGTCTTATTCTACTTTGAAACATCAATAATCCTTTTTTTAATATTTAAAATACAAGTGATCGATTATCCGCTTAGGATTGAGCATGGCCCTAAACCTGGATCGAATCGAAACCCAAATATTGCAGAATCTCAAACCGAAGATTGGAACATTGTTAAGAATTCAGGTTCCATCAAAGACCCATTCGAAACAAGTTCGGTCCACGCCCGGATCAAAAGCCCAAAACTTTGAGTTTCTTAAAACTTTCTTTTGAAAGAAATTTTTAAAAAAATAATTAGATGCTATATATTTGAATCTAACTATATATAAGAGATCTAAAGCAAGATAACTAAACAACAATCCAATTATTATGTAAGTAATAGCATATAAGTTCATGCCAGTAAATGCAGAGGGTTTATATAGTCAAACAAGAAAATAAGTCATCATCAAAGATCAAGTTTGGCATGCACGAAAACCATTACAAATTTACAATATGAGCCACATACAAAACAAACGTACAGCCTTTTGTGCTTTGCACGGTGGTTAATTGTGCCATACAAAGCCTCCATGGCACATCAACTAGGAGGGTGGGGGATACCTGGCCCGACGGTAGTCGGCTCTAATCGGCCGGTCACGATCAAGCCCTGGTTATTGTGTCCCAGCCTCCGACCACACACCATCCTGATCCTAATGGAGTCCATATTGGATAAGGATTAATGGGGGCCATAATATATGTGGGGAGTTAGGCCCCTACCTTGACATTCCAAATTCATGTTGTCCCTGATGTCACTTAGGTGTGGTATCAGTAAAGCATCGGTATTGCATATGTGGAGGGGCACTACCGAGAGGCACACCACCCTTGTTAGATCGGTACCGAAAAAAATGATTGGTTCCGGCATTTGAATACCGAAGGTAGGAGAGAGAGAGAGAGAAAAGAGAGAGAGAGAGGAAAGAGGAGAGAGAAGATAGAGTATTTTTTTTTGAATAAAAAAATCTTGAAGCATCAAAGCGTAGTGACTTGTAGCATGAGATGCCGAAAAAAGAGTACACCCCATGCTCTTAGTGG
Source organism: Pulicaria dysenterica (assembly GCA_947179395.2). Taxonomy (NCBI): domain Eukaryota; kingdom Viridiplantae; phylum Streptophyta; class Magnoliopsida; order Asterales; family Asteraceae; genus Pulicaria; species Pulicaria dysenterica. The sequence continues at coordinate 97,072,624 of OX359290.1, read as the reverse complement.
GTATAGTGCTATCATCCATGGAACTCTTAAGACCTTAAAGGTTACATCAGGTAAACCAACTTTAACTCTAGTCCGGACTCATGCAAACTCATGACTCTTGGTTCATGAACAATAACATATTCAGGGTTTTAGAATATTCTAGCAATATCCCTTGGACTAATATTAGTACATCTTAAAACCATTTCAATGGCAAACAATTTAAATGCTATAATGATTATCAATCATTTCACAATAAACATGTTTTTTGTCATGAATCCGGGTTTTGAAAAACGTTGCACTTACTTGAAAATTTGGATGAGGTTCACAACTCAAACACCAACCACTTAGGTGTCAAGCAATTAAGCTCAATTGAATCCTATTCGAAAGCATGAATGCATGATCAACACTTAGAAATCAAGTCTACTCAAATGGTATATCTAAAGCTTAGAACCCTTAAAACATGAAATCAATGTACTCCAAGACTTCCGATGGAACCAAGTATGACTTTGAATCACATATATATATATTTGAACAACGTCCTTTGGAAATTATTATTAACAACGTCCGACTTATTTGAACTAGTTATGAATAGAAAATAAATACTCCGTTATTATTTTATACTTCAATTATGTTGCAAATCCTTTGGAATTTGCGATTCTTTTCAACTTTGCGATGCACTTAACCGTTACCTTGGTGGTCCATCGGATATTCCACTTGGCTCGCATGGGGGAGGTCAAGGGATTAAATTTAGGAGGCTTTATCAAGGGTTGGCTATGGGGTTATTTCAGAAACGATCATCGGTAACACATGTTAGACCACAAGCATCAGAGTCAAAGACTTGCACCCCAACTGAATAGGTAAAATCCACTTTTAAAAACAACTTTGCGACAAACTTAGAAGGTATTAAAATATTGAAATCGCTAACTTTTGACATAGATTTTCATCTTCATTCACTTCTATCATCAATCATCAACACATATCCACTATTTTCTTCGATTTGTATTTTTTTAATAACAAATTTCATTTCTTTAACAAAGGGTAGTTATCATAACTTTATTTTAATAAGATCAAAGTCATGAAACCAAATGTTAATTAATTATCTACTTTGAACCAAAAAAAAAAAATACCACGTAATATACATATATCATATAACTACAGTCGTACGTGGTTTTTAACTTTTACGAGAATAACACATTTTTCCTAGAATCACCGACTTCTGGTTATCTCCCGACTAGACGCTCAAGGGTGTGGTGCAGAGAAGACCACAGAAAAAATGTTTTACCACAAATTCAAGGTCCACACATGACTTGGTCAAATTCATAGCCAACGCAAGTGATTATCTTCTGTTATATTTTATTGTCTATAACTTCACCCTTCTTTCTACTCTTGAGAAACTAAAGTACTAAACGTTTTAAGTTTGAACATCGAGAAAGGAAATGATTTATACGCAAATACAAATTGTCATATATAACAAAAAGTGCTTAACTAAGTAGATAGTTATACCCTTAAAAGTGTGAAAGAAAGAAATTAATATTGAATTCGTGATTCTATACATGTCCTATATTTGTGTATATGACAAATTTTAGTGTATACAAATTACATCCCGTAAGAGAATAAATGTATGTTTCATAAAACAAATTTGTGGATTCAATTTTTCTCAGACTACACCATAGTATTGTCTGTCATATAACTATTATCACTAACCGTCACATCATCAGCCATTTTCATATTGATTTTCAATTTTCTACATAAACAATTAATAAAATAATAAAAGTAGATTAATACTTTGAAAAACACAAATTTAAATCCTAGATTAAAAATATTACAATAACAATATTTGTAATCAAAATAAAATTAAGCTAATTGGCATATTAGTAGCGTTGTCATAAGTTAATTGTCATATATCAACCGTGCATTTTTTAATAACACTAAAACCAAGCACTCCTGCAGCTTTTGCTTATTGTACGAAATATTTAAAGTGATTGTGAAACGTACGTGATATACCTTTGACCGATCCTCAAAAAGACTTCTTTTCGCATTTGAAATCTTTGTCTAAACATCTTATATGACATTTGTTCAACCTTCATTTCAAATAACAAAATTTACTACGACAAACATAAACCAATTCTTACCAAACTAGTTGTGTGGATATATCGGTTTTTATGGCTTACCCATTTAGAGCCATAAATCCATAGTAATTACTATCAATTAAAAGTCTCGAACCTAATAATTTAGATACTTTAAAAAAATTTGCCCAATTTAAACTTATGAGAAATTGCTTAAATATTTAAAAAGGACACCTTAAATTTCTAGCATTTTTAATAAAACGATGTAATGGTTAAAATGACTTCAGTTATTAGTAATATATCCCTTCTTACTTCATCTCATTTACCATATGAATATCGCATTCTCTCTCTTTTATTGCACTAAGAAAATTCTTAGGCCACCCCCCTTTTTATCCCACTAACTAACAAAATCCTTAGGCCGGCCGCATCCATCACAGATGGAGCTTGTGAGACGTCTTCACCATCACGAAAACCATCGCCCTCCTTCGTGAGGGGTGGCTCACGGTCACGCATGCGGCCATGGTCACACTCGTGAGCTTGTTTCTTTTTTTTATTTTTGATTGTTTTTTCTTGTGATGTGAAGTATGTGATGAATGCAGGGGTTTGTGTGATGTGATGAGAGAATGGTGGGAGAATGATGTGGTGCTGATGTGGCTGTGTGAAGCATATGCTGGATGCTGGTGGTCTTAGGCCATCCGTATGGCAACCCGTTGGTTTCCCCTTACCCTCTTGCCACATCAACGACATATCATCTTCTCTTTCCTTTCCCTTGTCAATGCAAGAGTTAGTATAACACCTCCAATCTTAGCCACTTTTATTTTATGATATATATTAAGAGAGAAACAAAGAGGTAAAAAGAGAGGGAAGATAGGAAGAAGGTGGGGTGAGAAAGCATGCTAGTTGTGGGAGCCATATCCATCAGGTAGCTCGGGTTCAACTAGGAGGTGATATTTCCTTATCATATTGAGCGGCATTTCCATACCGATAATTGCTTGGTTGGATCTGGTAGCATTCGGTAGCGATATAACTTACACCACCTGCATCTGCGAGTGCAGGACTAGTAGTGCCGATAACATGGTCAGGCAAGAATGAATGAATGAATGAATATAGTTTTACTTTTACAACTTCTTGCAAAAAGTTTTTGTAAGATAACAACTTTACAAGATAGTTCTGAATTTAAGGTTATTATCACATTTAAAGTTGTAAAAACAAAAAGAAAAGATTGAACGTCAATTTATTTATTTATTCATTTTAAAAAAAGAGTATAGATAATGTACCAATAACATCATCACAAATTCAAGAAACAACCTCACAAGTCATTATTACCTTTTCAACATTGGCCCATGGATAGGAAATTCCACTAATACCACCACTCCCTTACAAGTCATTTGGTCTTCGGATTTCCACAAAGACTTGAGTCAATCCCACCCCCATTAACCTTTATATATAAACAACAAGAAGAATATATTGCATTTCTCCCCAACTTAAAAAAAAGAACAAGAAAAATCGTCATGGAGGTGACTCGATTGGAGTTCGAATTGCCCGGCTTCCGATTTCATCCGACCGAGGAGGAGTTGCTTGAGTTCTATCTAAAAAAGATGGTCTTAGGTAATAACACATGTTTTGAAGTCATTGGGCTTTTGAACATTTATCTCTACGATCCATGGATCCTACCAGGTAAATTTTCATCAATTCAACTCTCGAATCAATCTTTTTCAGTAAAGGGTCATGATGTATGTTTCACTATAGCGATAAGCTGAAATGATGTATATCTTTTACTGGTGTAATTGCAGAATTGTCCAAGATTGGTGAGAGGGAGTGGTACTTTTTTGTGCCAAGAAACAAAAAACATGGTAATGGGGGGAGACCCAACAGAACCACCAAAAACGGGTTCTGGAAGGCAACCGGGTCGGATCGAAAGATATTCTCTTTGTCGGACACCAACAAGCATCTCGGGTTGAAGAAAACTTTGGTTTTCTACAAAGGCAGAGCACCTGGTGGAAGCAAAACAGATTGGGTCATGAGCGAGTACCGGCTGCCTGATTCTTGCCCGCTCTCAAAGGTAGTAACATACCTTTGTGTCAAGATATAATATCCTTAATCTTGTCAAACTCTTCGGTTTTATGAATCGTCTTACTTGGTAATTGGCAGGATATAGTGCTGTGTAAAATATACAGAAAGGCAACTTCCATCAAGGTGCTGGAGCAAAGAGCAGCCAGGGAAGAAGCTCACCCCTTGCCATCTCCAAGCTCAAGTCAGAGTCAAGGTCAAAAATTTGACTTGTTGGAACTATCACCAATGATAATGAGCCACATGGGATGCCATGCCAGCGAGAATGAAGCCAGCAAGAAACATAACCTGAAATTACCAACGGGGGAAAAGAAGATATCCGAGCTCCGGTTACCAAAAAGTGACATGGATTGGAGTCAAGATCCACAGTTACGTAGTCCATGGCTACAAGATCTTATTTTCACCCCTCCTCCCTACGCCAATGTACTTAATTTCCTTGATTAATTGTGTAAAACTATGAAAATGACTACTTAATTTCCTTGATTAATTGTGTAAAACCGAATAATAGTATAAACTTATGCCCGTATTACATTAAAATTGTTGGGGAGCCACTCAAAGAATAGACGATGAACAAAACAACTATTTACATGAAGGGTATTAGTATTGAGATGGATTTCGTTCAAGTCTGTTCTCATTCTCATTTTGCAAGTCTTGTATCACGGACCAACGAAATGAAAACGAGAAGCTAAACGAAACAAACGGGCCCAAAAATCCGGGATACACTAACTATCCTACCATCTACTGTTTCTATGTTTAACATAAAAGAAGAATAAACTACATCACTTACAAAATTGTGGTCTTTTGAAGGCCATTTCAGCACTCAACAGGGGCCCGTGTGTCATTGTGAGCCTTGGCCGATTTATTTCATGTGTATGTGACCCGACACCTGATGCACTCAATTGACCAGATGGGCTTGAGCTCCTTGAGTAAAACATAGTGTACATGGTCAGTTTGACCTCTATCGAACCATAACTTATACATTAGTTTCAATCCATTCTTTTCATGGTTCTTCATGAAACTTGCTCTTGCTGTCGAGAAATTCGGTCTTCTTCGATTCGCTGTAATAGCTCTTCACAAGCTTTCAAAGATGCAGCTGTGAATCTTTCCATGGCCTCAAAAACAAGCCGAAGATTCGTTTGTGCACTAATGCTTTTACTAGTCTCACTCTGATAAACTGCTGAGAGACCATTATCTTCTCCAGAAGAAACAACTATTCGTTTATCGAGCACTTGCAACTCTTTATGAATCTTTTGATCTTCCCTTTCCAAATCTTTAACCTTTCTCTCCATGTTCTTATGCATTACTAACCTTCGTCTCATTTCTTGCTTATCCCGTTCCCATAACTGAAGGACAACTTTCACAAATTCCCTCATAGACCCCACCACTTCCTTATCAGATATCCGGTCCATGGCTTGAGCCCACTGGTTGCATATTATGAACACAGTTGGTGCACCTATTCGGCTAGGAGAGAAGGGAACAGGTCCATCGGGGGTTTCTTCAGGGACATACAAAAGACATTTTAAAAGCCAGTTGTTTAATGATGTCACAAACCCTTTTTGTGATCCAAACCAACATGAGAATCGAAGAGTCCAGTTAAGAAGATCATGCTCTAATTGTAATGTGGCTTCAAGACTATCATCAGAAAAGTGTTTCTGAGAAGCAATAGCGTCTAACCGTTTAGCAGCTCCAATGGCTCGACATTGATTATGATGGCACTCGAGCATCGTTCTCCACATTCTTGTTAAACTGTAGACCACAAATTACTCATAACTCAAATCTTGAATTCTAACATTTACATGAATTAAAAAGAAAACAATTTAACATACCCTTGAATGAATTCGCTTAGCTGTGGCCACAATTCTTCGTCTCTCAATTTGTTTATCTGCTCAGAGATTTTATCCACAACTTGAATTGCAATTCTAATTTTCGTGGAAAGACTTCTAACTAAAATTCTTGTCGCATCGACTTTATGCTGTTCAGCTCCCTTTTCATCTAAACGTTTTAGTTTTCTTTCTTTCTCCTCATGGAGCAATCTCATTTTCTCCTCAACCTAAGCCTTACATAACAATTGCTAGTTACGAACAAAAATAACTTCAGAAACACATGTTTATATTTCCATTGAAGGGCATAAAGTCAACATACCTTAACTTCCTCAAACAACTTCTTCTCCCATAAATAGAGCTTATGCAGAGTAGATGAAAGATTTTTAGACCTTGTTCTTAACTCTACATCGATATTGGCTGGATCAGAGTTCTTTGAAGTTGCAACAGCTAATGATGGTGAAAATACATTCAACATCTTTGAGGGAACTGATTTAAAGATATTAGTCATAATAAAACTCAGCGGCTTTCAAACATTTAAAGAGAAATTCTTGAAATATCAATATACAAATAATCGAATTTACAGTAAAGTTTGGACCTTGATAGGCGGCATGTTTTCGGTTGTGAGGAACTTTTCCGACTTCAAGAATCTTTGCTAGTTCATTTCCGGACTCTGAAGCACGATCGAATTGGATTTGAATCTCTTTTACAACTTCTGAATCATTATGAAACTCATGAAGAGGCTTTTCCCCTCTTGATGTCTCTCCTTTATCCACTACATGAACTTCAAACTCAACTGGTTCTTCTTCAGGAACACTTGGTCCACTTCTGTAATGCAAATCAACTACAGAGCTTTTTTCACTCTCATCATCAACCACTGTTGCTTTTTTTGAGTCTACATTACGACCGCCACCACCACCGCTGCTGCTGCTACCACCACCACCACCACCATCATCAACAAATTTCTGGTTTGTAGAATGTATTTCTTTGACAACTTCTTCCTGATAGTAATCTTCATCTTCTAAATCAGGAATACCCTCTTCCTCCCTCACCTCTCTTGAATCCCGACTAGGCGTACGCGGAGGATAATAACTTTCAAAAGTTTCGAATGGATTCAAGAAGTCCCAGGTGGAGCTCGGCGGCGGGGGAGGCGGAGGTGGTGGCGGTGGTTTTGAATTGGAAGATGATGCCTCTGTCTGTAAAAACGGTGGAGGTGATGAGACACCACCGTACGGTGGTTGTTGAGAAGAAGAAGAGCCGAAAAACTCACCGTAATTAGAGTAATTATTGTTATATGAGTAAGAATTAGGGTTCTGATAATTATAACTGTTGCCATAATATGATGATGAGGAAGAAGCTTCACCGTAATGTATAGTCTCCGGACTCATTGGCCTTTGCTGGTACACAACAGATTGAGTCGGCTGTTTTCTCATAAAATTCATTGTGTAACGACTTGGAAGATAATCTGCCGGAGGATAATAACCAGCGGGGGGGTAACCTGACGGAGGATAACCTGCAGGTGGGTAATTTAACGGCGGGTAACCGGGAGGAGGGTAATTTGAAGGCGGATAACCGGCAAGGGGGTAACTTGACGGAGGATAATCGGACGGAGTATAACCAGCAGTTGGTGGGTAAAAAGGGGGAGTATAAGAAGAACTATCGTTTTCATGATGATCATTATAGGTTAAATTACTGTACCTTTGATGTTGATGCGGCGGTGAGGAACCGTCATTAACTGAGTGCAAATGAATAGAACCATCATCATCGCCGGAATCTTCATCGGAATCAGAATGAAAGTGAAGGTGAGACGAACCGGAGTTGGAATGCGAATGATCATGAACAACCGGCGGCTTGGAAGACTCTCCTTTCCTTTGAGGAGGAAGGTTGAGAACCGGAGATGGAGGGATATCACCGGCGTGCACGGCGGCGGAGTGAATATCAAAAAACCGATGCAGCGAAACTCCAACGTTTTTCAGAGAGTGACAGTAAGCTAAATGAGCTTCGGCTAAAGCATAACGTTGATGGATGGCGTCATCAAGGAAGGTGCATCTCTTCCTACACAGCGCCACCGCCGGCGATTCTTCCGGCTTGGAGCCCACACAGCCCATACAGTAACAATTGGTAATTACTTTTCTTTTTCAACAAGGGGATTGAAATTTTAGGGATTGGAAGAGAAAAGGGAAAGGGGGCCGGTGAAGGAATCTTTGACAGCGGGGAATATCTCGTCGGTTTGTAGAAGTAGGGGACAGAGGTTGAGAGAGAGGATGCATCGTCGGTGTGTAGTGTGTGAGAGAGAAAGTAGGAGTGTGTACTTTTAGAGAGTGAAAGTGCGTGTGTATGTGTATTGTCGATGCCTGGTACAGGTATATCTTCACTTTGCCCCTTGTGTTTTGACATATTGGCTAATTTTGTCCCTGTAAATTCAAAAATGACAACATTCTTCTACACGCCGTGAATTTTTTTTTTCAAGTTTGATTGCCCGTCTGGAGATGATAACGGTCAAACGGTATGGTGGCGGGCCCTGCCTGGTGGCTGGTGTTCTTAGCATTAGTTTAATTTATTTTTTAAAAAACTTTTCATTTAAACTGTAATATATTTATGGAAAAGAATTATTAAAACAAAGGCTAACTAGTTTTTTTTAATATTCCGAATGTTATTCAAACATAATTATATATGATATCACTCAGTTTCTAACAAACTATTCACATTATTATGCTTTTATTTTCTATTGTTATCTTCTTCGTCTTCAAAAAATTATTCTTTATCTAGTAAAGTAACATTTGTTTGAATTATGAATAAGACGTTTAAAGTTTATAAAATGACAGTAGTGAAAGAAGAAACAAAGTTGAAGTTCAATTTATCATAAACGAAAGGGGGACTCTTGTGTTAATATCTCAATAACGATTATTTCGGTAATAACCATTAATTTACAGACTGTATTTGTAAAATCTTGATTTTGTCCCATTTAAAAATCTATAGATATGTTAAATGAGTTGACAACCATTGTTATAAAACACAATCGTTCGTTATAATTATTATTAATTAAGTAGATGCCCCAAATCACGCCTGGTCTCACCCTCTCCAGCTTCATCCTCCCATTAGATGCGTATGAAAGTGTCCGTGATTTCCAAATTTCACCACTTATAAAACTTTTTAAAATATCAACAAATACTTGCAACGGAAGTCTTAAACTATGTGTGCAATAAAAGCAAACCGATAAAAATCACAGTGTCACACCGTAAATCTTGGTCAAATCCGTTACATAAATCAATCAAATGAATTAAATAAATAACGAATGTCAAGTGGTATCTCATCTAGTAGTCAACTACCCAAGCACCCCTTCTCACAAGCCAGAACTTTTACGCCACCTGCACGAGTACATGACACATTTCAAGAAACAAGTGTCAGCTTACGCCTCGTGAGTCAATAGGAGTTAGAATATGAAACCAAAAAAACGTTACTTTAAATCGAATATATAATTAAATAATTAATTACCCACACCTGACCCATCGTGTATTCGACCCGAACCCGTAACCAAATCATGTACCACGTACGGGGTCAAATATCAATCGTATCAATCATAATCATCATATAATCATTTCATATTCATCATCATCATAGCCGTAATCATATCATGTATCGTATCATATAATCATATCATGTATCATATCATATAATCATATCATGTATCATATCATATAATCATGTCATAAACATCATAACCGTAATCGTAATCATCTCATGTGTCATATCATATATCGAGAAGGTATTCCTACCGTAGAGTGTAAACCCACAAGGAAACCCACAAGTTCGCTAATCACGTGCCCGGCCAACCTATGTACCAAGTGGGGCGCGACTCCCACCCGAGAACATAAATCCCGAGAGTATCTCCGCTTTCGCTACTCCGACGGTGCGAGTACAAGTACCGCGTTGTCGTTCAGATGTAAGTACAATCGGAAACCCCCGTTCGTCTCCTCCTTACACCTACGTGATGTTTGATCAAGCCCCCCGTTCGGCCAACACCACTCCAGCATACAGGCACACGAGGTACCTATATACCATGCCCCGCCAAGGTTGTCTAGAAAACCCGGCAGCGTCGTATATGGCTAGCACATTATCCTAGAAGGTCCCCGTTTCCTACTAGGTCCGCATATCCGCAAATGAGCAAGTAGGATTACTACCCCCGCCCACTAAGTTTAAATTATAATCGTATAACATACATCGTGTATTCGTAGCATACTGGATACCAAATTATAAATAAAGTAGCCACATATACATACAATATCATATCATTTAAAGTGAAGCAAATATCCACATAAGTACCACATACCACAAACTAATCATTTAAGTAAAACTTGTAAAACCCTTCGAAAATGGTTTTGTCATTGTACTCGGTTTTAGAAAACTATTGAACTCACCTCAGTCCCGAACACGAAATCAAAGTCTCGGCAATCGTCTACCGAACGCCCTAAACAATAGCACAAGATATCATATTAAGACGGTTTCATATTAGTGACAACCATGTGTGCACCTAACCTCTTATGCGACCAAAACTCATGCACTCTCACACCCCTTTTTTTACCATCAAGTTTCATGCACACACACACACACACACACACACACACATATATATATATATATATATATATATATATATATATATATATATATATATATTGGTGACAAGATCTCATGCACACACAACACTCTATAGTGACCACGATCCTTGTTGCTAAATCACGAACACAAAGCATCGTATGAACCCAAATATATCATTGTTACCTCTTTAATTTCAGTCACCTTCACGTACTCTTATAATGTTTCCCGAATCAATCACACACAAAAACATACTTACGGTTCTCACATTGGAAACATAAATGTTCACCCAAAACCCTTTACTAACTACAAACGCACCCGCTCGATCTTTTGTTTATCATCGACCCCACAAGCAAAACAATTAATTAATAACTAGATGATAGTTAGCCTTGTAATTACCAATTCATAATCACACCCACCCACGTCTATTTTTTAATTAAATCACAATAGAATCAAATCCATTCTTGTGTATTTCTCAATTATGACCACGCAAAGATGATACTGGAAATCTTTAATCCAAATAATAAGTGTTAAATGCCAACATTGTTACATGATTACCCATAATGTACTCCCTACCCTCGGCCATATTCGTGCAGATTAACAAACAAAACCAAAACAACAAATGTGTATAAATCTTACCTAAATGCCTCTACGGTTGATGGAATACTCGAAGATTACCGATTAACGTTGATTTAGAAGACCTTTCTTCACAATCGTTTCTCTCTCTCTCTGGCTTTTCTGCAGCGCCGACTCAGCCTAGCTACGCATGTATCTAATGAGAAACATTTAGGGTTTGACTAGCTTTAATACTAATTTTCCATTTAGCCATTTAGGTCCCTCGTTTAAACCCTATTACTATATTAATCACATTAAATTTGAATTCGTTAATTAGCGATAACACATCATAATGATAATTCCTTAAAGTTTACCATTTCCTAACTAAGTGTACTATCATCTAACCTATATTGGATATAATAATAATAATGGCAACCATAATTGCTTAATATGTCTTGTACCATAATAATAAAAAGAAATGGGTCGTTACATTAAATAATTACGATTGATTAAGAATATTGATGTCATTAATAGATCACAACATAAAATAAAGATGTAAAATGCACATGTCAAAGCATTCTATGAATTCTATAAACTTTTCCATGTTTTTATGTAAACATTGGATGTCATCATATGAATGCTTTCGATCAATTACTCACCCAAATATTGATCAAATAGATTAATAGCCATATATTACATGAACAGTCAAAGTGTGTGTTTATTTACATATATACATATATATGTAGGGGTGTCGAAAATAACCGAACCCGAATAACCCGACCGAACCGAATCAAATTCGGGTTAATCGGGTCGATTTAATCGGTTTTCGGGTCTCTAATTCGGGTAACCCGATTAACGGTTTCCTTATTCGGGTCGGGTGGCGGTTAGAAAAAAAGATATTCGGGTGACCCGATTAACCCGAATAAGAATTTTAAGGTTTTTTTTTAATAATTGTATATTTTAATTAATTATACATTTATACTTAACTTTTGGTTACAAATGGGTCAACCACATTACAAGCTCACAACTCACAAAACATCTTAGACAATTTGTAGCCGAATTTAATTAAACGAGATTACTCAACATTTCATGATTTTAGACTTTTAGTAATTAATAACAAATAAACTTAAACTTTTTAGTTAAACGAAATAACTCAACTTGGTGAAGGTATTTTTTTTAATTATAAGCTTTTACTTTTTAAATTTATTTATAGTTGCATTATCTAATTATAACATTATGTATTTATTTTAGAGCTATGAAAAATTAACTTGTGATATGATCGTGTGATGATCTGATGAAGGTGTAGTGCAAGAAGGTAACAAAACATGTTTTGCATAAACTTCGTTCAAGTGTTATTAATCCCACATTGATTGTCTAATTTCACGATGATTGAAATAAAATAATCACATTGTCTAATTTCACAATGATTAAAACATAAAATGCCAAACAACAAATTCTTATTCGGTTATACCCGAATAACCCAAAACCCGAACCGACCCGAACTACCCGAAAACCGAATAACCCGATCCTTATTCGGTTCGGTTATCGGGTAACATTTCATTACCTTAAAAACCGAATAACCCGACCCGAATAACCCGAAAACCGATTAACCCGACCGAAGAACACCCCTATATATATGGGGTGGCTCATTTCATAACAATTTTTATTATTAATATCATAAGAAGCAGTCTTAATTCTTATTTAAAAATGGCCAATAAAAATGACAGCTTATTAATGAGGTTATTTTGAGAAAATAGAGTCTTGTTTTTTTAATGATGGTCCACTTACACATGATTCACGGTTGAAAAATTATACAAAAGACCAAAATACCCTTATTAATGAGTATTAATTGTAGTTACAAGTGATACTCGCAATAAGAACGCTTCTTAGTTAGATATTCCATATATATATATATATATATATATAGGGGAAGGTTCAAACGAGAACTGTTTTTCGTACGAGAACTGCGAGAACCAATCTCAGTCGTTCCTTGGATATGGAAAGTTTATGGATGGAGAGCGTGGAGGGGATCAAATGTGGCAAGGTGCATTTGAGGAATTCATGGGTGGGCAATGACATTAAAGTAGGGGAAATTGGACGGCTTAGATTGGTTCTCGCAGTTCTCGTACGAAAAACAGTTCTCATTTGAACTTTTGCCTATATATATATATATATATATATATATATTGGCCCTCCATTTGATTTGATCGGATGGTCTATATTTGTCCCTCATTTTATTCATTACACAACCATGAATTACGACATGTAAAGTTTATTAATTCTCTTTCATTATCATATCCTTAATTATAACATTTATCTTATTTTTAAGTAAAAGAATAAGTAGTAAAATTTAGTATAAAAATGCACAATATAAAACTTCTCTGATTATATATATCCATCACTCAAAAATTAGGTTAAGTTGGCCCATTAAATCGTTATATGCTAAACATGTTATCTTTTTACGGATGAAAGACGGTTATATAAGAAGAAAAAATATTCAAAATTTAATAATTAGATTGAACCATTTTGATTCAATAAAGTGATAAACCATCGTATGATTAAATGATTCGGTTAGTTGGATTATTTTGTTTCTTATGGTTAATATGCGTTAAACTAGTAAACATTAGGCCATCTCTTTAGAGTTTGTAATGAAATAATTTATTTTGACTACCAAACTTTAGATCGTGTGTAGTAACATCTCATCTCGCTTTAGAAATCTAGGTGGCAACTCAGAGTCAATTGGAGCATCGTCATTTCTCTATTACTAATGCAACTAAAGAATGCTTTTTGTGGCGTGGCTATGTCGAGAGTTAGAAGGGTGTGTTACTTGTTTTATTAAACTGTTACAAAAGAAGAGAAAAAACATAACAGTAATGCAAGTGAGTACTTGCTCTGTAAATAAGACAAAGTAAGATATAGAATGATGGGTACTGATGTAAGAAGTGAGATGTCGTATGTGAGATAAGTATTTCACTTTCTTTAAATTAGTAAATGTTGATAGTATACTTTATTTTTATATTCAATTTTAAGAGAGCTACATGTTTCTTAAAAATTTTAAGCTCTTTGTTAACTTTTCATGTAGATAATTACAAGATTCCATCATCAAATGATCAATTCCTAATACCAAGCAACCACATTTGGTTGGATTATAGCTTTTCTACAAGTTATATGATGTTGTGCGGTTATGTGAAAGGTTATTTCACTAAAAGCAATTTTTTCCCAAAATGTGGGGAAGTCTAGTAGAAAACGCATTTGAAGTTTTCTTGAGGTTTGGCACACCAAACTTGTGATAGATACAACTTTTTGCACCAAAAGCAAGAAAAGTAAACAAGAGAGAGAGAGAGAGATTCTTTTGGACTTAGATTTGCTTTGCTTTCTTTAATGATTTTTCTTAATTTACCTTTTCAAGACTCTTCACGGGATTAGTAGTTTCCGTATTGGATGCAACCTCCGCATAAAACAGAAAAAACCAACCCCTAACACCCCCACCACTAAAAGATAGATATGACTAAAATATGTCGGTTTTTTTTACAAATGTATATATATTTTTCTAAGTTTTGTTCATTTTCTCGATGTATTTGTATAAGAATATATGATAAAGGTTGTGTTTTTAGGGTATGAAGTATACAAATTTTGGATTATTAATTGATCAAATAGAGCACACTTTCTAGAAGCTATATGTATTACAAACAAGAAAAAGTTAACTTAAGGATAGATGGAAGATATTTTCCAAAGTGAATAATTTCTTGTTCGTTCTTCCATTAAAAGATATTCAATTTTGGCCAAATAACAATTCAAATGAGCTATAACTCACCTCCAACCGTTATTTTGGTGGGTAACTGGTTCTTGCGTACATTAAATAATAGCGTTCGCATATGAACTTTCTGTATGTGTTCAACGAACCATGGGCATTGTAGCCTTGGTTTTAGTGAACATCTCAGAGGACTGTATAACACTATGATTTCCAAAAATCTCGATTTACTTTTCTTTTTAAAGTATCGTCGGTATTTAGTACCCTCTAAGTCTTAATTTAAGAAAATATACAGTATACGACCTACATATAGGCAAGAAATAAACCAGTTCAAACCACAATGTTGCTATCATTACAACAAACACAACCCCAATCCGTTCGTTCAAAAGTTAAACTATAAGTAATAATGAAACATGTTGAAGATGTATCAATCTAAAACATCAATAACTACTGAAAATGACAACTCAATCTTACCAATCCGAAACCTCCCAAGTAATCTGTATAAGTACAATACACATTTTAAAGAAACATTTTGTCAACTTACGCCTCGTGAGTCAACAATAAGATTATGGAATAAAGATCCCAAAATATTCATTTACAATAAGTAACGGTGATCATTAGTTAACTAACTATTCACGTCCTAGTTGTATATTCGACCCAACTCCGGATTCCCGCAAGACATATAACACAAAAGTGGATCAAATATTCATCAAAGAACAAACCTAACCATGCATATAAACGAATCATAAACCATATTCAATACAATAATACCATAAATATATCATCAATCATATCAATTATCATTCCATATATTGTATCTTAAACCATTCCGTATACTGATAAGATAGCTATTCCAAGTTTATTACTCATGTGACAAGCAACTCATGTACTAACTAGGTAGCTACTCCCAGTCTGTACGTATGTATATTTTAGTTACTGCTTTCGCTACTCTGACAGTGTAAAGCACAAGTACCTCACGTTGTCATTCAGGTGAAGGTACTAACGGAGACTCCCATGCATGTATGACGCCTCCCAACACCTACATAGTGTTGTGCATATGACCCTCACGAGCGGTCACGCATCACTCAAATATTCAGGCACACAAGGAACCTACATACCATTTGCCACCAAAGTTATTTAGAAAATCCCGATAGCACGAATGGCTAGTACTCTTTAACCTAGAAGGTCATAACTTATCAATTAGCCCGAAGTCTATATACGAGTAAAATTACTAAAATAGGTTAATACACCCCCTCTTACTAAGTCTATGCTAGAGAATAAAAACCGTAAAACCATTCATTAGCATGTAACCTATTGATTATACCAGGTCATATTAATCCAAATCAGCATGCATGCAACGCTTATGAAAACAATTTTATCATATATTACAAACATATCATGTATCTATCATGCCATATCATACAACTTTCTCACATCGTTTTAACAGTAGCATACATGTTTCAAATTAAGGTAATACCTTCATAGTCAAGTAACTAAGATACCATTAAGCGTATATTCTCGAGCATACAATAAATTAGTCTTATCAATGTTTTAAAGCCCTGATTTTTAGTTAATTTGGTATAATGAGCGGGTCACATGTCAATTGGTTCAACCGTTTCAACCACCCGATCAACCTGGTTTTCTATATACACACAGAATTTCTTAATAGAATTTCTTTGCTTTAAAAAAAAAAAAAGAGTTGTAGTGACTTTGGTTGATATTATGTTGCTACTCCATATTGCCTTATACCTTATTCACATTATCATCATAAAATAATAAATAATTAAAAAAACCAAAACGGGTCAATAACTGGTGAATGGACCGAGTCAACCGGTTCAACCGAAAACTTGTTCGAAATGGGTTAAAAAAGTGCATCAATCAATCATTATTGAAATACTCTTCCGACAGGTTCACGGGTCAACCAGTTCAACCGAATGAGTCAATCTGGTTTTTAAAACATTGAGTCTTGTCATAGCATTTAATTATTCAATGGAGGGTTAATTATATTTCGTATTTAAATCATGTTACATCATTTCATTCTAATCACATATCCTAGTCATTCATTAAAAAATTCAACTACCCAATTCAAATGCAAGTAAATCATTACCGTCTAATGATTCACCAGAACCCTTATAAAAATCCATTTTCTGCATACTCGAATTGTAAATTCTATAAAACTCACCACTATGTCCAGCAAAATGGTTAGAAACCGGTAAGAATGTTGCGGTGAAGTGTGGTCTACAAGAAGCCATGAAGGAGAAAAGGTTGGCTTGGGTTAGAACTTAGAAAACAATATTTGTAGGAGAAGAAAAGTTTTTTGTGAATATTATGTTTTAATATTAAGAAAAGATCATTTTATCACTTGCACTATATATCTTTATAAAAGAAACATATTTCTTATAAAATGTGTCTTTCACATCAATAAGCCTTTGGAAGGTGATTTTTACGAATAATGCATATTTTGTCTATTAATTTGTGACTTGTATATGTGTAATTTTGGGTATGTGTGTCCATGAATGTGTCATTCTTTAAAAAAGCTATTACCAATTCAAGTTATATAAAAGCCTAAATAAAATAATAAGACTAAGATCTAACACCAACATTTTAGCAATGTTTTAAGAAACTATTTTAGAGCAACAGAAATAGTTAGGAGCTTGAAATAGAATTTAAGATTTAAGATTTTCTACATTTTAAAAAAGCCAATATGTAAAATTTTAATTTCTTGATTTTATATAAGTAAAAAAGCCAATTCAACACGTTAGTATTAAAACTTTGAATTTATTTATTAATTATATCGAATTATGATTATTTGTTATAATTTTATCGGTATTATTGTTATTGTTTTCGAGATGACAAAGTCTATCTGACTATTATGACCAACCAAGTTTTAGCACTTTAGTGATAGACTAATTATAAAGATGGTCGAAACATATATCAATGTATGACAAACCAAATTGATGAACCTAAAAATAAACAACATCGTCATTGAACTTGTAATACCACCACCGTCGCTGTTAAAAAACACAACGCTATGGCTACCATCGCAAATCACAAACATGCACATTGAATATTGTACACATGACCTTGTGCATGTTTTTGTTTTAGATATCTATGAAACTAACATTAAAGAATGCTAAAACTTTCGATGGTAAAATATCTGTAAGCATTATTTAAATTATTTTGGAAGTGACTACATATATAGTAGTACATGATTACCAAATAAACATCATTAGATCCATATATTTTGTCAAGAATCGATGGCCCACTCGAAAATGACTTGCACTACTAAACAGATCAAATGAATCAATACATGATTATTATTTGAGTTTTAATCAAGTGATATGATATGAATATGAATGTTGCGTAATAGGGTGTTGAATGTATTAAGTGGTCTGTAACTCTGTATGCGATGGTGATAACGCAATTGATCACGTTGTGATGATATTATAAAAGATTGTTAGGATCAAGTGCTTATCATTAAGCTAAAAGAAATTTCTTGTAGCTTACACGATACATCTTTCTTATCATATATTGAGTAGCTTAGTTCGTCTGTGGGTTGAATTATTTCGAAGTAGTTGTCTTATACCAACATCCTCCCCTCCTGCTGTCAGTGGCGGAACTTGAAAAATTAGGTTGGTAGGGCGAAAATCAATCTACAATGAATATTGAATTATAGCATAGGAATTTAAATTTATATATAAGAGCTTAAATTGTATATAAATAGACGATATACTTTATAAATTAAAAGGTAGGGCTATAACTCGGCTCGACGACCCTTAAGACCTTTAACTCGAAGATCAAAATCACTATATATGGATTTATAAATTATAATGTTATTTTAGTCTTTACTCTTTAATATAACTTTAAATCAAAACAATATAATAATATATTATAATTTTATATAATGATAATTATTAAACTATAATATAATTATATAAAAAGAAATATTTAATTAATTAAGAAAAAAAATTACCGACTGTAAATGTAGTCTTGTAAGCAAAAGTAATTGTGTCAGCTCAAGTGATCAACTACTAGTAAGCTAGTAGTAGGAGGTAGAACTCATCATCTCTCACAAGCCACAAACAAAGTTCCTGTAAAATAATTGTCTTACAAATTCACATTTTCTTCTTCTCTATAGCAACTTTACCGATCTAAGAAGTTGAGAAAAATACCCTGCGGCGCCGGGCAGTCCTGGCGGAGTTGTTGACAGTGCCGGCTTCTCCGGCAGACTACGGTGAGGGACTGAATGTGTTGCTTCTCGGCGGTTACAGGTGGTTATGGGCAAACGAGTGGCGGCAAAAGGAAGTTGTGTGTGGGTGTTGGCGGTGGAAAGACGTGGTCTCCGCTCTCCGGCGTGTGCGGCGGTGGCCGGTGGCTCGGTTCGATGGTTCTAACCGTCGCAATGTCGCCTAGCTAGCCCTTAGGGTTTTCCAGATTTGCGGTTGGCGACTTGGCGTTCAAGATGTTTTGATTTTGTTTTTTTTCTATGTTATAAACTTGATCTCCTAATCTTTAGGGGGTTAAAAGAAACTATGTATTTTTTTATATAGATGTAATAATAATTTTGATTTTGGATCAATGCGCTTACCGCTAGGTCAAGAAATTTCTTTTAGTCAATGCACCACTTTTTTCTTATATATTAAGTAGTGTAGCTCGTCCATGGTTGAATTATTTCGGAGATAGATGTCTCGTATCTAACAAATTAAAGATAAATGATCAATGGTGATAGAGTATTAAAGCCAGCACCATCACAGTGGTTACTCAATTTTGTGTAAAGAAGAATGTAGGACACAAAGTGTGATCGTGACTAACACACCAAGAGAGAATGGAGTGGTGTTGATTTAGCGCCGTGATGAACCATCCATGCTGTGTTGCATGTTGTCTTCCACACCATGGCGCCCTAGTAAATTCTAGGCATGGAAATTTCTCCATCTTTCATTGTGAGCGTGATTTGTAAATGTGGGCCAAACTCAATTTTTTTTCTTTTTGACAATTGATTTGTTAATGAATGATACATGGGTCATGTAATTTAATGTGATAGATAGTGATAGAAAATATGTTGCTAAGTAGTGAAAAAAATTGATGTGATAATATAGTATGGTGATATCACGCCTTTCACTCTAACTAAATAAATCTAAAATTCATGACTCATGTAATAACTGTAAAAAAGAGAAAGGAGGGAAAGAAAGAAAAATAAATAAAAACACGGGTACAAATACAATATTACATCTTCATACACTTATAAAAAAAAGTTAAAGATAAAACTTTAGATTTAATTTAAGTAATAGTCATATAATTGGAGGATTTGATTGGGTTTATACACAATCTAATTTTCTAATAACAATAGGTTCTGTTTGGTTGTAGAAAAATGCTCCTTTTTTCTAGAAAATTTTTCTAAGAAAATGAAATACCATAAAAACTTGTTTGGTTGATATATTTTTCTAAAATTTTCCAAAAAATAAGGAGTTTTCACTTTTCCAATTTCCTGGAAAATTAGAAAACTCCATATCCTCTCTTTTCCACTTTTTTCTAAACATGTTTTAAATTTTTCTAAAATAGAAAATGAAAACTCCATCGGTTTTACCAAACACATTTTCTAGAAAATTGAAAATTAAAACTCCACCCATTTTTTAAAAAAATTTTCTAAGAAAACTGAAAACAATTTTTCGTAACCAAACACAACCTAAAGAAATTGAGAGAAAACCGAAGAAAAGAGGCTAAAAAAGAGGAGAATTTGCTTGAGTTTTGAAGTAAAATAAGTATGTTTTCTATGTTGATTGAAAATAGTTCGGATAACATGTTCTATTTAGTTTTTAGTCACTTCATATTTTACAATATTTTATACGGTAAAGTGATGTGTTAAAAAGATAATAAAGTTATATGTTTTTCTTAGAAGATTAATGTGTTATAGCTAAAGACCTAAAGTTCAAGGTGGAGATGGATGTTAAGTTATCAAGGCTTAAGAAAGCAGAACAAAAGAAATTATAAGCTTAAATCTATACTAATTAAATAAAGCATTTAGGCCATTAATGTCTTAATTTAAAGGGTTTAGTTCTTAAAAGTATACCCAAGTTGTCACTTTTTGCTATTGTGTATACCCAACTTTCAAAACTACCGTTTAATATACTCAAGTTTCTAAAACTACCAAATAATACATCTAACTTGATATAGCAGGTTAACTGCTGACGTGACACATGTTAAGATGATGTGGCTTCTTACTTGGATGATGAAATGTAATATTCTAGCTTGTTTTAAAATAATTGAAAAAGCAAAGAAATCCATTTGTGGTAACAACAAAAACCTTCATCTGTCATCCGAAATCTTCTTCACCTTCAACATTTAGGTTCTTCATCTTCATTAAAGGGGTTTTTGATTTTGTAATCTGTGTTAATATCAATCAAAGGGATCTGAAAGAGACCATGAAGCTTTCTGTGCGTGCATCGACTTCTGGGTTTTCTTCTTTCAATTTGGGGTTTTAAAGAACAACAGATTGCGAGTTCTTGGTCTCAGTTTCTTTATCCGATTCTTGTTCAAACACATTTCAGCTTCATCGATTTCGAGTTGTGGTCAGGGCTTTATCGATTTCTCATCTGGTTTCAACAAGTTCGATAGATCTGTGTTCGACAGATCTTGTTTCAACAGATGTGGGTTTCGATTTGGATGTTCAAGGCTTCATCTTCGTAACACTCCATGATTGCACCTTCACAAGTAAGTTTCGATTATGGCTTAATCGATTTAGGTGTTTTTATTTGGTTCGATTTAGGGCTTCATCTTTGTAACACTCCATGAAGATTTTCATGACTGCACTAGTTTATTGATGTGTTCGTAATTGCACTGTTTGGTTCGTAACACATCTTCGTAACTTTCATTTTGGGGCTTTATTGATGTGTTCTATTTGATTATAGATCTGGGTTTAATGTTCTTATCGATTCAGGTATTTTTTTGTTTGGTTCGATTTAGTTTTAATGTTCGTTTATTATGCTCTGTTCTTCGATGTTCTTAGAAGATGAAGATGAAGATTGTGCTTGTGTTCTTGAACTTTATTCCAAATTTGTTCTTCGCATGTACTGTTGTGTTCTTAGAATTTTATTTCAGATGTTGTTCTTTGTGTTCATAGATGAAGATGATGAAGATTCATCATCATGTTATAAATTTAATAAAATAATAACAACAATAACACATGGCAATGACATGGATATACACATGGCTTTTTTATTATATAAAAATAATTCTAAAATAGTAATATTACCGGCTACCTGGATAGCAGGTTAACCAATGCATAAATTGGTAGTTTTTGAGATTTTGGTATACTAAATGGTAGTTTTGAAAGTTAAGTATATACAATAGCAAAAAGTGATAACTTCGGTGTACTTGTAGGAACTAAACCCTAATTTAAAGTAATATTACTAATTTATCTTTTACTTAAAACCTATAAGGAAACTATTATATGAAGTTAATTAGGTTCTTAAATACCATTTTTATAACTAAACCTTCCATAATATATAACTGTTTAAAAAGTCAAGTCAATGCAAATGAACATATATGAATATATGATATTAAATACAAAGCAAAATTAAATAAAAATGATCTTTATATAAATAATAGTTTGAATATTTTATTATATAATACAGATTTTAATTTAAATATTAAAAAATACATAGAGCTGGAACTAATAAACCTTATAACATGTAACCTAAATTTATGGACATTTTCGGATTTTTTTTGAATAACTCGTGTAATTAAAACAAAACTTTTAATTTATAGTATATTTAATATTCTTTTTTATTCTTATTTTAAATTTTAAAAACTAATAAAAGATAGAGTTATAAAGAAAAGAGAAATAAAAGATATAAAAAAGGAAGAAATAAAATAAATATATTGTGAACGAAAATTATTCGATTTTATCATAATGTATGAATATAATAGGTTTCGTTTCTAAAAACAGAGATATTATCGAGTGCATTATTTCTAACCGCCCATTGCACTGGTACTATGCTAGTAATAATAAAGTAATGGAGGATAAATGATGTGTGTGTTTAGAGGTGCACATCTTCGGATTTTAAGGATTTTTTCGGTTTTTTTGGGACCAGATTTTCGGGTTGTAACCAGATTTTCTAGGACAAACGTGTAACCGGTTTCGAACGGATTAAAACCAGGTTTTCTCGGACAAAAGTGTAACCGGTTTAACCGGTTTCGGATCGGATTAAAACCGGATCGGATCGGATAAAAACCGGTTAAATCCGCTCTGGTTTGAAAAAAATCCGGTTTAATAAAAAATCGGTTCGGATAGTTTTTGCACAAAATCAGATATTCGGATTTTTTGTGCACCTCTATGTGTGTTGCTTAGTAATTAATCTCCGAAGTAGAAGATTAAAAAATAAAAGCAGGTAGCAATTGGGCCTCATAAGATGGGCTGCAGGAAAAAGGGAGAAATAGTTGGGCCGAGGACAATTGTTTACTTCCATACATACAGTCATACATAAATGCACACATACATACATTCATGCATCATACATACATACATACATACATACATACATACATACATATACATATACATATATAGGGGAGGGTTTTTCGTACGAGAACTGTGAGTATCGATCTTAGCCATTGATTTGATAGTGAAATTCATGGATATAAAGCGTGGGGGATCAAGTGTGTCCCAGAGTGCATGTGATTAATTCATGAGTGCTGATGACATTAAATGAGGGGAAATTTGACGGCTTAGATTGGTTCTCGTAGTTATCGTACGAAAAATAATATATATATATATATATATATATATATATATATATATATATATATATATATATATATATATATATATGTGTATGTATACTTGGATCGTACCTGCGCAATGTTGCGGCGCCGAATAGTTTTTGTTTTACAACTTCTCGCTTTCAACAATGTAGATATGTTATTTATGCAAAACCATATGACATTAATAATTTCTACAGCAACATGACCGCCTTTTCAAAATTTCTTTTATCTACATCAATTATTTTTATAGTTTTACATATAAATTTAAAAAGATATTAAAAATAGGAAAAATAATTATATTTATGAAGATAAGGATAGAGAAGTTAATAAGATTTTGGAAAATATGTTAATATAGGTGAATAATTGTGTTTGTGTGAGAGTGTATTTTAAATGAATACAAAGTTAAGGTAAATTAGGAGAGATAGTTGATTGGTTAAAGATTGAGTGTTTAAAGATCAAGATGTTGTTTTGATTGAATTTTAAAAACTCTTAGATTTCAGGAGGAAAGAGAACGTTAAATGGTTTATATATATATATATATATATATATATATAGGGGAGGGTTCATGCGAGAACCGTTGTTAGTGCGAGAACCGCGAGAACCAATCTCGGCCGTTCCTTGGATATGGGAAGTTTCATGGATGGTGAGCGTGGAGGGATAGAGTGTGGCAGGGTGCATGTGAGGAATTCATGGGTGGGCAATGACATTGAAAGAGGGGGAATTGGACGACTCAGATTGGTTTTCGCGGTTTTCGCACTAAGAATGATTCTCGCATGAACTTTTTTCTATCTATCTATCTATATATATATATATATATATATATATATATATATATATATATATATATATATATATATATATATATATATATATATATATATATATATATATATATATATAGGAAAGAGATCCCATGCGAACGCTAAATAATTGGGAACAAATGAGAACAACTTAACAAATGGCTTTGGAAACACAATTGGGTCATTCACTAATTTAATAAGGGCCTTGTGGCGGCAGTGTTATGCACATCAAATTTGTGGCTTGCAATTATCCACCACAAAATAAATCCATGACAATCCCTCGAATGTGTATTAACGAGTGTTGTTAAATCGCGCTCCGCTGCATGCTTTTTTCTTCACTTATTTTTATAATAAATTCGACGTTTGTATCAATATGTAATTATTATTCTTATGTCTCATTTTTGTGTCTAAAAACATAAATTTTAATATAGCAATTTATTGTTATGTATTGCTTGTGTCTTTTGTGCTCAAATCTTTGTTGGATAATCATGTTTGGTGCAAATAGTTTTTATTTTATTTGATTTGTATAGTAAGAGGATTATGGCTGATGTACACCTATCTAAACTGGAATTTAATGTAGAAACCTTGTATTTAATAATTTGTAAATGTAGCTCATACTAATGTTAGATAAAATGTTGTTATTTGTGTGTTTGTCACATGTTTTATAAGTATAAATAGCATATAGAAACATAAATTCAAGCATAAGTATTTAAAATAAAATACAAAATTTTTGCATGTTTGAGAGTGTAATGTGTCATCATCTTTAAAGTAAAATTGATTTTGTTTATATTTTCATTATCATTTACTTTAAATATAAAGCAGTTCGAGTTTATTTTCATAGTACGTCCAACATCTTATTATAAATACTTAAAATTGGGCAAAGGTTTTAATGAATAAGAAAAAGAGTTTAGATATTGTAATTTTCATTCGAAACATATAATCTAAACCTTTAAAATTTAGTTTTGTCAAATATCTTTTTCTAAGAAAAAATCATATATGATAAAGTTTATACTAAAGACGTGAGAGTGCTCAAAATATATACATCAAAACTATATACATCAAAATTATATATTAAAATTATATATTAAATTTTCAGTTTAATATTATTGAAATTATAATATTAAAAAATATTTTCTAAATAACTATGGTATTGTGATAAAAGGCATATCAAAATCTAAATAACAAATAAACCAATTATAAAGTTTACACCAAAGATCAATGGTTATTAAAAAAATAAAATATGTATGATATTAATCGTTTTATTATAATAGAATAAATTATAGAACTATATTAGTATGGCGGCTTAATTAAAAGTGAACGGATGTGGACAAACGGATGAAGTGTTGGAGCTTTAATTTTATGGACGTCCGCAGGAGATTGTAGCCTTTCTATGAACAGTATTTTGCTCACCAAAACGACGTCCGAATTTTCAAAACGACACCGACGCGTTGGTAAATGTATATATGTATAATTGTTCATATGGTGTGGATTTAATTATCGTGGATTTAATTCTTTTAAACCTATATAAGTTGGCTTAGGATAACAAAATTTATTTTATATATGAAAATAATATATCATTTAATTTTTTTTTACTTTATCCTTCAACTGAGTATGGATTTTTTGTGAACGCAAACAAATTGCGAACGAAGAATGGTGCATCTAGTCTAAAACAACTACATCTCGTTTAAAAACACCGTACCTCGTCTAAATCAACTACATCTTGTTTAAAAGCAATTGCATTTATATATTTTTCTTGCATAACAATTTGATTGGATTAAAGCTATATGTAACATCTTGTTTAAAAACAATTGCATAACGTCTAAAAAACATTAGTTCCTTAAAACTATTGCATCTTAGTTGAAAGATTCAATTGATTTTTATTTAAAAAACAACCGCATCTAGTCTAAAGTCATTGTATCTAGTCTAAAACCATTGTACCTTATCTAAAGCCATTGCATCTCAATGCTTATAGGTTGATTCGTTTATTTTTCTACCTTTCGTGTAACGACCAAAATTTTAAGGTAATAATTATAGAATATATATATACTTACTTTCGTCGATTATGTTTGGATGATTATTTGAAGGTTGGAGTCGTAATTAAATATTATTGGATGTTTAGTGATTTAAAAGTTATATTTTGAATGGATTAAAAGAATAGGGACTTAGAGGTCATTAAGGGGATACTTTAGGGATTAATTAGGGAATTCAGGACCAATATTAAATTAGGGTTATATAACCATTGTGGCAGCCCCAATTGAAACTCACGGCAGTTTTTGGAGTTCCTTGGGCTCTCGAAGTCGGCTGAGAAAAAAAAAGAGAACAAGCATAATTGGTGAAGATTGTTTGATCAAGTAAGTGTTTGTAATCCTTAAGAATGTGTTTATGATTTGATTATGAGCATTTGGTGATGCTATGGATTCAACAGTGAGCTACGAAGGTTGATAGTTTTGGTTATAAGATAATGATGGAAGTATAATTGAAGTTGGAGTTGTCAACTACGAATCATGTTGAACTAGGATTTTTCTTACGGTGTTATATATATGGTTATTATTTAAAAAAAAAAAAGCTTGATTTCATGATACATGCAATTACGTTATAGGTTCACGGTAATTGAACTACAAGTGAACAATGACAACTACGATTAGGATGAGGGTGAAGTCGGCAAATGGAACGGTGGATAAATAAACTAAAATAGGGAATTACAATTAGTCTTCTTTTGGTTGTGATTTTGGGCCGTAGGTGGTGCTAGGGGCTGGAATCATGATTTAATTATTTGTTTAGGAGTTAATTGTTATCACAACCTAATTAATGATTTAGACTTTTAACTTGGAGAATGGAAATTTTGATTCTTATATAGATTAAGATTAGGATTTTTTTTATTAATTCACGTTAAGTTATTATATTTGAATCGTACGACTCGGATACTTACTAGGACTCGCTATTTTGTTAGGGTGTTCGGTGAACTCTTACGGTGATCCTTTCGGTTATTCTCTCGAAACTTCAGGTGAGTTCAATAGTTTACAAAACCGAGTACAACGACAAAATCTATTTTTTTTAGATTAAACGAATATGTATAATGGTAGTTTTAATGTGCTAAGTGTATTACTTGCAATTATATGACTATGCATGCTTACAAGGTTGTTTATGCATGCTACGATTAATTTACGGTTTATATGATTTATATACATGTACGTGACCTGCTGGGTGGGGGTAGAAACCCTTTATGCTCGCTTACGGTTTAAGGACCTATTAGGTTTTAATGACCTTCTAGGTTTAAGTGCTAGCCATATACGGAGTTGCGGGGTTTCTAGATAACCTTTGCAACGCATGGTACGAGGGTACTTTTGAGTGCTCAAGTACTGGAGTGATGTATGACAGCAGGTGTAGTCATATCGATAGCATCACGTGAGTGTCAGGAGGGGTTGATAGCGGTTGCCCCCGTTTGTACTTACACTTGAACGGCAACGCGGTTCTTGTACTAGCATAGTCGGAGTAGCGAAAGCATCGCCTAATGTACACTCATGCATGGATCGGGAGTAGCTACCCAATCGATGCACGGGTTGCTTAGCGTGTGACTAGTGAACGGGGTTACCTAGCTGGCCGGGGCCCAATGGCTAGGGAAATTTAGCGGGTAGATATTTGGACTACGGTATATGGTACATGGTTGGTATTTGATATGCGGTTTGTGTACGGTTTGACATGCTATGTTTATTGAAATGGTTATTTGACCCATTTATATGATATATGTTATGCGGGTTAACGGGGTGGGTCGGATACATATACGGGACGGGTTTGGTTACATGATAACTGTATTAATGCTTCATCTTTAATACTTTTACGGATTTTGTTATTCTAACCCTATTGACTCACGAGGCGTAAGCTGACACTTGTTCTTTTGAAATGGTGTCTTGTACTCGTGCAGGTGGCTTAGAGATCGGCTTTGTGAGACGGGTGCTTGGGTAGATAGTTTTTTTTTAGACATTGATACCAATGAACTTTTTATTATTTTAATTATGGTTTGAATTTGTAACGGTTTAACGGTTTTGAACACGGTGTGACACTGTGGTTTTGTCGGGTTACGTTTATCGTACTTATGGTTTTAAGACTTCCGTTGCTTATGGTTGTTTAATAACTGAAAATTTTTGTTAAACGGTATTTTTTGAAAATCACGGTGTTACATTTCGTCTCTTGTAAGTCAAAAAGAATTAAGAATTTCGATAACAATACATCAACAAGTATGACCTTTTTTTAAAGATATATTGATTTATATTATGTTAATATTTAATATTTAAAAGAGTTATTATGCTAGTTATTAAAAAAATAGATGTATAAAGTTTGAAAATTAATCTAAAACATAGATGCTAATAATTGCATTTATTCAAAAATATATTATATAAATATACTACACATCCCAGTCGTCTACAAACTTTGACCATAATCATACATTTCCTTTCATAAAAAGTGTTCGTACGTTTGCAAAGTTTCTACCATTCGTATTGGATGCGGTGTTTGTAGCTAAAAATGGTCTTAAAATACAGATGCTACAAACACTGCATCTTGTTTAAGAAATCATTGCATACAATTTTAAATCATAACATACAACTTCAAATCATTACATCTTATTTAAAAAACATGGAGTTCTCTTTAAACTATTCCATCTAGCGTAAACTAATCGGTGGATCCTCATTTAAGAACCAATATATCTTGTTTAAAAACTACCGCATCTAGTATTAAAATCACTGCATCTTGAAAAACACTGCATCTCGTCTTTACACAAAAAAAACTAATAATAATAAATATAATAATAATAATAATAATACATATATATTCAAAAAAGAAAAGAAATACTTGCAAAACCCACGCATATATATATATATATATATATATATATATATATATATATATATATATATATATATATATATATATATATATATATATATATATATATATATATATATATATATATATATATATATATATATATATATATATATATATATTATCGATTTTAGATATAACAAAAATATAATCTTTTAGGTATATAGCATTATCGATATCGCTTATAGATATATTAAATTATACCAATTTAGATGTAATAATCTTATCTCATATATAATTTAAAATTGAGTTTCAATTTTGACTATCTAAAATCAAAAGTGAGAGTCAAAAGTGAGTTTCAATTTAAATAAAAAATAAAATGATTATGGTTTAATTTTAATTAAAAGAATGGCTAAGATTTTCTAATTCAATTGATGATAGTTAGTCTTTTATATATGTTAGAAGATTAGAAGATATTTGTAGTAACAAGACCGTAAATTTTATATGATACATGAATATTAATTGATAAATATACCAGTAAAAGGTTAGTAAAATTTTATAGGATAACTAAATTAAAAGTATACTAATTGAAGTATATACAATAACATTTATCTAAAGCAGAATAAAATAGCATAATATACAATAATATTAGAGTTAATTGTACAAATGGTCCTTAAACTTGGTTAAATCTGCCGTTTTGGTCATTTCAAAGTTAAAGTGGTACAGTTGGTCCTTTATGAAGCATTTTGTAGCCAATTTGGTCCTTTTTAACGTTGACCGTTGGTCAACTCCGTTAAACAAGGGTAAAATGACATTTTTACCCCTTTGGTTTAATTTTATTATTTTTATTTATAATTTTACTTATTTTATATATTAATTATGAATTATTAATATATAAATTAAATATAGTCTTATTTTATTAGATGAAATGCAGGGTTTACTCTCTCTCTCTCTACCCACTGTTTCTTACTCTCTCTCTCTCTACCCTCACTACAGCCACCACCGTACACCATCAACAACCGTCTGTTTTCTCGCCGGCAACCACCAACAACAACCGTACACCACTCTCTCTCCCTCACTGTTTCTTTCTCTCTCTCTAATACGCTCACTACCGCCACCATCGTACACCAACCGTACACCACTCTCTATCTCTCTCTCTCTCTCTCTTTTCTTGCCGGCAACCAGCAAACTTCAAACAAAAAAATGCCCAGATACATACACCCAAATGCAGACCTTCAGATCTAAAGAAAAAGCAAAAGATCTAGGGTTTTCAAGCCACACATTCGTTTAGGGTTTACACTCGCCGCCGCCGCTGCCTCATCTTACCTTTAGGGTTTTCAAACCACACACATTCGTATCAGGGTTTTCACCCACAACCGCCGCCTCCGCCTCATCTTCATTGATCTCTAGGGTTTTAAAACGATTTGACTATCGATCTAGTGTTTGCGTCGATGGTGGAGAGAGAAAGAGCCGACGGTGACTTGGGGTTTCTGTAGTGGTTGTTGGCTATGGTTTACGGTCGCGGTTAGGTTTACAAGAGAGAGAGCTGACGGTTGCGTCGATGGCTGGAGTTTATAGTCTAGATCTAGGGTTTATTTGTGTCTCTGTGTTTGGGTGTCGATGTTGGAGTGTGGCTGTAGTAGGTGCGTGGTGGTGGTAGTGGCCCTTGATGGAGACAGCGGCGGTGGTGGACATGGTGGTTTGTTTGAATGTGTGGTGGAGAGAGAGAGAGACAGGGGAGGGCAACGAGGTGCGTGGAAGGAGCATGGGCTGTATTAGGTGCGTGGCGGCGGTGGTGGCCGTTGATGGAGACGGCGGCGGTGGCCGTCGATGGAGACGGCGGCGGAGTATCTGCGAGAGGGAGAGAGAGAGGGAGAGTGAGAGAGAGTGTGAGAGAGAGGCTGTGTGTGTTTGTAAAAGGGAGATATATATATTTTGTATTTAATAAAATAAGACTATATTTAATTTATATATTAATAATTCATAATTAATATATAAAATAAGTAAAATTATAAATAAAAATAATAAAATTAAACCAAAGGGGTAAAAATGTCATTTTACCCTTGTTTAACGGAGTTGACCAACGGTCAACGTTAAAAAGGACCAAATTGGCTACAAAATGCTTCATAAAGGACCAACTGTACCACTTTAACTTTGAAATGACCAAAACGGCAAATTTGACCAAGTTAAGGACCATTTGTACAATTAACTCATAATATTATAGCAGATGAAGTATATTTTATGATAATTTTTAATTATTTACCATTACTCCTCGTCTTTTATCTTTTTTTTTAACAGCTGAATTTCATTCATAGTCAATGAGTGTTAATACAGTCAGCAATACACAGTAATCAGGACAAATGGATACACACATAAAACCATCAGTAAAATACACATCAACGATCTAAGACTAGTTACACTTCTTTGGACGTCCCTCGCTCTTCAATACCCGTGCGTCAGCGTCCCTACGATTTGCACTCAATTCCAAGAAGTTCCACACCAATCTTGCAGTTTTATAACAAGGCGGCACAAATTATTTCTGTTTGAGATCCCATCCATATGTATGACGAGCATCAACTAGGCACACACCATCATCATAGTGAAGCCCATGTAAGACACCCTACCCACGCTAGTTTACACAAAAAACCACGAAACTCTGGAGCTTGAAAGAAGAATTTGCATCAGCTAATGCAAGATGGCTTAGCAAATCAAACAAAGATTGAGATGCCCCCTTATCTTACCGTGATAATTGCTTGGTTCTTTACTCACGTGATAATTGCTTGGTTCTTTCTTTGTCAATTAATCCGGTCCATTTATATTTATGCTAATCATAGACCCTAAACCTATAATTAACGTGAGATACTTTTCAATACTAATTTCAAATCATTGGTCGTAACAATTAGCCTAATTTCATTGTTAAGGGTATGAAAAGTATAACCATGCATGTATTATTCATTTATTAATGTGGTACCAACATTTATACATTATATACAGGACGTTTCTTGGCATGTGCATTATAGGGGATCGTAAAAGGCCATTATTATCTAGGAGGGGGTCCAAATTTTTGTAAAAACACTTATACACATACACACGTTTATAGTTTTTCAAACTTACAAAGTATTTAATTGAAAGCCTGTATGTAGTATAACTCGATCATTGTCACAAAAATATTAAGATAAAATATTTACTACTATTTTTTTGTTTATCGATATATAATTATTGTAATATTAATAAATTTAGATAAAAAATTTGTATTGAAAGGGCCTATCATTTACTCTTCGATCGCACATGGTCTTTATAATTAAAGAACTGGTCCTGATTATATACTAGTATTTATGTGTGTGTTTGTATAGTATGGTTACAATTAAAACATAAATAATAAATATTGGTAATAAACGGTAAGAATTAAGCAATTAGTTCTCATACATATACAAATTCACATTCGTAATTGTGCTTCTTAATTAAGATGATTAAGAGTTTCGATCAAACTTGAGTTGAATAATATCAACCAAATTTTGCATAAACATAAAAATGCATCTCATGCACTTGCATTTAATGGGGCTGATTCAAAGGTTAAAATTAGTCTCTTATTAATATGAAAAAAATATGAACTATATTTAACATTTCTCTACAAATAGAATTTATAAAGTAATCGCAGTCTCAACCCATCTAATCAAAACCTTTGATTTAGTTTAATTCCAATAATTAAAACTTTCGATATTTTAAAACAATTCCTTATCTTTAATTTTATTTTAAATATATATTAAAAGAATAAAAATTATTATATTAATATTCTATTTTAAGAATTTTCTTCCGTCAATCATTTTCTTTAAATAAAACACCGTACTTAACTTATAATCTTTTTCAAGTATTAAAATTTCCTTTTCTTTTTTCAGAATTACCTAAAATATTCACGATATAATACATAAATATGCAAAACTAAGTAATTATATATCACTAATTTATGTTATTGTTCAATCGTTAACTAATATTGAATTTTTTTAAGACGTGTTTTCACTAATTGTCAATTTTTTTGCAGTTTCTCAAGTAAAGAATAATAATAGTTTAAAAGTTCTAATTTACGATAAGAGGTCAGGTCAACCATACAAAAAAAACGACAAATGTTATTCATAAAGTGGTTTTACAAAAAATCTGATTATGTGATGTATAAATTTATGGTTTTTAATAGATTTATTACTTTTTAAGAAATTTTATGCGTTTTACAATTATTTTACTATATATTAGTTTTTTAATTCCATGCAAATTTAAATTTTATTTCACTATCACCATATTTATACACCGGATCTTAAACTAATATAACACATACATATTCAAGATACTCAATTATATTATTACATATATTATGAAGATACATGGATCTAGAACCACACTTAAATATACAAGAACTCGTATGAAAAGTTACATAATCGATTTGGTCGGATTAGCTAGGAAGATCTTTTAGTGATTTAAGAATGGCTTAACTTTTGTAGTCCATGGGACCGTGAGGTTCAAAAAGATTAGATAAAAATCCATTCTTTCTCATTCGGTTCATGCCCATGTCTTTGCACAATTGATCATTGTACCAAATTTCCAAAGCACCAATCGCCGACCTATAATGATATTCACCCGTTGCTTGTTTCATGTATTCGTCCCACCTCCTAATATCTTTCTGCATCTCGTCAACGCTAGGTAGCTTAAACGCACCTTCAAGAAGCGCTGCCACCCATTTAGCCCTCATTTCCGAGGTGTAAATATTTGAAAGACTTTCCGAAAACCCAATCACTGCCACTTGTGGTATCCGTGGATGAATACACTCCCTAAAAACATTATCATCCGTTACTAGTCTAAGAGAAATTAAATTTTCTCCTACTTTTTGTTTTTATTTCATCCTTCTACTTATCACAAGATGACATGTATACTCCACTAATTCTTTTTCCTCATCTCGTCCCTTGATTTTGACACATGTCTTGATCAAATAAGTAGAATGATAAGTACGAACATAAATTAGAAGGATATATCATTTCTATTAGTCTAATTATGAGTTAGCTATGATGTTCAATTCTCTAGCTCATTTACCAAAAGCATGTGTTAAAAACAACCGACCTGTAAAGAGGGACACGTGGTAACCCTGCAATGAATTGCTTATGCGTTGATGATTTAAAATTAAATGCCTTGGAGTTTTTCTTCACCTCTAAATCCAGTAGCAAAAATAACGATTTCTGCTTCTATTTGAGAGTTGTCCTCATGAATCAAGATCCCTTTTTCATAGAAGCTAAAGCTTCGGGATTTCTTTAACTTGATGCTCTCCTTCTCGAGATCATCAAAGAAGTTATCAGGCTTTGGCATGTTTGCAATCAAACATGATCGTGCGTCTTTCGAAAAGCTATGTTGCGGCACCATGTTGAACTTTGAGAGAGGATGCTTCATTTTTATGTAGCTTTCAACGAGTTTTGAGATTCCCCAATTCTATGATACATTTAGTTATCAAAATCACACACACAATAACTAGGTGTTTATGGCGATAAAGAACAAATAACACACATATATACAACTGATCGTGATAACCATAAGTTTTGGACATTCAACTATATATCTTCCTCGCGCAAGATTTTTATGTAAATCATTGAATCATCAGTTTATTCATAGATAATGATCGAGAGAGAGGGAGGGAGGGACTTACTAGAGGTGAAAGTAAAGTGGCCAGGAAACCAAGAAGAAAACCTTCGCCGGGTTTATGAACCAGAAGCTCGGAGAAGCGATTGAAGTACAAATACGAGAACGGGATTCCCCATGGAGCCCAGCTTGTCAGCTTCCAGTGATCACGCCGGTACACTATCGTGCATGTATGTTTCGGTCCTGCAAATTTATAACATCAAGTTAGTTAAAAAAGATCACCGGAGGAGAAGGTTATAATGCGACCGCCGGTGACCATCTTCAACTAACCGTTAATCGACGAGCACTCCCTTGCAATATCAAGTCCTGTTTTCCCGAACCCCACAACCACCACCTTCTTCCCTTTCACGAATTCCTCAGCTCTGTCGTGTTCCATGGCTGCGTATTTTGACGAGTGTATCGCCTCTCCTCGGAAAGCTTCTGGGCCTTTTCCGGCGGGGAATTCGGGTATGTTTGGAACATCTTTAAATCTTCCCAGGCACAGAATCACAAAATCCACACTGTAAATCTGAGTGGTGGCGGTTTGAGTGTTTTCCACGGTAACATCCCAGTATCCCACTTCCCCTGCGGTGGAAACGGTTCGCCGGTGCCGTTCCAGAGCGACCATCTCTCCGGTGATGGTCCATCGTAGCTGATTTCGTTAACTCGGGAGTTTAATATGATGTGGGGTGTGAGATTAAAGTGGGTAACGTAGGATCGGAGGTAGTGTAGCATCTGTTGTTGGGTTGGGAAGTCGTCGGTGACGGAATCCGGCCATGGGAAGTCGGAAAATTGAAAGAGAGATTTTGGCGACTGGAGTCTGGTGGTCTTGAAGGTTTTAGCCCATACGCCACCGATGTCGGATTCAAAATCGAAAACAATGGGATTAAAACCTTTGGAGAGACAGTATTTACAAGCAACGATACCACTGATTCCGGCTCCGACGATGGCCACTGCTTGCTTCTTATCCATAATTATGTCAGACATGCACTGCAATTGCAATATCTGATATACCCGTCTCTAGCTTTTTATACCTACGACGGAACGTACGAGATGCACCTTCAGCACACCTAACTACCTAATTTATTATATTACAATTAATAAAATTATAACTATAATAATAATAACTGTTGGATAAT
The DNA here is from genome assembly GCA_947179395.2 of Pulicaria dysenterica. NCBI lineage: Eukaryota > Viridiplantae > Streptophyta > Magnoliopsida > Asterales > Asteraceae > Pulicaria > Pulicaria dysenterica. The sequence continues at coordinate 97,036,615 of OX359290.1, read as the reverse complement.
CTTGATAATTTAAATCAAGTCATGGATCATCGGGTCAAAGATGGATAGTCATGACCGAGTATTTAGCAAAGGAGTTGTGGAGAATACGCATGATAATATAATATAGTTATTATGTACTACATGCAGTAAACTCCCACGTTCATTTGTTTAGTTTGTTGCCTAGTTTTTCTGTTTACTTTATTGTGGTTTAGTATGTAGTCCACGTTTTGTTTTATGGGTCGGTTGTATTTTTTTCCTATTTAAAGGGGATGCCTTTCGTTATTGAAAAGTAGAGAATATATAAAAATGTAGCCTTTTTTTTGTGAGTTTCTCTCGAGAGCAGCAGCACTGCTGCGTTTATCTTCCTGTTTTTTTCCTTATTTGTGAGTTAATTATTAGAGAGTGAGTGTGATGCTCTTTGATATCCAACAATTGGTATCAGAGCTCAAGGTTCGTTTTGGGTTGTGGGTTTTCTTTTGTTCGAGTTTGTTCCAGAAATGGTGAGAGACTAACCAGGATGCGGAGTAAACGGACAGAAATATTCGGGAAAAGGCGGGTTGCTTTGAATCAGTTCGTTTGGCAGGTGACGGAAGGCGGTAATGGCGGGTGTGACCTTGTCTTCTTGATCGGTAGAAAAGTGTCTCGGAACAAGCTTGAGGAAGCATGATATTCAAACCAAAATGGAGAGATTAAGCGGCGGTTCGCAAGAAAAACGAGCAGAAAGATTTCACACAGGGGGTGTTGAATCGGCTCGTTTGGCAGGTGGAAGAAATCGGTAGAAGCAGGTGGCTTTGGTTTCTTGATCATTGGAATAATGCTCTCGTGTGAAATATAACAGTAGGGATGTGGAGGACTTTGGACGTGACCAAGGTGAAGGTCGTGAGTCCGGAAAAAGTCGGGAAAGACGATAATCAACATGGTGTGAACATTATGGTGTTGGAGTTCAAATCGGCTGGCTTTGGATGTGACCGGGGAAGAGGTCGTCGATCCGTGATGAGTCAAGATGTTAATGAACGGTTCCAACGGGATTCCATGTTACATGTTATAAGTGTTAAAAACGAAATGTAACCGTGAAAGAAGCTCGGGTCATGATCGATCATCAAGATTACGGGGGTGAATGTTGGGTAATCTTGATAATTTAAATCAAGTCATGGATCATCGGGTCAAAGATGGATAGTCATGACCGAGTATTTAGCAAAGGAGTTGTGGAGAATACGCATGATAATATAATATAGTTATTATGTACTACATGCAGTAAACTCCCACGTTCATTTGTTTAGTTTGTTGCCTAGTTTTTTTGTTTACTTTATTGTGGTTTAGTATGTAGTCCACGTTTTGTTTTATGGGTCGGTTGTATTTTTTTCCTATTTAAAGGGGATGCCTTTCGTTATTGAAAAGTAGAGAATATATAAAAATGTAGCCTTTTTTTTGTGAGTTTCTCTCGAGAGCAGCAGCACTGCTGCGTTTATCTTCCTGTTTTTTTCCTTATTTGTGAGTTAATTATTAGAGAGTGAGTGTGATGCTCTTTGATATCCAACAATAACTAATATATATATATATATATATATATATATATATATATATATATATATATATATCTTTCTATATATATAAAAACATCACATACCTTCTTTAAACTACACGTGTCCACTAAATAGTTATAAACTGTTTCTCTTTTCTTTTTATTTTCTTTGCGTGTAATCAAACCCAACCCATCTCTGCTCTCATTACCATACAACCATACCCATTCCAATACTGCACCAGCAGACATTTTCCAGAGCTTGTCTTCTTTTAATTACACCCAAGCTCTCAATATTTACTCTCAGAGTCTCACCTCTCACTACTACAAAATTGACATTCAACCCCTCCTATTCAAACCCGGTTATAGTAAAAAGACCAAAAAACCGGGGCTAAAAGGTGTGTTTCCGGGCAAAATATAGTGCAACGAGATTCAACCCCGGTTTTTTATTAAAAAACCGGGTCAGAAAGTTTCAAACCTTTTAACCCCGGTTGCTTAGTAAAAAACCGGGGCTAAAAAGAAGTGCCAAAAGTGGGTCTAGAAGTTTCAAAGTTTTAACCCCAGTTCCTTTTGATAAAAAATCGGGACTAATCTTCTTTAAACCTGGTTTCGTTTTTCGTTTCAATCAACCGGGGTTGAAGGTTTTTGTTCTCCCGCCCAAACCCTAGAAAATTCCCAAAATCATTTGATTTACTCCTCAAGCAAAGTTAGTCACGTACGTACATATGGTTTCACAAATTCCCATCCCCACAATCTTCTCCAAAATAATGTCATTTCATTTCGATTCTACGCTTCCTGTTGAGTCTCGATTTCATTTCCACTCCACAAAAGGTTTGAAGGTTAAGTTTTCTGGTTACGATTTCATTCTCTCTTCACCAAAAGTGTTGGTTTCTAAAGCTGAATCTCGAAGGTTTCGAAGGTTTCTGTTTTTGTTTCGGAGTTGCTGAGTCTCGATTGCTAAAGGTTCTGATTTCGAAGGTTCTCAATTGTTGAAGGTTCTGAATCTCGATTGGGTATGTTTTTTTAAAAACTCTCAGCCCTAAATTCTATTATAAATTTAGCAGAAAGTTAACATACGTGAAAAATCAAGCAACTTTTAAATTGATTTATACATATATACGTAAGTTGTTGATGTTGTATTGTTAATAATCCAATTGTTCTTAATTTGTTGTAGTACTTTGAATTAATTTATACATACATGAAGAAATCGAGCAGAAAGTTAATAAAGTTCTAAATAATTGTAAATAAAGTTCTAAATATTTGTTGTAGTACTTTGTATTTGTTGCTGCAATACATGTATTAGGTCTGACAAAGGTTTATTTCAAATTGTTGAATCTTGAAGGTTTAACAAAGGTTTATGGATTAATTCTATGCAATTAGGAACGATTACTTGTTTAGTCATTATTTGTATATATTAGAACACTTTTGAATTTGAATACTTCAAATAAGCTACTAGTTATATGTCTTTTTGATTTGGTTCATCTGAGTTGTGCACCCCTGCTTGTTTAATTTATGTCAATTAACAGTGTTTTTTTAGTTTGGTTCCATGCTATCTTGAATGATAATAATATCTCTTGTGAGCAAGCCACCATGTGAGTTATTTGTTGTTTTCATTTGGATCATTTGGTTTATAATTAACAAACCATCTGAAAAGGCAATATTGATCAATAACTCACGAAGACAAGAAGGGTTCAAAATCAAACTATTGTTGATTGTGCGTTGATTCATGAGATCTGAGAAGGGTGGAAGGTGAGAATGGAGAGAAACAAATAGCCAAGAACAGGTTGGTTTTAATTTTCTAATGCTTCTATTTATCTTAATTGCTTGATTTTATAAATGATTTGATTAATTTATTTATGCCATTTATATAGCTGATCGACATAGTTACATAGATGCTAATTAACCATTGATTCTTTATACCATTTCTTTTTACCTTTTGTTGATTACTTGAGTCCTAGTTTCCTTCTTTTGTGTTTTAACTAAATAAAGGTTTAAAGTTTTCTTGTTTAGTTGTTTTGTGGGTTTGACAACTAATAAGATCAATTATTCGAGTCCAGCTAAAGTGTTTCAATTGGATTTCACAACAAACTTGAAGTTTCAAAATAAAGGCAAATTTGGTTGAGGTATCCAAGTTATTTTTTTATGCCTGGAGTGTTTTGTTATATCTGAGTTTTTCTTTAGGGTATCTTTTAAGTGAGGTTTTTGCTCTTAATTTCAGTGGGTTTTGTGTACTGTTTTTCTTCTGGGTCGCATGCAGAGTTGCTGTTGTTTGTTTGGGAAGGTGGTTGTGTGTTTTTTTATTAATAGATAGTAGTACTTGCTAGTTTAAGGTTTGATAGGTGTAGGTTTGCTCCTTGCAAATTCAGCCTCATATTCTCTTGTTACTTGATCTTAGTTTTTTGTTTGTTAATAATATTGGTATGCATTTTAGAATCAAACTCTTTGGTAATCCTCTAATTTCTCAATGTTTTAATTACACATGTTTCTTCTTTGTGATGTTTAATTATGATATTACAGTTTACTTCAAAGTATAAATTTGGTTTTGTCAAAAGTTGTTTTGTCAAAAGTTGGTTTTTTTGTGATGTTTGTTAATAATTTTGGTTTTGTCAAAAGTTGTTGATTATTGATCATTTACTTCAAAGAATAGACATTGCCATTGTTTTAAGTAATTTGTAAGTTTTTATGTAATAAATTGCACTTTTTTAAGTGAACATCACACATTGGGGCATTTTTAACCCACTTCGCCCAGGGCATCAAAAATTATTGGATCGGCCCTGCATCTGAGTTATTTGTTATTTTGATTTGGTTAATCTGATTTGCTCCATTTGGTTTATATTAAGGGTAGTCAAGAGTCCAATTATGCTAATAAGTTCTGCATGTTCAATTATACACACACATGTTTTCTTGTATTATTTTAATTTATTTTATTTCTATTACTAAGGTTAAGGTTGTGCAGATTACAATTCCTTATTTTAATTACCTGATATATAGTCCATACATGACAAGTTAATTACTTGATATATAATTCTTTTGCAGAATATTAAGGTTTTGCTAGCTACAATACGAGTTCAACTAATTGTAGTAGATCAACGTGGATGGTATGTTAATTTTTGTTTTAGTAGATCATTCAATAGTTAATTTTATTTAATTAATTATAGGCTTCCTCTGATGGTTCAAGTGGTCAAGAACCAAAGGGTTTGATGCTATTATTGAGCAAACAAACTTCTTTAATTTGGGTATTTCTTCTTTTTAGGGTCGTTAGAACTTTCATGTACGATACCGAGGAGATGCATATTACATGGACATTTGTGGAGGTAAATTATCTTGATTACTACCTTCCCTTTCATATATACTAAACTTATGTGCATGTTTTAGTTTGTCTATTATGTTAAATTGTCATTTGTTAAATAACTATTTTTGTTTAACATATGTATATCTATATATAAATCCCTTGAAAAGATACATCTCTATTTGACCAAAAGATTTTAGACTTTCATTCTTGTTTGGCGTATGGAGCTCATTTTTACTTCTTTCGTTTATATTGATAGTTTGTGAAGCTATTCTAGAAGAATTGAAATGATGGAGCATATTCAAGTCTTCAAACAAACAATTGGGCTACCACTTTGTTTTGATTCTTCCGTTGGCTTGATGGTATCGTATAGGAAGTTAATATTTACTATTATGTCGTTGAACAATCACGGTAGTTTGTTACTAGTTAGAAAGTTAAAGACGGGTTCTTGTAGTTACTATTAAATTCAAAACTTTGGTTTGTAAAGTTTGTCGTTATTTTAATTGCAATGGTTTATTTTGTAAAGTGATATTGTTTTGTAGTTAACTGGGTTATATTTTGTCGGTAAATATAAGCAGAGATTATGGAAATTAATTGTTTAAAATTTTTATTTTTTTATTTTTTTAAGTATTCAGACCCGGTTTTTTAGTTATAAAACCGGGGTAGAAAGTGTGATTCAGACCCGGTTAAAGATATTTAGCCCCGGTTTTTTAACCGGGGTTGAAGACTATTTAGCCCCGGTTTTTTAATCGGGGTTGTAGACTATTTAGCCCCGGTTTTTTAACCGGGGTTGAATCCCTACATTTAGTCGCCCCCCCTTTCAGCCCCCCCTCAAAACCGGGGTTAAATGTCCTAAACAACCGGGGCTAAATGTCGTTTTTGTATTCATCATGTTTTGGTTTCATGAGCTTATCTCTATGCTTCACAAATCAATGTAAAGGGTTGACGTCCAACTTTTTCTTAAGATCATATTCAAACGACTTTTTAATGGCTTTAAATGTGTAAGTATGTTTCTTCATTTTGCATATCTTATTTTGTTTAATTTCTTTTGCTACCGTGAATAACTACTATTCATATATGTGGAGTTGGCTTTTGTAGAGACAAAAGCATTTCTCGTGATAGTGGCACAAGAAACAAGGTTGTTGACTGACTTTCAAAGCTCGTTTACGATCAATTAAGGTTAATCGGATTTAAGTTGTTGCATATATCTAAAAGGTTTTCACTATAGGTATGCTTTACTTGGTTATTAAGTGTTAATATGAATAATTGTTATGGACTTTTTGATCATTGAGTATCCCAGTATTCTTTGTATCGGTGTGATTTGTAAAGCTCACCCACTGTTTGATAAAATGCTAGAACTAACATTTGCAAGTGAAGGTAGTGATAAGCATTCGTGAGCACGAGGATGTGTGGAACTGTGAAAAAGAAACATGTGAACAAATATAACATGACAACATTTGAAGACACCAGAGTTGTTTTTAAGATATAAAGTATTTAAGGGTAAATAAAACATAGACAATATAAGGCTTTTATAGTTGATTATTCAGACATGGATGATTGTATAGCCTCATACGTTTTCCATTTTGCTCATCTTTAAAATATGTATGGTTCATCGCACACATACAATGTTCGTGTACAAGTTAGACGAATACAAGTTCATTTCTCTTCAAAACATTGTTTTGTTTGAAACGAAAAAGAAAGTGTGCTTCACATGTTGGTCAGATAGTTTGTTGCAGTGTATATTTGTGTTTACTTTCCTCTAATTTCTGCTTCATATATATCGTATAGATCCGGATATGGACTTATTCCTAATTATATGATGATTTGATTACAGCTTAACTAAATATAGGTGTTATGTTAGTGCTTATAAAGACTTTCCAATTATCTTACAAATTTCAACACCTTACAGAGTGAGAGTCATGGGCTGCCCATGTAAGTGTTTTAATTTTTATTTGAATGTTTCTTTTCCTCATGAATATTGTGTGCATCTCTTTCACCCTAATGTTCAGCATCATACATTTTATAACTACTTATTTGATATATCTAAGTTACTATTTAGTTTTATAGATGATAGTGTAGCATGTGGGTTTCTTTGTGCACTTAAATAATACATCTTTATATATTTAGTTCATAAGGATGTCTAACTTCGTATCTATTTCCTCATGCTATAGGGCTAAAGATTTAATGGAGCAACAGGCGTAATTGATTTTTCTTTCTTTCTGAAGTATGGATTAGTAGGGCATGCTCTTGAGGTATCCAAAAAAATAATTTTATTAGCTTTGGTTCGCACATGACATAAGTAACTATTTGTTTACACATTAGATTGTTTTTTAGGGTTTAGGGTTTAGGGTTTATGGTTTAGGGTTTAGGGTTTGACAGAGGTAAGATTGTCTACATATTTCAATAACCTTGTTGCATAATTTGCATAGACATTATATTGTTCTGTAAAGATTTTAAGGTTAAATTTAGTAGAACGTTATTGACTAACGTTAACATTCTTGTGATTCTCTGTATCCCTTTGATCTTATTACAGATGCAACTTTACTTAAACAAAGACACCAAGATATAGATGTTCACAACAACACCAACACCAACACCAACACCAACACCAACACCAACAAAAGTACTTAATCCCCCCTCAACTGGTATGGAGGATGAAATATGTAGACAATCCTACCTCTGTCCGTATGTAAAGAGATTGCTTCCGGATCTCAAGATATAGATGTTGTGTTCTTTAATTGTAGATTTGTAGATGTGAGCCTAAGATCGACCATTTAGGGGTTGCGGTGTTTGGTTCTTTAATTGTTATCGATGGAACCCTCCCCTATATATATATATATATATATATATATATATATATATATAGGGGAGGGTTCATGCGAGAACCGTTGTTAGTGCGAGAACCGCGAGAACCAATCTCAGCCGTTCCTTGGATGTGGGAAGTATCATGGATGGAGAGCGTGGACGGATAGGGTGTGGCAGGGTGCATGTGAGAACCGATCTAAGCCGTAAAATATCTACCAAACAACAACATATTAAATTATGAAAATTATATCAAATATGCTCTTTTAATATGACATCCATATTGCTATATTTTTTTCAACAAAAAAAATTCGTTTTTGTCGGGTTTTTTTTCTAGCACTATAAGGTATGTTACATATATGTAATAAGCACTAACATATATGTGATCAGTAACCAATGATCTCTTAGCCTAGTGGTTAAGAGTGAGGGGGAGACAAAGCCTTCTAGGAGGTCCAGGGTTCAAACCTTGGCAATGGAGTTTATTTCTAACTTGGGGTTTACTAACTTACTAACAAGTAACTTTGCCGTTCAAAAAAAATATATATATATGTGATCAGTACTATAAGGTATGTTACATATATGTAACGATTTTTTTTTTTGAAAAAAATATAGCAATATGGATGTCATATTAAAGAGCATATCTTTGTCGTTAATTTGGTATAATTTTCATAATTTAATATCTTGTTGTTTGATAGATATTTTAGTTTTAAAAAGACAGGGATCGGTTCTCGCAGTTCTCGCATTTTTTTTTTGTTATCGATGGAACCCTCCCCTATATATATATATAGGGGAGGGTTCATGCGAGAACCGTTGTTAGTGCGAGAACCGCGAGAACCGCGAGAACCAATCTCAGCCCTTCCTTGGATGTGGGAAGTATCATGGATGGAGAGCGTGGAGGGATAGGGTGTGGCAGGGTGCATGTGAGGAATAAATGGGTGGGCAATGACATTGAAGGAGGGGGAATTGAACGGCTTAGATTGGTTCTCGCGGTTCTCGCGCTAACAACGGTTCTCGCATGAACTTTTGTCTATATATATATATATATAGGGTGCGGTTTAAACGAGAATTGTTTTTCGTACGAGAACTGCGAGAACCATTTTCAGCCAATCATTTTATTGTTTAACCTTAAATGTCTTGTTTTAACTTAAAGGGCAATTTGGTCATATTAAAGTCACGTACTCCCTTGCACCGTCACTTTCAGATTTCAAATTTACACACACCTCTTGAGATCCAAATTCCAAACGCACACTCACGCCTCTTCAGATCTGCTCAAGCGTTTAAATCACCGGTAACCAACCTTCATTCCGGCAACCGCCTATAGCCGACAACCGCTAATAGTACCTACCGCTTTTATCTTCACCATCTTCTTTCCGGCAACCGCCTATTGACGGAAACTGCCCATGGCCGTCAAATTCAATGTAAATCAATTTATTGATAAACTTTCCAAACCTCAATCGGGCCACCTGATGCTACAAGGTGCGGCGGAATTGCTCGATTTATAGATAATTTTTGTAGAGCTGCAAATCAATTTGAAGAAGTGGATTAAAATGATGGAATCGAGCGCCAATCAGGTATGGATTAACAACAGTTTCTAGATCTGTATAAAATCGAAGAATACCAACAAACGACCCATTTCTCCACCCGTCGCCTACGTTTCTCACCGTCATCGTCCTCCACACAGCTACATACTCTTGTCTCTGTTGTTAACGACTGCCACATGCTCCATCTGCTTGTGTATGGATCAAATTTAATTTAGCACCCACATCCACGAAACTCTTGCCGGATTTATTTATACCCGAAGGCGACGACAAGCTAATCGTTTTTAACACCCACATGGCCACATCCACAAAACTTGCCAGATTTAATTTGCACCGGAAGGAAACTACGGACCAAAAAACCATGAAGTAGTTATGGTCAGTGGGGTATTTATTATTGACATAATTATTTTAACATTATGTCTTTATGTGGTTAGTAGTATTAGTGTATTTCAAGCTTTGTAACATGGTTTTTTTTTCCAGCAAATGGTTAGTGATGTATATATTTAAACATTTAGACTCTAAACCATTATTAACTATTTTCTTAAAACAAGATGATTACCGTTTCTTATATATATATATATATATATATATATATATATATATATATATATATATATATATATATTTGTTTCATTAATAAACATATTGAATTGTAGAGTTTCAAATTCTAGCATAAAGAAAATGAGAGCATAATTTTTTTGTGAATTTGATATAATTCGAAAAAAATGTTTATTCAAGTGCAAAAATATTTGTATTTGTGCAAATATATTTGCACTTGTGCAAATTTTGCATATTTTCACATGTGCAAATGTCGAGCTGTAGTAAAAAAAACCAGCAAACACATCAGATTTTTTTTGAAAAAATATAGCAAGACTGGTCTCAAATTAAAGATCATAATTTTGTCGTTAACTTGGTATAATTTTTATAATTTAACACTTTTCCGTTTCATAGATATAATAGTTTAAAAAATGCGGGGGTAAAGTAAAAATGTCCAAACTACCCTTAATTAATTAAGGATAAGTTTGATTAGTTTAAGGTTATCCATTAACAACTCTTTAATCTCAACCCTCCATCTCTTTGATCAATGGCTGTAATTGGTTCTCGCAGTTCTCGTACGAAAAACGGTTCTCGTTTGAACCGTCCCCTATATATATATATATATATATATATATAGAGAGAGAGAGAGAGAGAGAGAGTAGTGTTATTGTGAGATGTGAATTATCCTAAGATGTGAAAGATGCGATCTGAACCGTCCATTTTTTATCAGATCTACAAATTATGGAAGGTTTCTATTTATTAAAATAATTTAATGAAAATGGTAATTAAGGGTATTTTTTACCATTTCACCATTCAATCTTTCCTACAAACATGCTAACGTCTTAATATAGAATCCAAAAATACTGATTCAAAAAAATCACTGATGAGTATACCATGTTCATTCAAAAAATAACCCAATTTAAAATACAAATTAAAACAACATCAAAATCGTTACAAACCAGATTCATCAAATGATTTGAACAAATAAATTGATGAAATATACCAGATTCATCAACTAGTTACAGATCAGATTCAACAACAACGATTCTCAAAACAGATGAACACACACGATTAACAAAGAATGTCAGATTCATCATAACAACAACTATATTGATTCATCAAGGCTTCGAATTATACAAAAGAAATCTTGGAGCTTTACAACAAACAGAAAATAAGAAATGATGAAATAAACATTTATACATAGAAGTCAAACTGATGAATCAAATCTGATGAAACAAATCTTATAAATCTTGGAGCTTTATACATAGAAATCAAAAAATGATGAAATAACCTTCAAAAGCTTATTACTGATCTGAAACTTCACAAAAATGATGAAAATTTGCTCGGCACGCGGCTGTGGTGGTGGTTTAGAGCTCAGCGGTGGTTTCCAGATCTGAAAGTTTGCTCGGCGGTGGTTTCCATATCTGAAAGTTAACTCGGCGGTGATTTCAAGATCTGAAAGTTTGCTCGGCGGCGTTGTTCAAGGTTTCCAGATCTGAAAGTTTGCTCGATCTATGTCGTTTGATTAAAAACCCGCCCTATGTCTCGCCCCTGTTCCAAAATTTGACCAGATTGTGACTATCATCGCTCGATCTATTTCTTGTGACTATCATCGCTCTATCAGATTGTGACTATGTGTTCAGCAAATCACCATCGCCCATCGATTTCTTCACCAGCTCTGTTTTTAATTGTTCATTTTAGGTAATCTTTGAGGCTTAATTTCTGTATGTTTGATTAGGAATCTCACATTACGTTTAGATAATTTCTGTTGCTATGACTTAATTTGCCTATTAACATAATTTGATTTGTTGCTTTCCATAGTCCTTTATTTGATGTTGTAATTGACCTCGTAAGTTAATTGAATGGAGATCACATGGGCTATTTCATTATCAACTGAGTGTAGTGTCAAGTTTGTATGAAATGTACTCGACATGTTCGATTAAATGCATAAGTGGGCTTCTTTTTTTTTAAAGCCAAATCAAGGCTTATTTTGCTATTATTCACCATTTATTTCAACAACCCTTCAGAACAAACATACAGTTGATGAAGTTACTTTTTGGCCATTGTGTTCTTTTCTGCTTTGCAGATATATATAAGGGGATGTTGTTTGGTTAAGCTTATATAAGGGGATGTTCTTATCCATAATTATGTCAGACATGCACTGAAATTGCAATATCTGATATCCCCGTCTCTAGCTTTTTATACCTACGACGGAACGTACGAGATGCACCTTCAGCACACCTAACTACCTAATTTATTATATTATAATTAATAAAATTATAACTATAATAATAATAACTAATATATATATATATATATATATATAAGAAAAAATTCATGCGAGAACCGTTGTTAGCGCGAGAACCGCGAGAACCAATCTAAGCCGTCCAATTCCCCCTCCTTTAATGTCATTGCCCACCCATGAATTCCTCACATACACCCTACCACACTCTATCCCTCCACGCTCTCCATCCATGATACTTCTCATATCCAAGGAACGGCTGAGATTGGTTCTTGCGGTTCTCGCACTAACAACGGTTCTCACATGAACCCTCCCCTATATATATATATATATATATATATATATATATATATATATATATATATATATAGAGAGAGAGAGAGAGAGAGAGGGAAGTTCCATCGAGAACCAAAAAAACTGCGAGAACTGCGAGAACCGATCTAAACCGTAAAATATCTATCAAACGCCAAGATATTAAATTATGAAAATTATACCAAATATGCTCTTTAACATGACATTCATATTACTATATTTTTTTCAACAAAAAAATTCGTTACATATATGTAACATACCTTATAGTACTGATTACAAATATGTTAAGTACTGATTACATATATGTAACATACCTTATAGTGATAGAAAAGAAACCCGGCAAAAACGAAATTTTTTTGTTGAAAAAAATATAGCAATATGAATGTCATGTTAAAGAGCATATTTGGTATAATTTTCATAATTTAATATCTTGGCGTTTGGTAGATATTTTACGGTTTAAATCGGTTCTCGCAGTTCTCGCATTTTTTTTTGTTCTCGATGGAACTTCCCCCTCTCTCTCTCTCTATATATATATATATATATATATATATACACACACAGTAAATTGGTACATATATTGCTATGACTGTTTAGAGCAATTACAACGTTGAGGTCATGTGTAGCGGATGGTGGGTTAGCTTCAGGTTGGATGGGAATACCGTTAAGCGTTAAGGGTGTTTTGGGTTGGCTTGGTGTTCAATATTTTCGGATCCTCAAAGCCGAGAAGTATGTGTCACCTTTTTCATTTTTCTTTTCATTTATTTTTCTTTATTTTTGGTTTTGTAAAAGAGAGCGAGTAGAGAGAACAGTATTTGAGTTGTTCGGATTGGGTGCTACTTGGTTTTTGAATTTAGTTCGGGTTAGGAAGAAAAAATTACGAAAAGATGATGTGACAGCTGAGGTGACATTTAGGTTGATATTTGGGATACTCATGGCCTAAGAGGTATGTATATATATGGAGAACAGATGGAGAAAGAAGTGATGCGAAAGACCATAACAGACGTCCGTCATGTATGAAGGACGATAGAATTTGAATAACGAGGTTTAGGTTGAGTTATCGTAAGACTTTCCAAATGAGGTAGATACATATAGTATGTAAGTACGTGTTTATTATTTAAGTTGCTAACATACGTAAAAAGTTGAATGTGTTATATATGCATGCTTAATCAGATTAAACATGAGCTTATTTAATTTATTCATAAATGATGAACTTATTTGTTTGGTGAATAGGAAACATTTTTAGGTTTAGTGAAAAGAGAACATTTTATGTTTGGTAAAATAGGTTGACATTCTGTCTTTGGTAAACAGAAAAAATAAACATTTTATGTTCTAGATAAGACGAATTTAACTAATTTATGAAAAGGGAACGTCTTTATGTTCATTAAAAGGTGGGTATTGGTGTTATGTAAAAAGAAGAGAACCTAACATGTATCTTATTTAACAATATCAAGTTAGTAAGACAACAGAAAAGGTATGATGGGTTCAAAAGAAGAGAAATTTTAAGTTTTCTTAGAAAGGTTTCATAGTTTTTGAGGTCTTAATAATTAAAGTTTATTAAATGTTTAATAAAGGATTGTCATATTAATTAGTTTTTTTATAATTAATATCAAAAGGCTTTCTTTGTATAGATATAGTTTTATTGAAGTATACTTGTAGTAACAAGGCCCCAGCTTCCAGGATGTTACATAATACATAATTAATAATTGATAAATGGGCAAATTGTATAAAAATATAGTGAATTTTGACTTAATTACTGTTATATACAACCAACTTTTTTTATAAAACAACACGATCAACTATTATATTACTTAGATTGTATGCAAACAACTTCTTTCTGTGTTTGATACTTAGAATTATACGATGAAGTTGACTAATTCTGATCGTATGTATCAACTTGCATACGATAAAAAAATTATGAAAATAAATTATATTGTTTCTAAAAGAATAAGTTTGATTGTATTTTCATATAATTTCCCTTGATAAATATAACAATAAAAGGTTAATAAAAACTTATATGATAATTAAATCAGAAAGTATATAATAAAAGTTAAAAAAAATAATTAGTTATTATTAATATATTTTGATAAATGTTTGATGAGACTAGGGGTGTTCATTTCCGGATATCCCGAAATTCGGATATCCGAAAATTTCGGATAGTACATTTCACTATCCGATATCCGTATCCGAAATTTCGGATATCCAAATTTCGGATATCCGAAATTTCGGATACGGATATCGGATAATCCGAAATATCCGAATTACCTTAAAAAATCATCATTTTTCATTAGTATGCAATCTTCACACACATCTACTTCTAGTTATCTATCCATAAGTTAATACAACATTTAGTATCCAGTTTAAAAGTCTTAAATACTACGAATACACACGATACAAATGTCTAAACTATAAAATAAGTAAATAACATAATGCATACAATAAAAATAACTTCATCTTCCAAATTACAATCTTGATCTTCGTCTTCTGGATGACTTTATGACTTCATGGCTTCATGCCTTTATTGCCTTCATGACTAGTTGCTTGACTTGCTTCCCTTAGAAAGTAACAAACTCACAATTGAATCAAAAGTGTACATATCAATCGTATTCGTTGTCTTATAACTTAGAAGTTAGAACATACCTTTATTAATCACTCCAATCGGAATCTATCAACTCTTCCATCCGTTGTCCCTCTTGACATTTTCAATCTGAGTTGCTAGACTCGGCATTCATCTCATTCACATTTTCCATCTGATTAAAAGGATCATAATTTAATAAAAATAAATTACAAAAACATATTAACAAAACAGAAATAATCAAGAATGCCAACCAAAAATGGTAATCAAGAATGCTAAGTTGCTAACCAAGAATGCTAATTAATCAAATTACAACAAATTAACAAAACAAAAATAACCAAGAACTCTAATCAATTAATCATGAGCTATTAAAAGTTAAAACATCTCAATAGTCAATAGGAATGCTAATTAATCAGATTACAACAAACTAGTCACAAATCTTTTTCTGCTAATTAATCAGAATAATAGAATATATCAACAAGTCAACAACAAATCGGAATATATAAGCAGCAAACAACAAAACAGCAAAACAACAACTAATCTGGAATATATAAGCAACAAACCTAATTACAAATGCTAATCAAGAGGGTATTTTGAAGTTTAAACTTACTATGAAAGAGAAGGAGCTGCCTAATCGAGAAGGAGAAGGGGCGTCGCCCGTGGCCGCCTACTTCTGCAGTTCTGCCGCCTCTCTCTCTCGTCTCGTCTGCATCGCCGGAGAAGGGTTGTTGCCGGACGGTAGGTGGCTTGCTGAAAGCCTGAAACCCGTGAAGGAGAAGGGGCGTCGCCGGTAGGTGGCTTGTGTCGACAGCTGAAAGCCTGAAACCCGTGAAGGAGGCTGGTGCGTCGCCGGAGAAGAAGAAGGAGAAGCCGAAGAAGGAGGCTGGTGCGTCGCCGTGAAGGAGGCTGGTGCGTACCGATTTGCCGGAGAAGGAGAAGCCGAAGGGGCTGAACTCTGAAGAGAGAGTGAAGTACTGAAGGCTGAAGTTGAAATAATGAAATGAGAAAACTAGGGTTTCTTCTTGTTTGTTCTTATATTATTACTAATAAATATATTTTTTTTTAAAAAAATCGGATATTTCGGATATCCGAATATCCGAAATTTTGCAAAACTGATATCCGTATCCGAATCCGAAAAATCGGATATCCGAAATTTCGGGTATCCGAAATTTCGGATATCCGATTTTTCGGATATTTTCGGATCGGATTTTTCGGATATTCGGATATCGGATCGGATTCGGATATTTTTGAACACCCCTAGATGAGACTATTAAAGATATAATCATTTTATAATAAAAATCGATTAATATTAATAAAAACTTTGCCGTTTTAATAAATGTGGATTTAATTTGTGTACTTTAAATAAAGACGTATTTTTATCAAAAACGAAATTTTTGTTCAATGTGACGTGGTGTCACAAGTAGACGGTGTGACTAAGCATAGTTTATGGTATCGATATTTTGTTACAAACTGAGTTTATAATTTTTGTTGATAAAGAAAACGGTTTGTAATATTTTATTATATCCTTTTTTTTTCATAATTTACAATTTAAACTATTGATTTTCTTTTGTTTTTTAAGCTAAAGACAATTAGATTAAAGGAACAACAATGTGTTGTCATGCCAATCTATAGGAGTGGGTTTAGTAGTCCATTATGGGACTTCGTCATGGCCACAACGGAACCATCGATCATAATGTTTATCTTATTAAATAATCATATCTTCTAATATAATATACTAGTTTAAATGTCCATGTAGCATACGAAATTATTTATAAAAAGTAATAAATATTAAACACTAAAACGATATTAAATTCTTATAAAACGCAAAAAATATGGTAAAAAATGATGACAAACTGCGTCAATCCTAAGACGGCGTGACCAACGATAAGTAAGTCCGATTATTATATTATATTATTAAATAATATACTTAATTAGATATATAAACATAATTAATTTGAATCTAAATTTATTTCTAATAAATATAACGTATATATCTAAACATATTAAATTAATTCAATTCATAGATATATATATATATAATTAATTTAAATTTTTATTAATTCATATTAGTTTGACTTTAAAAAGTCAAAATTAAAATTTTAGAATTAAAAAATTAACGGCTACGATTAAATCTTTTATTAAATGAAGAGTTTAGATTATCTAATAATTTTTTTGAATTAGTCTTTTATATATATTAGAAGAGTACTAGTAAATTTAAAATTATAATTTAAATCATTTAGATTGTCAAATAACATGTTACATTCAGAGGCAGATTCATTAAGAGCCTTTAAATTATTTAAACTACAAAATCATTCGATGATTAATGATTTTGTTTTAACAAACAACCCTAAAAACCCTCTTCTATTTCTTCACTAAATCATCTTCCAAAACTCTAATTTGATCTTTTTCCTTTATTCTTGCTTGCATAAGATTTCCTATTTAACACTCTATTTGAAGAAAACCCACATGAAAGTTGTAGCTTGAATCCGTTTGGAGCAATTCATCATATAAAACCCTCATTAAACCTTTTCTTTTCTAGACTATTCTTAAAACCTTTAGGCCAAGCGTTAGGGGATACTCGATCCCATCGAGTAGTAGCAGGTAATCCAACGAACATCAAAACGCGTGAATTGGGTAGGCCAAGCGGATAGCACTTGCGGGTGTAGAAACTCGCTCGAGAAACACCTGCATCCCACCCCACCCCCACCCCCTCTCAACCAATCACACACGCATACATAATATATTTATCAATATAAAAATAAACAATGGGGATAGTTTGAAGGAAATGTATAACACTTAATTTGAGTGAAAAGGAGAGTGATGTAGCATTGGGTAAAGGATTTGGGAAATGAATGTATAACTAGTGGCATTGGGTTAAAATCGTATGAATACACAAGATCTAAAAACAACACACACAAACTGATGAAGACCAAAAAAGATGAAGAAACAATGGTGTCATCAATTCATTTTGCGAGAAACAAATGAAGAAACCCTTACCAAAATCGTTGCCATTTCCGACGCTGGTGCCCTTACTACTCACCTCCTCCACCGGTCCTGAATAAATGTCGCTTTTAGCTTCTCAATGGCCTACACTTTTTGGATCTGTCCAGTTTATGGATGAGTGAGGGTGAGGTAGGAAAAAAAAGAAAAGAAGACGATGATGGCTGCTAAGCTAAGATTTGCAGGGAAGAGGAGATAACAGAGAGGAAAGTAGGTTGGTGGCCATGGGTGGTGATCGTTGATGGTAGCCATGGATGGTTGCCATAGATGATGGTTGGAAAAAGAAAGACAAAATAGATGATAGATTATAAGTGATTTAACCAAAGATATAATTTTTTTTATTATTTCTAATTTCTTAAAAAAATATTTATAATTTTTATGTTTTTATTAAAGGATCATTTATGTAATTTTGAAAGGGTAAAAATGTCATTTTGATAAGTTTAATGCTAGTTCTGTCAAAGATAACGACGAAATGACTTGCCATGTTTAAATTTTAAAAATTAAGGATTGAAATTGCAAGATTTTTAAATAAAGACTAAGAGTGTGATTTGATCAGATCTTAAGGACCATCCATGTAATTAACTTTACTTTTTATATCATTTTAGTGGTTAAGTTTTAAATAAATAAAACCTTTATATATATATATATTTATAATCACAAATTCATAAATAATTGAGTAAATTACTGAAATGGTCCATGTGGTTTGCACGAAATTGCTGGTTTGGTTCTTTATAAGCAAAAATTGTGCCACAGGTCTCCGTGGTTGACATTTTGTTACTGAAATGGTCCTTTGTACTAACATACGTCAAAAATGGTTGTTAGTTGTCTTTTAGTGCAGGGGCATTTTTGTAAATACAATGAATTTTGTCTAAGTTACCATTGTATACAACTAACTTTGAATTATTAAAATAATACAATTAACTTTATAATCCCTTCATCGTATGTAAACAACTTTTTTATATGTCTGTTGTTTAGTTATCATTATATACAATGAATTTTGGCATGTATTACATAGTATACAACAAGTTGCATACAATGTAATGATTATAAAAGTTGTTCTATTATTTTTAAAAGAAATAAAATTGGTTGTATTGATAACTAAAATAAAGTTTATTAAGTTTTAACACAGTTTGCCCTAATATAAGGAAGAATTCCAACAACCTACAATTCGTAAAAGATAAAAGATATACCTATTTTGAGTCGATAATCCATCCAAACAAGGTCTCTAATGATTCCTAACGATTCAAAGTTCAAACTATCATAAGTTTACAAAAGTAACCATACATTTTATCGTGTAGCTTTTTAGTGTTTACTACTCTCTTTTTTTAAATTATTATTTACAGAAATATAACACACAATTTAATACAGTGAAATGTCATTTTAGCCTTATATCTAGATAATAATTAGCATGTAAAAGAATAATAATAAAAATAATAACTAATCAGGATAAAATAGAAAAACTTGTAATTAATAGCAACCTTTAACTACAAGTAAATAATATATTGGAATGAAGTAAAATAGTATATTAAATAATAATATTTTAATATATATAAAAGACTAATTTGATAAAATTTATTACACGATCTGAACTATTTATTTAAAAAAATATTTAATTTTAATCATTTATTCACTTAAAATAAAAAAAAATGATTTTGACTTTTTAGAGTCAAATTTATTAGGATAATTTCATAGTGCCCTTATTAAATCATATAAAATCGTATTTGTCCACCTTAATTTCAAATATTATATTTACCCTTTATAATATTTCAACATATCATATTTAACTAAAATCCTTAGTTTTATCATTCTAAAATATTTTATAATCATTTTAATTACTTTTTAATTATAACCAATAACGTTTAACTTTACTACCCTTAAATTGTAAAAATAAATTTTTTATGATTTATATAAGAAATACGTCTCTTCCTATCATGCTACCATGTTTCTGCCGTTAAGTCTTCCCTCCCGCTCGCATCGATGTTTCCACCGCTGGTTAGAGTATTGATGTCGTACGTCATCATTATTTATAAATTCTCATTTAATTTTCGTTTTATTAGTATTTAATACGTTTTTATTTAATGTTTGATATTTATTATCTCTTAAACTAACCCGTGTATCACACGGGCATTTAGTCTAGTATTGTTATAAATGAAATATGCTTTTTTTTTCAATATTTTAATTGTTTACCATTCCTCGTCTTCTTTGTCAATTAATTCAAGAGTGCTACTATTTGGCCCCCCTCATCTTACATGTAACACACATCAAATCTATCAATTATACATTTCAATTCATGTTACACACTCACATATGTTCTATCAAAGGAGACCATATAAACAATCAAGAGGGATTATATGAAATTATACTTAATTCAATCCATTTTTTTTAGGTTATTACTAATTATAGACCCTAAAGCTATTATTAACGTGGGCTATTTTTCATTACTTTCAAGTTTCAAGTCATTGGACATTTGGTCGTAACAATCAGCCTACTTTAAGATAGTTAATTGTTGGTTATATTTCATTATTTCCTACGGAAGAATTCCAACAACCCATAATTCGTAAAAGAAAACGATATTCCTTTTTTTGTTGCTTGTCTCGAGTTGATAATCCATCCAAACAAGCTCTCTAATGATTTCTAAAGATCCAAAGTCCAAACTATCACAAGTTTACAAAAATTTAGAATAACTATACATTTTATCGTGTAGCTTTTTTAAATTTACTACTTTCTCCGTTTTAAATTTATTATTTACAGACATATAACACATAATTTAATATAGTGAATTTAATGTAAGGTTGAATTAGTGAAAATGTCATTTTTAGTCTTATATTTAATTCATAATTAACATGTAAAAGACTAATGATAACTAATTAAGGATAATCTAAAAGAAGCTGTAATTAATAGCAACCTCTAACTACAAGTAAATAATATTTTGGAATGAAGTAAAATACTACATATAGTAAATAATAATATTATGAGAAATGAAGTATGTTTTTTGACAATTTTTAAATGTTTACAATTCGTCGTCTTTTTTTTGTCAATTAATCCAATCCATTTATATTTTTAGGTTCTTACCATAGTCCCTAAAGCTATAGTTAACGTGGGATATTCTTCATCACTACTTTCAAGTCATTGGTCGTAACAATCAGCCTTTTTTAATATAGTTCATTCTTTGTTACAATGTTACATATTCCTACTTATAAATTGTTATACTAAGAGGAATTATTAAAACGAGCAAATAGTACAATGTTTTACTAAAATGATCAATTTGTTTCATATAATGGTTCAAGTTACGAAAAGTATGACAATGTTTTCATCATTTATTAATATTTATGTACCAACATCTATGCATTATATATTAGTATGTGTGTGTGTGTTTGTATAGTATGGTTTTAATAAAATCGTAAAGATTGATAATAAAGTAATAAACCATATATAAGATTTAAGTATTCAGTTCTCATACATATACACATTCACTATACAAATTCACTAAATTCGTAATTGTGCTTCTTAGTTCAGATTTTTAAGATTTTTGATAAAATTTGAGTTGAACAATGTGAAACAAAATTTTTAAAAACATAAGAGCATCAAGTGTGTATAAAGCATACCTTCGGTATGCTGATGTGGAGATGAGGTACCGCTTGGAACACCACCCCCAAAGGGGCGATACCTATATGAATATTGCAGCGGCATCTGAATGCCGATGGTACCGAACCTCAAACGGTCAAATGACTGTTGCAAATTTAAAAAATAAATAAATTCACCAACTATTTATATAACACCACAATATTTCAACCTTTTTTACTGCAAAATCTTCTCCTATTCTCCTCTACAAAATTTATACAACTTCTCGTTTTTAACATTTTCACTTCAAATGGTAAACACCTAAATCTCATTTTCGTCAAAAATCCGTCAACCAACTCCGTCTTTTAACGGAAGTTCA
The DNA here is from genome assembly GCA_947179395.2 of Pulicaria dysenterica. Classification (NCBI taxonomy): domain Eukaryota; kingdom Viridiplantae; phylum Streptophyta; class Magnoliopsida; order Asterales; family Asteraceae; genus Pulicaria; species Pulicaria dysenterica. The sequence continues at coordinate 97,014,885 of OX359290.1, read as the reverse complement.
ATTGCTCAAGGAGTTAACCAATTACTCAAGGATTTCGGCGGCTTACAAAGTTCAATGGAAGAGTACAACGCGAGTCTTCTTGAACATAAAGAAAGGAAACTGTGTTTAGAAGAAGGAAAAGAATTCCAAGAAGCGTTACAATTTTTAAAACAATCCATTGAAGGTTTGGAAGGCGAGGATCTCGAGATTGTTCAACGGGCAAAAGACGCGATTAAGGAAAAATATGGTTTAAAAAAATAAATCGTTTATGTAGTACTTTTTTATTTTAAAAAAAATTAGTTATTAATTTTATTTTTCTTATCTCTTTCGCAATATCTATAAATATTATAATCTAATTTAATAATTTTATATTAAATTTCGTAATATTAAATAATAAATAAAATAATATATAATAAGTTCAAAAAAAATGTTTGAAACGTTCAAGAAAAAGAATTATATGTAAAATTAATTAGATTCGTATCTATATATATATATATATATATATATAGAAATTGGATCAATAAAGAACCATGTGTTAAACAAAGAACCTAAAGAACCAATCTGGACCTTCGGATCATCAATATCAATGGATAGGATTGATCGATGGCAAAACTGTAATTATTATATATTAATTTAGGATGAATAGGGCAAAAATGTAATTATCCCTCTCCCACACCCACGATTTTAAAAAAAAAACCTCCAAAAACTTTAAATTGCCATAACTTTTTAAGTTTTGTGAATTTAATCAAAAAAATTATACCATTCTTTTAGTTTTTTAATCCTCTTTTAAACAAGATCACTCTTCCTATACTTTTCTAAAAAAAATTTGAAAATGATTTTTTTTTTGGCATTTTGGATTACCCAGCTCAAAATGCAAACTACGGATTTTGCATTTAGGCTTGAATTACCCAGCTCAAAATGCAAACTACGGATTTTGCATTTAGGCTTGAATGAACCCAGCTCAAAATGCAAACTACGGATTTTGCATTTAGACTTGAATTACCCAGCTCAAAATGCAAACTACGGATTTTGCATTTAGGCTTGAATTACCCAGCTCAAAATGCAAACTACGGATTTTGTATTTAGGCTTGAATTACCCAGCTCAAAATGCAAACTACGGATTTTGCATTTAGGCTTGAATTACCCAGCTCAAAATGCAAACTACGGATTTTGTATTTAGGCTTGAATTACCCAGCTCAAAATGCAAACTACGGATTTTGCATTTTGGGCTTGAATGAACCCAGCTCAAAATGCAAACTACGGATTTTGCATTTTGAGTTTGAATGAACCCAGCTCAAAATGCAAACTTTGCATTTCAAAAAAAAAAAAAGTTTCAGAAATATATCAAGTCCGGTCTTGTTCGAAAGAGGACGAAAAACTGAATCTAATGGTATAATTTTTTTGTTAAAATTGTTAAAAACGAACGAGTTATGATTATTTAAAGTAATTGGGGGTTTTTTTTTAAGTTTGTTGGGATAAGATTTGCTTGGTGCTGTAGGCGCCGATTTTCTTTCTTTTTTTTTAATTTTCTTTTTTGACCCTAGACTATGTGCCAAATGTCATCACCAGGGAGGTTCTTTAGGTTCTTTGTTTAAGGGAGGTTCTTTGTTTAACCTTACCCTATATATATATCTATATTTATCTATCTATCTATCTATATCTATATATAAAAGGAATGCAAATTTTCCAAAAAAATAACCTTCAATTGAATCTTAATTAACCAATCACAACCTTCAATTTCAAAATTATTCCATTCTCAAAACAATTTTGGAAAGATTAAAAGGAGAAATTTAAATTAATTTTAAATCTATTGGGAAGGGGTTGGATGAAAACTGTGAGGGGGGTTTTATAAAAGGATATGAGGGGGTTTTAAGAAAATATGAGGGGGGTTTTATAAAAATTGTATTCTAATGTAATTAACTATAAGTTGTTTATAAATTATGTTTAGTAACTTGTGATATATTTTGTTTAGAGAAAAAATAATTATATATTTATGACCGTCTCATTTTTATCTACGTTTTGGTATAAGTTTTATTGTAATATGACACTTTTTTTGAAATTAGTATATTCTCATCACAAATGTGATATTTCATTTACTGCATTATTTTCATTTGAAAATTCTAATATCTCAAATACACTTTCGAAATACCCGTACGTGTGCGGGTCAATAAACTAGTAATAATAATAACAAAAATATAAATAGACTGATTGTTAATATAAAATTTGTGCATCATTGAAAAGAATACCAACATACGTTGCATGTAAAAAATATATAAAGCAAAGCAAGTGTGGAATTTTATCTTATCTTGGTGGGGGGTGCCGTATGAAGAACCTGGATCATTGCTCGATTTGGAGGAAGTAGCGGCTGTAGGATTAGCATGAAGCTCTCGTGACCTTTGGAACGCAATAATCAGAATCGCTGCATATATGATTTGGAAATAAAGAAATGACATTGTGTTTAAAAACAGGAAGAAAAAAGAAGACATCTGTACAAACATATAACTAATCGGGTATCAATGGCTAAAGTAAAGGTAAAACACAAGACATCGTTTAAGGTGTAACGGAGGAATCGTGTAATCTCGCTGTTAATATATTAAATGTCATTGTAATCGATATTTAGGGTATTAACAGCGTAGTTTTGTGGCCTTGGTAATGTCGGGGGTGCTTTGGAACCAATGTAAATGTGCAAATTAGTATATATATAAAAGTTTGGCTTTAAAAAAAAAGCGTGGGGAATCGATATATCAACATTACTAAGAGGGTTCATAACTTTTCTGTTATATTATATAAAGTTGTGTTTAAAAAGTAAATGTAAGAAATATAATCCTAATTTTAATATATAATCATATAGTTCATTATAAAATCACATGTGATTTGTAAAAACATCACATATGAATTACGACTATATGGACCATTAATATTATTGATCCAGAGGCTAAAATTAATTAATTAAGACTATGACTTAAATATAGACTATATTGAACATTATTCATCTTACTCCTATATAAAGCATTTACAACCTAAAAACTCTTAATTTTTAAGTAAGTTGAATATACTAAATTACCCTTCATATATATAAATGGAAATTATTATATAAAGTAACTACTAGATGCATTTAATAAGATTCTTATATTCTATTTTAATAACTAAATCTTTCATACTTAAAAAATCAAATAATAAATATTCAATTATGTTACAAACATTTTAACTTATTTATCAAAAAAATGTGTATAATTAAGTAGAGCTTATAAACGTGAATAACATATAATTAGAATTTATAAACATATATTTTAATTTTTTAAAATAGCTCATATAACTAATAGTTTCAAATTAATTTATTCTATAATCTTAATCTCTTAATTTTTAATAGTTTCAAATTACTAACTTACGCTCTGTATTGTCATGTAATTTAATCTACTTTATAAGTAGAGATCGTTTTTCTTATTTAATTGTTCTCAAAAATTATTTTAAAATAATAAAAGAGTTGATTGAAAATATAATAATAATAAAAAAAATAGAAAAAAGATAAAGAAAATAGACATGTTGTCACTTGCCAAAGGAAAATTATTTGTTATCACTGTATTGATGAATACCGAAAACAACTAAACAAGCAGGTTACTGAGTAGAAATTAGTTGACGTCGCCGCATTGCGCGGTTAATATGCTAGTATTATATAATGTACGGAAAAAACAAAATAAAAAATAAAATTTAATGATGTACCTTCTCTTAAAAGTCAAAATAACCCATTTCTCAGCCTCTATTTTGTAAAATGGCTATGATTTAACAAGAAATTGCAATGCAATGTTTCCTCAACTGATCTGAAACCCAGAAATTGAAAACAAGAACTTGAACAAACTTTAAATCCTAGCTTAAAAATTTTAATCGACGTAGAAAACAAGAACTTCAAGCCCAAAACTTAAACAAACAAGTTACATATTGATGCCCGAAACCATATATCGAACATATACGTGAATGATCAGAGGCCATCAATTCCGCATCTTAAAAGGAATGGCCATGGATTCTGTAGAGGCCATCGATTTCGAAATCAAACGTGAGTCCTCAGGGGCGGACCTTCTTGGTAGCCCAAGGTGGCACATGCAACCCCTCAACTTTATCAAATTAATATTAGTATTTCTTAATTTTTTTCTAAAAATATAGAAATGCAACCCAAGTGCAACCCCTAACATAGAAGTGCAATCCCTAGCATTTTTTTCTGAGTCCGCCTCTGTATGTCCTTGGTTTTCAAATAGTTGATTTCAGTTTTAGTTTAATAAAGGTGTTGCTTCTTGCAGTTAAAAAAAACAGATAATGATTGTGGCCATGGATATTGCACGTGTGACCTCCAGCTCGCAAATATCTTCATATGTTTAAAGACGAAGAGAAATAAGCATAAGGATGAAGATGAAGCGATATCTTTATATGTTCATGCCCAAAAATCCAGAAATAAAGAAAAAAAAAGAAAACAAAATAAAAATATTAAAAACGGGTTGGTTATGTATGATAACAAGTAATTTACATATAATGGACCTAAATTATAACTGATGTGCATTTTTAGATATAAATTGAAGTTTGTTGCGTACAATATGAATTAGACTTTAATTCTTATATTTTGATGTAATTTGTCCTATTTTAAGTAAGTACATATGTTTAAAGTTTTTTAAAATTATAATTTCACACTAGTATCAAATCTATCTTTAATCTTTAATATATATTAAAAGAAAAGGGTTTCTCTCTCTTCCAAAAAAATCTCCACCAATCACAACTCTTGATTTAAAAAAAATGTAAAAAAATTGAGATGATGATGTCAAAAATGCCAAAAATCCTTAAGTCTTGGAAGGGGGGCATTGTGAAAATTCTAAGAGGTTTTATAAAATATGTTAAGGGTTTTTATGAAAATGTGAGGGGGTTTTATAAAAATTGTATATTAATATAATTAATTATAGGTTGTTTATAAAATATGTTTAATAAATTATTATACAATTTTTTTAGAGAAATAATAATTATATATTTGCGACCGTCTCATTTTTATCTACGTTTTGGTATAAATTTTATTGTAATATGACACTTTTTTTAAAGTAGTATATTTTTAATTGTTTGTTATCCATTAATAGTAGTGGGTAGGTTATTCATAAAACAATTTATATCTTTTTTATATTTATTCTATCTACGTATAATAGTCGATATAATAACTGATTCCTCGGTCTTTCGATAAAAAGTAATAAATTTTTTTTTAAGTTTTGTTTTATTTATGATAAATTTATATAAAAATAGATAACATTAAAAACAAACAAATGTGCATCAATCAATATAAAAAATTAAAGAATCATATATATAATCAACTATTAAAAATAAAACTATTAAAAAAAGGGTTACTTGCATCATCTACTCTTTCCCTAAAAAATCTCCACCAATCATAGCTTTTGATTAAAAAAATTTAAAGAAAATAAAAAATGTATTAGTTATTACGTCACATTCCATCAAATCTCTTAAGGGAAATTTTATATAACAAACTTCATGTGTTTGTTAATCTTGGATAAGATAACAATATATATTTGAATTAATCGTGGATAACATAATAATATATATATTTAAATTTGAATTGAATACATATTTCTAATTGACGTGTATTTAATTGGTTTAAAATTACTCCACTTTGTTAGGTAAGGAAGTTACTTTTAGAATTAGATTTAAAAAATTTTTAAAATGTGATTTAAATGGAATAATAATTGATAGATTAAGTTTGATAATATAAACAAAAAGGAAAAGGAAGTAGACGATGAGATATACATGGATAATTTAACAACCATTTGAATATGAATTTAATTGAAAATTCAACCATTTGAACTATAACAAAATTCATCTCTTTTAATTGTTCCTATTATTAAGTAAATTTGAAAAGTTTAAAGGATAAAGAAATTATTTAAAAATTGTATGTTGTAATGGTGGGAAAATATTTTTTTAATTTTTAAAAAAAATAGATGATGATATAAATAGGTGATCTTTAATAATATGCCCTAAGTTTTAAAATAAAATTTTCAATGCTCAATTATGTTACTAAACAGGAAAGAAAGAAAAATTAGTAGATCCTTTCGTAAGCTCCATTTTAATTCCACTATTCTAACACATCTCATTTGTCTGATTCATGAAAATTCTGTGATTGAATTACCTAAAAGCTAGATTAAGAAAAGAAAATTATATATGAGTTTGAAGATTCATAATTTGTTCCTTTTTATCTCTAATTTCCTACTCTGCCTTAGTAAAATTCGTTGATTTTGTGTGCAATTCATTTAGTAAACGCGAGGTAGTGAGTTCACAAATCAACTGTAAAAGATATCTTCGATATCTTATGATATCAAAAAAGGAAAAAACAACATTCAGTAGATTAAAAAAAATCGTGAATTGGGGCAACAATTATAAAAGTATGAAAAATACCCAAGTTAGATATGCCATTAGCCCATTTCAAATTAAATAGCTTAGTTTGTGTGCGCGTTAAATTACTAATAAAACCATGAATGTTGTTTATAAAGAGTATCTACAGAAAGTATTATGATAATCTTATGTATATCAAACTTCTGTAATTTTTATCATTTCTTACGAGATTTTATATTCATATATATGTTTTCTAATTTTTTAACGTGTTAATATTTATAAAACTATATAAATTTAAAATTGTCTTATATCATCCCCGTGTTGATACACGGGTCGCTTATAAACAACATCAACAATAATATTATAGTTATGGTTTTACAATATCGGGATAAAGCTCCATCACGAGAAACACATTAATATTATACTAAAACTTTTAGACGTGTAATGTAACTTTATATTTCTTAAAAAGAGTATTTATAAGAAGTACTAAAAAGACACGTTTTCACTAATGGACATTATATGTGACAGTTTCTTGAGTGAAGAGTAAATAGATGTTAACAGTTTTAACTTGCGATAATTAAGAAAACCCTACTAATAAAACTATGAATGTTGTTTATACAGAGGTTTTAAAGAAAATCTAATGATAATCTTATGTATGAATTTCAAAATTCTGTAATGATTATTCATTTCTTATGAGAGTTTATATTCATATCTATGTTTTGTAATTATTTTTACTATACGTCTTAATACTCTTTAAAACTATATAAATTTTAAATTGACTTATATCAGCCCGTGTTGATACACGGGTCGTTTAGCTAGTAGCTTTAAATACTAGTAGTTGTTTAATAGTCAATAATGGTGTTTAGGTTTTTTAGAAATAAAAAATAAAAGTCGATAACAAGGCCTTCACCTCGACACCTAGTCACAAGGTCCACAACGACGAGTCCTTTACGATCGAGTGGTAAGCCGGCAATAGCGGATAGGAGAAATTAGCTCGATAACAAGCTCGCCGTGTACCCATTATGGGTGCTTTTATGGTCACAAAACAACAAAAAGCTATAAAGCCATTTAAGAAACGGAAGGTAAACATAGAAGGAAAACTACGAAAATGAGATTATTAAAAACAAATTTACCAATTTAAGCAGAAAAAAAAATCACCAACTGGGCATCAAAGTCTTTAAATCAACAAATCACTACGTCCCAACCAATTTCACTTATAAGTTTGGTGGTTTTTTATTAGCCAACGTGTAAATGGTGGAATATTGATTGTGTAAACTTGGTGGATGTTCCTGCCATTTTTAACTGGGGTATTTTGCTGGGGTTTAAGGGGACCTCATATCAATCCTTTATTGGTGTTATTTACTCATTTCTGTGGTGGATATGGAAGTGCAGAAACGATAAAGAGTTCTCAAATAAAGAGGCAGCAGATCGAAATGTTCTTAGTCTGATCCAGGCCTATGCTTTCTTCTGGATTAAGCACATGATTGGGCGTGTTCTTCCAGCTTCAAAATGGGGTGATTGGGTTCTCTCCCCTGCTCAATGTTTCTAATGCTTTGTTGGGTGTTGTTTGGTCATAAGTAAGGGGTTTTTACTTTGTTTCTGGTGCTGTGTATTCCTTCACTGTATTTGCTGTATTTGTACTTTGGGTGCTAGTGTCTTGCTAGCTTTTATTTAATAAATCTCCGGTAGTGTTAGGGGGTGTGATGGCCGAGCCGAAGCACTCTCCTAACATTACCTTTGCCGTTCAAAAAAAAATATCCGTTTAATATACAACTAGCTAAGTGATCCGTGTATCAACACGGGATGATATTAGTCAATTTTAAATTTAAATAGTTTTAAAAGAGTATTAAGACGTATAGTAAAAATAATTACAAAACATAGATATGAATATAAAATCTCATAAGAAATGAATAATCATTACAGAATTTTGAAATTCATACATAAGATTATCATTAGATTTTCTTTCAAATCTCTTTATAAACAACATTCATAGTTTTATTAGTAGGGTTTCCTTAATCATCGCAAATTAAAACTTTTAACCCCTCTTTACTCTTCACTCAAGAAACCGTCACATATAACTGTCTATGAGTGAAAACGTGTCTTTTTAATACTTCTTATAAATACTCTTTTTAAGAAATATAGAATAACATTACACGTCTAAAAGTTTTAGTATAATATTAATGTGTTTCTCGTGATGGAGCTTTATCCTGACATTGTAAAGCATAATTATAATATTAGTGTTGATGTTATAATATCAAGTGCTGTAAAGACATTTTTATTAGCTGATTATATATTTAAATCTTTGAAATTGTAAGCTAAATTCATTAAAAGTTAAATAATGATGACATCCATATAGGTATACGCAAATTAGATCACATAAAAATCTATATATATATTAAAAGAAAATCAAATATGAGAAAGTTTCCTTATATAAAATTCTATTAACCAATCAAAACCTCTCATTTATTAATTTTGACTAAAATTTCTAATTTTGACTTTTAAAATTAAAGTGATTCTTGAAAGTGTATATGGAACAATTTATAACGGAGTTATATGAAAATATATAGGGGGTGTTTTTATAAATTATATATTTATATTTAATGAATGTATTTAATTGTATATGTTTGTAGTTTTTCTTTTATAACTTTTAATATATAATGATTGGTATAAATATTATTATATATTTATAATCGTCTCATTTTTATCTAGGTTTTGATATAAATTTTATCTTAATGACACAAAATTAATTTTTAAAATTTTTTATTAGTAAAAAATATTTCAGAACCATTGAAAAGAGTGAATTTCTATCTTTAATTTTGTTTTTTAAATGTAATGACACTTAGTCTTTTTCTAAATGAGAATATGTATTTTTCTTGATTATTTTCTTTATAAACTATAAACCAGTGAACATATTTATAGTTAGTTTTCATGTTATGAATCACTAGATCAATAATCTTTTTTTATGAGGTATTTTTGACTTAGAGTATATGATAATATATATCTACAATAGATTAGTGAGGTATAATACCTCCATGGGATAGTTTATGTTTGTGAATATCTAAATCAGATATCTTCTTCATCGAGATAATCATACAACGTTAAACTCTCGATCTGTTTTTCAATGTCTGCGATTTCATAATAAAATATTGATTAAAGTGTGATGTTTCAATAAACACACTATTTGTAAGTAATTAACCGCCAGAGCTTTGCATGTCAAAAAGTAAGATTATGAGTATGACTTCCAGATCTTGAAACAAGGTTATTATAAGCTAACGAGGTGATTTATGTATTCTTTTTTATTTATAATTTGGATTTTATGTAATGACAATGAAAAGTTATGCCTAAATTATATTTTAAAATAATCCCTAAGATTTTGAAATTAATAAGCATTAACTATTTATATTTAGATATTTGACTCATATTTTTTAAAATACTATTTTTTTATAATTATATTTTGATAAAAATAATTATGACTAATCGTGTAACACGTGAACGTCTAAAGAAGTGGTTGAACAAATAAATAATTACATGATATCATTGAACATCTATTTGATTTAAATTATTTTTAAGAGATAGTAATTTTGCTCGAGCAAATCTTATGTTGAACACATAAATGATTACATGTATCAATGTTAAACACTATTGATGTATTATGTTCCGGTTCAAATAATATATGTTAAGGTAAGGTGAATCTTCATATCATTTTTAAGAATCATTGTACACACCAAGTAAACTTAATTTCCTCAATGTTTTATATTTGTGACGATGATAGTAACTTAAAAATAAAACTATGAACGTAATATAGATGAAGTACTACTGAAAATATGAAAGCTCCGTCTTAATTCAATTATTGAACATTCGATAAATTTGTTGTTTTATTAGTTATTATTTCAATGAATATGATTCTGTTTGTTTAAATTATTTTATATATTTTATTTATGCTTTGTTACATATTAAATATTTTAGTTTTTTAAAGCTTCTCTCGTGCGTGCACGGGTCATTACACTAGTAAGATTTTAATATAGAATAGATTAAGTCAATACGTATTTAAATCGTTTAAGTGTAATTTATTTTTCAATTAAATATAACTAAAAACACAAGACAACACTGAATTCAAATATCCATGTAATAACTTTTATTTTATGTAGCGAATTATTAGTTAAAAATAAGAAAACTTAGACAATTACATTTTTTATATATAATTCCAAGTTGTATGTGTAGTTACAAAACACATTAACATGATAGTTGTTTCACTACCCAGTAATTATGTAGAAGTATATTTTCTGTAGGATTATTTAGTCACAACTAACAATCAAGTTTAAAAAGCTCTAAGTGGTAGTTTTATAAATAACTTTATGCCACTAACCATTGGTTATAGTATATTTTTAATTCTTTTTATCTACAAACCAATAAATTAGTGATTATATCGATTATATTATGTAAAAGGAATAAATATAAAAGACGAATAAAATGTACAATAAATACCTACACGTTGTTCTCGATGGATAAAACAATTAAAATATACTGGTTTTTAAAAAAAGCTGATATTCCGATAAAATTTATATCAAAACGTAGATAAAAATGAGGCGATTACAAATATAAAATTAGTTTTTCTCAAAACAAAGTATATTAGAAGTTATTAAACATAATTTTCAAACAACTTATAATATATAAATTTTTTTTAAAACCTCTCACATATTTCATATACCACCCCTAACAATTTTCATTCAAACCCTTCCAGTTACATTTAAACCCCTAACAATTTACATTTAAACCCTAACAATTTTCTTAAGGATTTGAAACAATTCTGGCTGGCAGAGATTTTTTTTGGAAGAGATTTATGATGCAAGCAACTCTTTTCTTTTAATAATAATATTATAAGATTAGTTTAAAGATATAATAAATGTAAAATATTAATAAAAAATATTAAAAAAACTATAAAACGCGAAAGAATTATTTATATTAGTAGACTTTGATATTTTCTAAATAACTTTTTCGTAATTTATTTTCTTTACCTACATTTTAAATAGAAATTTAATAGATTTAAATTTACGAGTAGATAGAGTTTAAATGTTTTAATTTAATTTCTTACAATTTAGATTCATCATTTTCATATATATTTTTAATTATTTATTAAGTTTTGTCAATATTTTTCATAACTTATTTCCATTTATAAAGTAATTAAATCAGTATATGCCTATAAAAAATCAAAAAATATTTTATTTTATTATCTATTATCTATTATAACTTAAAATCTATCTTATCTTATATGGCACAAATAAGGGAATGTTGATTCCTTATTTAAAGTTAATTAAAAAGCATGGTTTGATGAAGTGGCAAGTTATTAGGAATTTGTGCTCATATTAAAATTTAAGGGTGCTTTAATTTTTATAATTTATAGACGGTATCATTCAATTGTTTTGTAACTTTCAATTTAAACATTTCCTATTCAGCGGTTTCATTCCCTTTAATTAGGTTTAAATAGAAAGTTCGGTTTTAGGAGTTTCTAGATGTAATTACGATTTTAAAGACTCCATGTTTATTAATTTAGATGTTATGTTACATTGTTTTCATTTGTCAATTATGTATAACTTTAACAAGTTCTTGCTATGCAGATAGTATTTGTGTCATTTGTTTCTCCCCTTGTTATAATACACATAAAACTTTATTACTTATAAGACATGTGCCTGCCTTTGGTTTTGTATAGGTTTACTCTAATCTTAAGATCTGTATTTCCATCCTTCACTCGTGGTGATTAACTCAAATGGCTATGAACTTGCAAGTCAGTATTGGACAACACTTCATGGTGTATGAGATTGATTATAATATATCTCAAAGTGTTTTTGTTTTTAGCCTTAAGTACAACACAGAACATTAATTTTTATATATCTTCTAACACATAACATCATTATAAGTGAAGAAATTTGTGGTGGAACTTGAATTTTGTGGTCAAAATTAAGTTTTCATGTTAAATTTAACATATTGTTGAAAATTATTGTAACTATTAACATGGTCTCCTTTTTTCCTTTAAAGATGTTCGTTTTTCTTTCTTTCTTTTTTGTTTTGGTTTTGCCTTTCCATATATATTTGGCTATTTAAAGAATCAAAAGGTAGTAATTTAAGTGAGAGGATGATTTCATTTATATTTATATGTTTTGTAGTGCGTTGTAGGGTAATAAATACATGAAGATCGTGTACTTTTGTATGGTGATATTTCTCCTTTTCGTGTTATAGCTTTTTTTTCTCCTAATCAATATTAATAACGAGTTAACTTTAAACCCGCGCGTTGCGACGGGCGTAGTTTTAGAGTGGATAAAATATAGAAAATAACATTAAATAATATATAAAATAAAATATGAAAAGGTTTAAACATTTACAAAGATAATGCGTAGTATAACTTATGTTCAAATCAATTCAAGTTTTATTTTTATGTTATGCTCAAAATAACCTTTTAGATAAATCTTAGTCCATTCAAAATGAGAGGTGATATATCCTCCTAATCCTTCGTCCTATTTATCCTCTTACTCATAACATGAAAAAAAGTGTCAAAATCAATGGAGAAGATAAGAAAATATACATTAGTATTTACCACCAAAATGATATATTAAAATTATAAGAATAATAATAAATAAGATTAAAAGGTAATTGTTTAAATTAATACCATGTAACAACAACATTATATTCGGGAAATATCTAATGTTAAAAAAGTAAACTTAAAAATTAATATTGATTTATTTTTGTAGGCTGGAGAAGGAAAATAAATAATTATATAAAACTTATTATTATATAATAATAATAAGATCAAATCCTCGTGGGTTTAAAAAACAACAGCCTTCTTGGTGAGTGGGTGGGCTTAAGAGAATTCTTGAAGGCTGAAAGAAATAAGGACATTGTAAAAAATAAGAGCCTACTTTTGAACACATGACCTAGAGGTCGAAGTTGCTGTGCTTTACCATTGAGGCATATAAAAACTACAGATTATTAGGTTGCTTCAAATTATATATAGTTTATAATGCAGTTACTGTTCATATTCCTGATTAATGTTATATAGTATAATAAATAGTTGCATCTTATATTTGGAACCTTTTATTTATAACTTCATATTATAAAATTCAGATCCCATTCTTGAATTGTTGGCTAAGATTCAAGTTTCAATATGTTCCTCAAGATTTCTTTACTTATGTGTTCCATTATCGTTATAAAGTCGAACTTGCGTTGTTCCGTGATTTCAGGCGTTTATGATTATATTTCAAGCATACCGAGTTTCTTTTGAACTTAATGTAGTTGCATCTGCAAAACAAGTGACTTCCAACTTTAGAGAGATTGTTGTAAACAAGACTACACTTTATTCTGTCGAACTTGGAGAGAATCGAGTTGTCTCATTTGTGGGTTAATTTGCATGGCACTGAAAACATCTAGTGTTCTTGGTAAAATTCAGAAAACTGCACATGTCGATAAAGATGAAAAACATATTGCCACATTAGCTAACTTGAGTCCTTTTTTGAAGCTTCTGAATTTGTTTAATTTTAAAAGAAATAAAAATGGAAGTCTTCATGCAGTTTATTTGTTATTGTGGTTTGTGATTATGAACTAAATATGTGCTATACTTCAAGTGGATTCAATGAATTTTTAAAATTGGAAATGGTGGGAGGACTAAATTGCAAGAGATATCTATTGTTTGCTATTTAAATGGATGTCAATATTGTTTGATATTTGCTGTTAATGGAGAAGGGACATAAATGTTGTGGATTAAGATACAAAGAGCAATCTGCAATGGAGTTGGTCTTATGTTATGGAATGAAGGTCAAATTGTAAAAAGATCAAGAAAATGGGTTACAGTTCATGTATTCAATTGTGAACAATAATTATATATATAGGGGAAGGTTCATGCGAGAACCGATGTTAGCGCGAGAACCAATCCCAGCCGTTCCTTGGATATGGGAAGTTCATAGATGAGAGAGCGTGGAGGGATATAGTGTAACAGGGTGCATGTGAGGAATTCATGGGTGGACAATGATATTGAAAGAGGGGGAATTGAACAGCTTAGATTGGTTCTCGCGGTTCTCGCATTAAGAATGATTCTCGCATGAACTTTTATATGTATATATATATATATATATATAGTGGAGGGTTCAAATGAGAACCTTAAATTAAATGAGAATGGGAGACTCAATCCCAGCCGTCCAATTTCCCCTCTTTCTATGTCATAGCCCACTTATGAATTCCTCACATGCACTCTGCCACACTCTATCCCCTCACGCTTTCCATCCATGATTCCACTTACAAAATGAACGGCTGAGATTGAGTCTCCCATTCTCATTAAATTTATCATTCTCATTTGAACCCTCCCATATATATATATATATATATATATATATATATATATATATATATATATATATATATATATATATATATATATATATATATATATATATATATATATATATATATATATATATATATATATATATATATAGGGTAGGGATCCTGTAAAAAGAGAATTAAGGTACAAAGAGTACAAAGAAATCTCAGCCATTCATTTTTCCTGTAACCGCTCCTATAAAATTGGTTTTTTTCTTTTTGTTTTATTTAAAAAAATTACAAAAAGGGTATAATAGTCTTTTAACAATTTGGTTCCCTGATATTTAGGAATAAATTTTAAACATTGTCTCTCCAGAATTATTCTGATGCACAACCACTGTATTAACTCATCAAAAATAAATTGATGCACAATTTTAATAAATACAAAAACAGATGATAAAGAACTGATTTTTGATACATAACATCAACCATATTATCTGAACAACTTTGAAACTGCTACATACAAAACTGATTAATACGGAACCATAAACGTAAGATGCACAATTCTAAAAATCGACTTGTGCACCGAAACACAGAACAAAAACGAATTGTGCATTATACTATCCAATGTTGATGCACACAAAAAACTTAAACCGTACTTTCAAATTTTCTGAGAAAAAGATGAAAACCAGATAATACAATAAAAAAATTACCAAAAAATATATATATTTTGCAACTGGTAGAAGCCATTTTCCGTCGAGGAGACTGAATCTGATCCACAAGAAAGAACTAGGGTTTTGATGTTTCTTTAATCATCGACTGTGCATCTCCGATTATTGTCTTGGAATAGAAATCCTAGAAATCGAAAAACTGCAAATCAGCGGCTGCGTCGGAGTCGGCAAACAGAAACATCTGGATCCCTGGTGCAGCGGCGGTTGGGGTACGGTGGTGGTGGTCTAACGGCGAGCAGCAAGTGCACAGGCGACGTAGCGTGACGGAGGCGTTGGCGTGGCGGAGGCGCTGGCGTGGCGGAGGCGCTGCGACGTGGATTGTGTATGTCGGCGTCTGAGGGCAGAAGCTTCTATCGATGAAATAGGTTTACGTATGCGGCGTGGATTATGTACGGGGATAACAATACAGACGTGGGGGAGGGGGGTAAGTGGGTTATTAGGAGAGAGACTTTTGTTTAAACTTCCAATTATACATGTCATTTTTTTTAATTTTTTTAATTAAAAGGACACATGTCATGTTCAGAAGAATTCTTACTCTTTTTACCCTAAAATTCTTTTTATTTGAACCTGATTATATATATATATATATATATATATATATATATATATATAGTTTAAACAAAAACTGTTTTTCGTACGACAATCGCGAGAACCAATCTGAGCCGTCCAATTCCCCTTTTTTCAATGTCATTGCCCACCCATGAATTAATCACATGCACCCTGCCACATTTGATCCCCCCACGCTCCACATCCATGAATTCCACTTTATCAAATTAAAGGCTAAGATTGGTTTTCGCAGTTCTCGTACGAAAAACAGTTCTCGTTTGAACCGTCTCATATATATATATATATATATATATATATATATATATATATATATATATATATATATATGCAAAAGTTCAAACGAAAACTGTTTTCCGTACGAGAACTGCGGGAACCAATCTTAGCCGTCCAATTTCCCTCTTTTAATGGCATCACCCACCCATTAATTCATCACATGCACCCTGCTACACTTGATCCCCCTACACTCTACATCCATGAATTCCTGTTATCAAATCAACGACTAAGATTGGTTCTCGCAGTTCTCGTACAAAAAACAGTTCTCATTTGAACTCTCCCTATATATATATATATATATATATATATATATATATATATATCAAATTTTGCCAATAAAGGTAAGGTGTAATTTTTTTAGCCATGAAAGAACTATAAGTTTTAATTTGTAACAAAAAAAAAGGAATGTTGACCAAATAACCCTGATTTTTAGCATGTCATAATACTCCTTTTAGTAATAGATTGAAATTTATAATCTCTTTTTATGCAAAACTGAAATCTACAATCCTTTTTTTATGATAAATTGAAATTTATAATCCTTTCTCGGTACAAAATATTATACGTTACATTTATTGACAAATTTTGATATATATATATATATATCACATTTTTCGACCATTTCCCCTAATATAAATTAATATATTGGTGATTTATAAACTTCAGGAAAAAAGGGATGAAAAATCAAAATTTTATGAAACGATCATTGTGATTATTATGAGTCGAGTGATTATTATAGCTTCTTTCTAGCAATACCTAATCATATAAGTGTCATTGGCAAAATATGTGGGTAAAGATGTGTAAATTGTCACATGGGTCATAGTAGAACCAACCAATTATTACTTTTGTTATTTGTTTTAAACAAGGTTTTGGTGCACGCGCGTTGCAGCGGAATTTTAAAGAATTAATTAAAAACAAAAATAAATATGCAAAATATAGAAATCAATACACTTTTTTACCCGGATAGTTTTCAAGCACATAGTTTCTAAGCCCATATAGCTCTCAAGAAACATAGTTTTCAAGCAAAAGCTATTCATCTACAATGTGAATTTGTCTTGCAATCTTGTGGGATTTTAAGCATACTTTTCTTTAGGAATATTAAGGGTCAAATTATTGAAACCAACAAATGAATGCCATACAACCGTCTCATCTAAAAATATTGAACATCTAGGAATAAAATGAGATGGAAACAAAATGTATGACATTTAGGTAGGGATAAAGATGTTTTAATACTGAATTCCACCTTTAGTAGTTAAAATCTCTCCGGTATAAATATTCAGGTACGTAAACATAGAAACAAACAATTGTAAGCTAATAATTTCTTTCTGGAAGGTTCGCAAGCATTACATGTAACTAAACAAAGTAGAAAGTCAAAGTTCTCCCCAAAACATACGACATAAAAGAGGTCCACATCAACAGGAAAAAGAAATGTCTTGGGCCTCTTCTCAATACCAATATGAATGTTAGTCCTAACCCATAGCTACGGTGCTAAAAGCAACACTAAAGCAATTACACCATGAAAGCATTCGAGGGAACAAAGGTATATGTGTTAAGCATGACCAAAGTCGACTTCACTCACTAATAACAGTGCATATAAAGCACAAAAGGGCTTACAATTAAAGGTAACATACCTTCACAACAAAACCTAGAGGCGTCAGCAACTCTAAACTCCGGACTTCCCTAGCAGCTCGATGACACATGGAAAAAGAACTTGACAAAATGAAAAATAAAAAGCAACGTAAAACAATTACAATGGAATAATTATACTATACAACCAATGACCTACAAACATGCTCGAGTGCTCGACTATGACCTACAGGGCTTCTTTTGCATGCCAACACATTTTGACCAGTTTAAAGAAACGGATTACACTGCTCGTTTGTGCTTAAGTGGATCTGGATGGATGAATTGCCACTACTAAGTACTCCTACGATATGCTTTTACGTCGATCTGTGCAACTTCTAGTTACACATCCACATCTATACTAAAAAGTAAATTCATAAGTATACATACATTTTAATACGTTTGACAATTGCTACACATTACTTTATAAATGGGCAAAACTAAAAAAAATAGTTGAAAACAAAATGGGTCGAATACTATAAACAATTTCAGATCCACTTAAAATTATTATAAATCTCAAGAGTAATATTTATTGAATATAATTTATGTAATCACTTTTAACACAATGACCATTCAAAATGTTTTCAAAGAATATCGACATATGATCATTCTTAATGTTTACTCACAACACAAACCTCGGACCCATAAAACATTTTATCTCTGATCTTTACCTTCTCAGAATAATTATTGCAGTCACCATTCAATAGTTCAGGAGCTATCCATGGCAGGCCCTGCATTCATATTCATAATGGTAAAATTGTCATTAACAAAAATGAAAACTTAAAATTTGGTTAACATAGAACTAAATATTCAAGCATTTCAACATTGTCCATGATGAAAATGTAGTCATTCTCAATAAATTTAAAAACAATCAGTAGAGTGAAAACCCAAGTTCTACATGATATTATAGAATCATATATACAATTAAGAACCTTAGAAATTGAATACCACTATTACCTGTCTTGAATTTTTATGTAGCAACACAGAGATTGTGTTCCACTGTCATATTATAAAAAAATTTAGTACAAATTTTGTACTCCTTTAAATGGTTAACTTAAAAAAGTGATTTCAAGTAACAACATAATGTTTACCTAATATTCTTACTTGTACATTATGATATAGGCATGTAAAACAGCATATTACCGTAATAATTCTTTGAACATTTAACTTGCAGTCCAGTCACATGAAGCAGTATAAATGTTTAAAAATTTTCAAATAAACTATTTTCAAATATTTACAGGTCATCATAACCATGTCATATGAAAGTAATTTTGAACTTTGAGGGATCTTACATCTTCAAGTCTAAACTATAAATGCCAAATAGTGAGTAGTAGCTTAAGAACATTAACACCAAATTCAATCTTCGTATGCTTCCGATACATTCTCCCTTATAAATTAATTGATATTCTAAAAAAATATTTTAAATCATAATCGAATTTGTTGGATTTGCAAAGCATCATCATTTATTAGTTATGCTTTTAGTTAATTTTTTACTAATCCTAATAACTCATCGGTAGCATATTTGGCATAAATTCATGTACATTTACATTTTCTATGTTGATAATCTATGGCAAAATATCTATTGATTATTCTTGGTATCTAAATACTAATTAATTTTACAAAGTCACATAGATGTTTCTACTACTTTTTATGTTATACTCACCACGCAGAGCCATATTGTACTTTTTTACAAAGGAAAAGAACACTGAACCAAATGAACATTATTAAAGGAAAGAAAAACAATTCATTATGACATTTTATCGAACACTTGGCGTGCAAGAAATGGAATCTATACTAAACCCATTTAAACAACGGCTAATAAGTAATAAGAACATGCTAATCCACGATGAACGCGGATCCACGAAATCAGAACAAAATCGAATAGCAAAATCGTGGCCATACACATACACTAAGCACACATGTAGCACTAACACACAATAAAAATGATGAGAAACGAAGAAGAAGGAAGAAGAAGAAGTTACCTGTAGAGGAAATGACGCCGGAGAGGTGTGAAAGAATTGCTGACATCGTTCCTTTAATTAGTCTTGGCTTGAGAATCCTTTACCCAAAACCACACGCCAAGAAGAGTAATAAATCAGAGAGGTATGGTCTTCACCATACTGGAGGTATGCTCTTTCATCATTTATCCAAAAGGTCAAGGAAAAAAAACTCAAAATCAACAGCTCTATGGTATCGAACATGTGCCCTTAGGCCTAATTTACTGAGGCTTACCCGCTAGACTGAATCCCTCGCATCTTCATTTATTCCACTTTTAAATACATAATATAATTTATAAAAAGGGAACTGTTCATCCACAGACATTTTGCCTTGCAAAATGTTATATAATATATAAATTAAGTATCATTATAGAGTTATATCGTCCCATTTTTAGCTATAGTTTTCGTTTTATCCATAACAATAATATGGAACACAAATTTATCACATACATTAACAACTTTTCATAGAATACAAGATATATTCTCAACAACTCGCTTTTTCATATAATGCAAAACAAATTATAAAGTAAAGATAAAAAGAACATGCTAAACATATTATAAAGGCCACCTTCGTGCTATGAATTTTTGAATTAACAAATATTATCCTACTTGAAATATAGAAATTTAAAAACATATATATCGATGACCTTACATGCTGACTCGTATTTACACGAGCTTAAAACCTAGTATAAATATAACTTCTAAGACACAATGGAGTAACAGTCGATCACAATGTCACCAAGAAATGATCAATGAGAAACTATTTTAAATACGCCAAGATAACTTACAATCAATCATAAAGTCCTGATTTTTTGTAATTGAAAATTTTACTTTTTGTCTATTACACCATTTAAAGAGAAATTCATATTCTAAATAGCCTAATTGTTCAAGACTAAAGATGCTCATACTCGTGTCATCTCCCACTAGTCTATAGTTTAAACTATTAAAAAATTTGATTCATCTACTTATTCTTCTACTCATAGGATCAATATAAGCGTCAAAATCAATAGAAAAGACAGGGAAAAAATTAATAAATTACATATATTATTTTATGATAAATAGAACGATGAAGTATGAAGATACATCATTTTAAAAAAAATATATTGTCAAGTATATATTCGAGGCAAACAATGAATGTCAAATGACACTACTAACACAAGAGTAAAGCTTTAGAAACAAAGTCTAACAATATAATAACATTCCTTAGAGCAGAGTCCGATAATTGAAAAGCCATTTGTATAGCTCCTACATGGAGAGATATTACAATACATAAAGAACAACACTTAATTAGAATGACTAGGAAAGGACAAAATGTATAAAACACTTTATAGACAAGAACACATATGAAACATGAGAGAATTGATTGGGGCGTATTTAGGAATATTTTATAGTAATTTAAGAATGACTCAAGTTTTGATGTAGTCCATGGGACCATGAGGTTCAAAAAGGTTAGCTAAAAGTCCTTTTTTTCTCATGTGGTTCATGCCCATATCTTTGCATAATTGATCATTGTACCAAATTTCCAAAGCACCAACCGATGATCGGTAATGATATTCTCCACTTGCTTGTATCATATATTCATCCCATCTTTTTATATCTTTCTGCATCTCATTAGTGCTCGGTAGCTTAAATGCACCTTCGAGAAGCGCTGTCACCCATTTAGCCCTGATCTCCGAGATATAAATATTTGAAAGGCTTTCCGAAAACCCAATTACAGCTAGTTGCGGTATACGTGGATGAATACATTCCCTGGTAATTAACATCATTATCAGTTATATATAGACTTAGGGGAGGGTTCATGCGAGAACCGTTGTTAGTGCGAGAATCGCGAGAACCAATCTCGGCCGTTCCTTGGATATGGGAAGTTTCATGGATGGTGAGCGTGGAGAGATACAGTGTGGCAGGGTGCATGCGAGGAATTAATGGGTGGGGCAATGACATTGAAAGAGAGAGAATTAGACGGCTAAAATTGGTTCTCGCATGAAATTTTTTCTATAGGCTTATAGCTTACTTACAAGCTCTAATTTTCAATTTCTAGACATCAAAAGTACGTAGTGGAATATAACAAACCTGTAAAGAGGGACACGTGGTGATCCTGCAATATGTTGGCTATATTCGGATGATTTGAAAATGCCTTTGAGTTTTTCTTCACCTCTAAACCCAGTAGCAAAAATAAGGATTTCCGCTTCTATCTTTGAGTTGTCCTCATGGATTGAAATCCCATTCTCATAAAAGCTAAAATTTTGAGATTTCTTTAGCTCTATGCTTTTTTTCTCGAGATCATCAAAGAAGTTGTCGGGATTTGGCATGTAGAAAATCAAACACGAGCGGGCGTCTTTTGAAAAGCTATGTTGTGGCACCATGTCGAACTTTGCCAGAGGAAGCTTCCTTTTTATATAGCTTTCGACGAGTCTCGAGACTCCCCAACGCTATATATATCACATTTGGTGATCAATTCAAGTTCAACACACACACTAAGTAGGTATTTTTGTGATAAGGAACAAATACTAAATACGATTGAATTCTTCTACATATGAGAATGCTTAAACACCTAATGATCATATATTGACCATTGACAAAACTCTTATATTTGTAAAAAAAACATAATGATTAATCTATGTGTTATTACTAAATAAACTCTATAAATAAATGCTAAAATGTACGTGTACGAAAAATTTTACTTGTAACTGTATATTATTGCGTTTGAGAGACTTACTAGAGGTGAAAGTAAAGTAGCCAGTAGACCAAGAAGAAAACCTTCGCCGGGCTTATGAACCAGAAGCTCCGAGAATCGATTGAAGTAGAAATACGTCAATGGGATTCCCCATGGAGCCCAGTCTGGTAGCTTCCAATGATCACGCCGGTACACTATCGTGCACGGATGTTCCCATCCTGCAAAATTATAACATCAACACGTTAACAAAGATCACCGGAGAAGGTTATATATAATGTGACCGCCGGTGACCATCTTCAACTAACCGTTAATCGACGAGCACTCCCTTGCGATATCAAGTCCTGTTTTCCCAAACCCCACAACCACCACCTTCTTCCCTTTCACGAATTCCGATGCTCTGTTGTGATCCATGGCAGCGTAATTCAACGAGTGTATCGCCTGACCTCGGAAAGCTTCTGAGCCTTTTCCGGCGGGGAATTCCGGTATATTTGGAACATCTTTGAATCTTCCCAGACACAGAATCACAAAGTCCACAGTGTAAATTTGGGTGGTGGCTGTTTGAGTGTTTTCCACGGTGACGTCCCACTTCCCCTGCGGTGGAAACGCTTCGCCGGTGCCATTCCAGAGCGACCATTTCTCCGATGACGGTCCGTCGTAGCTGATTTCCTTAACTCTGGAGTTTAATTTGATGTGGGGTGTGAGATTAAAGTGGGTGGCGTAGGATCTGAGATAGTCTAGCATTTGTTGTTGGGTTGGGAAGTCTTCGGTAACGGAATCCGGCCATGGGAAGTCGGAAAACTGATACAAAGCTTTGGGAGCCTGGAGTCTGGTGGTTTTAATGGTTTTAAGCCATACGCCGCCGATGTCGGATTCAAAATCGAAGACTACGGGATCGAAACCTTTGGAGAGACAGTATTTACAGGCAAGGAGACCACTAACTCCGGCACCGATAATGGCCACCTGTTTCTTATCCATCGTCTCTGGCAATGCAATCTCAGATGTCTTGTTTGAGATTTTATTCTTAAAAAGGATTTGAAACCCACATCTAATAATGCATCGTGGGCCTCGTTTGAGTAATTAGACTATCCACATCCATCACACCCTTCACACAGCCACGTCAGCTCCATATTAGCGCCACATCATTCTCTCACCATTTCCTCATCACATCACAAAACCCCTGCATCCATCACATACCCTCACATCATTAAAAAATAAATAAAAATAGGCGCACCCTCTCTCTCCCTCCGCTCACGCTCGCGACGCCGGTCACCTCCGTGACCGTGAGGCTGCTCTCACGAACAGCGGCGATACTCCTCACGCGGGTGAAGCTCACTCACGAGGGCAATCACACCCCCGATGCGGATGGTCTTATGATTTTTTTGTATTGATGAGATATTATATAGGCATAAAATAGATTACAGATGTTTAGCAGGGATTATTTTAGATTAAAAAATGAGTTATATAATAATCATAATTTAGTTTTGGTAGCAATGAGCCAATGATGCAATGACAGGTGATTTAGGCAACGTTGAATTCATGTGTATTTTCCGTTTGTTTAATTTCTTGATTACATAAATAGTAAATACTCTTATAAATATAATAATATAAGTAAATTCTTTGGATATTAAATGTTATTTATTTATATGAAATGATAAAAGGCTAAAAGCTTTTACAATCTGATCTTATATGGTATTTTTTTCTGTTTAATAAAGAGAGTTTTTAAATCTTAAATAAATCTTCTATCTAAAATCAATTGAGAAGATTGGAAAAAAAGTTAGTTTACATATATTATTTAAAGTAAGATATAAAAAAAATGTATACAAAGGAACTATTTAAAATTTTGTCACAAGTCTTTTAATAGTATGTTATCACTCCTTTATGATAAGAAGTTTGAAATTTTGAAAACGATTTTATCAAAAGTTTCCTTATTTCTAGTAAAAAAGGAATTCAAATCCAATTCTTCTACCATCTCTACTAAATATATCCACTTAGTACATGTTTGAATTTTGTTGAACCTAATATGGATTGTGTATGCAACCTTGTCACTAACAAACAACTACCTTCAAACCTTGAGAGATTATGTATGCAACCTTGTCACTAACAAACTAAATTGAAAAATGCATAATTGATTGAAAAGTAACTTAATGCAAACAATCTATGTATAGACGTCCCTTCAAACTAGGTAAATCTCAAACAATGTGTATGCAATTGGTTTTTATGTATTAAAACCAATTTCAGCTATTTTCTCTAAAAGCAAACCCAAAAGAAAAAATGGAAAATAAAAAAAGATTCAAATTTTGGTTTCTAGGAGGAACATGGGTAAGATGAGAAGAATATATGATGTATGGCAAGATGAACATAATCAACATAAGCATGTGTAACTTAAGAATCGGCCGCATCAAAACCAAGCCTTAAAAACCAACTTGCTCAAAAAGCTCAGTATTGTCTTTCATCATATAAATGTGATTTTGTACAGTGCTTAATAATTATTATGAGTTATTCTACACATTGTCAATTTTTTATGAGTCGAAACCTCACAAACCTACCCACAATATATAAATCATGATGATTGTAGCTGTTGGTTGTCATTCTTTGTATAGACGGGCTGGGATGTAATTATAAGAATCTCTTCAAATGGTAGTTGTTTGTCATTCCGTGTCATTGTCTCTAAACGTGACCATCAACATTGATCTCATTGTTCCCATACTCTTCCATGTGTCAACTTTACCTTCCAACTTACTTCAACTCACAAACCCTCGTATTCATCCCACACAACTCTTCTTTATTAAAAAAACAGAAAGGAGAGGAACATAGAGAAGAAATAGAGAGAAATGGGAGAGAGAAAAGGCTCAAGGGTTGGTGAACCAACTAGAGTGGCTATCCAGCGAGATAGGAGGAGGGGTTAAAAAAGAAGGGTCTCACAAGCTCTCTCCCGCTGACCAATACCAATATCCTGATGGTTCTTTATTATCGATGTTGATTCTTTGTTCTCCATAATATTCATGTTGCCGTTGTCAACACTTATGAATGAGTTATTTAATCGAATATTATTTTTTAGACATTTTAGATATATTAACAAAAAAGGTATTTAAATCATTTAGTAGATACATTTATCTATTTTTGTGGTTATTTATATAAACATGTATACCAATTTGATTAATTAAAAAAATCAATTTTGAATATAAAAAGATTTTACAAAATTTGATGATGACATTATGTATGATTTTTTATTTTGGATAGATTTACCTCTCTTTTAAAGAGATTTTATATCCCTATGTATGTTTTATAGTTTTACTATATAAGTTAGTACTCTTTAATACCGTAGAAGCAGGATCAAGGGATAACACCTTTTCAAGAATAACAATTCTAGGCACTTGAAAGTTGAAATCTTGATCTGAGAGCTATTCAAATATGATGCATATACTAGACGCATATACAAAAACTAGACACATCTACCATATTTAGTACTTTTTTGCATCTGTTTTTAATATAATTAGAAGTATATTGTTTTTATGTTATTTTGAATTGAAAATAAAGATATTTGTCAATATTCTTGATTTTTACAATTGTACATCGTGTACTATGCAATAATGTTGTTATCCCTAAAACCTCACCCTTACACCATAAACATTTACAATTTGCTTTAACCATTCACCGCTTATACACGGGGTGTTAAGATGTTAGGCTTGGTTGTTGACCTATTTCTGAGTATGGTGCCAAACATCTATACTATATTATAATACATTTAACACACTTTCCCTCCTATATATAGTATATTATAAAGCATTTAACTTTCTCTCTTTTAAAAATTTTAATACTACTTTTTTAAAGTAGTACAAGTTTTAATGATTAATATACAAAACATTAAAGTAATAGTCTAACCAATCATTCCCTTAATTGTCTCATTTAATTTAAGGCAACTGTTACTTTAATAAATCATTAAACATCACAACAACTATTTAATTTATCTAATTTAGAACTAAATTACTTACATCAATGCAATTTCAAGGCTACAGTATTTTTTTCTTTAATTATTTTATAATAATCTTTTTAATTGTTTTTTAAAAGCTATTTTAACAACTAATAAAATGTTTGATTGTAAGAAAAATAAATAAATCAAGAAAAAAAGAGAAAAAATATGGATATGTTGAATAACACCGGATTCTATACATACCATACCTTACTTTTCAAATCAAACATGTTATCGAACAAAAATTATTGTCACGCCGCCACATTACACGGGTTCAATGCTAGTTTTAATTAATCAGTTAATGTTTTAGCAATCATAAATTACTAATATAACTCTCAAATAACTCAACCTACTCACCTACACATTATCTTATACCAACACTATTTTCCACTACATCGCTACAATTTCCAAGATAAGACAATATTTCATTATCCTCGTTTTTATAAATTAAGATTTTTTTGCTTTATTGTTTTATAAAATTTGATCTAAAGACAACAAAGAGTTATTAAAAAAGAGAAAGAAATCCAAGCTTTGCTTCCCTAATCCTTCAAGAACACACACACACACACACACACACACACACACACACACACATATATATATATATATATATATATATATATATATATATAGGATGCGGTTCAAACGAGAACTGTTTTTCGTACGAGAACTGCGATAACCATTTCTGGCCAATCATTTAATGTCCTGTCTTTTTTATTTAATTTAAATAGGAAAGGGTAGTATGAACATTTGTACATTTCCTCCACTATTTTAAAACTAATATATCGATCAAACGAAAATGTGTTAAATTAGGAAAAATATACCAAATTAACGACAAAATTATGCTATTTAATTTAAGACCGATCTTGCTATATTTTTTTGAAAAAAAAAATTCATGTTTGTTGGGTTTTTTTTCCAGTACAGCTCGAAATTTGCACAAGTACAAATTTTTGCACATGTGCATATCTACACCTGTGCTGAAAAGACCAGGTAAATGTGTGCAAAAATTGCATTTCTGCAAAATTTGCACTAGTGCAAATTTCGAGCTGTACATAAAAAAAACCAGCAAAATTTGCACTTGTTCAAGCTGTACAGAATAAAAAAAACCCAGCAAACACAAAAAAAAATTTGTGAAAAAATATATCAATACGGTCTCAAATTAAAGACCATAATTTTTTCGTTAATTTGGTATAATTTTCGTAATTTAACACTTTTTCGTTTGATGTATATATTAGTTTTAAAAATACGGGGTAATGTAAATTTGTCCAAACTACCCTTACAAGATTTGGTTATCATCATAGTCGGTGGAATTCTTGGATGGATGAAGAGCTGTGATAAAGGCAGTATTGGTCGACACCCATATGGCAAAAATGGAGTTCTGCGTGGTCTGCAGTTGAAGAACAAAGTTAGGTTCCTTTGAAAAATGAAGCATGTGGTAAAATGGATATCTTGTGTGCTGTTTTTGTGTGGCCAATTTTGAGCCATAGGTTTGTTTCAGTTGAGTATTTGCTTTTAAGATTGTACTTTATGCTGTAAGGGTTGTATGTGGGCCTATTGCAATATGTTAATGAAGTAATATCTTTGATGTTCAAAAAAAAAGTTTAAGGTTATCCATTAATAACTCTTTTATCTCAACCCTCCATCTCTTTGCTCAATGGCTGTAATTGGTTTTCGCAGTTCTCGTACGAAAAACGGTTCTCGTTTGAACCGTCCCCTATATATATATATATATATATATATATACATATATATATATAGAAATTGCATCAATAAAGAACCATGTGATAAACAAAGAACCTAAAGAATCAATCTGGATCATTGAATCATCAAAATCAATGGATGAGATTTAAGTTTTGTGAATTTAAACAAAAAAATTATACCAATCTTTTAGTTTTTTAATCCTCTTTCAAACAAAACCACTCTTCCCATATTTTTCTAATTTTTTTTGAAAATGCAAATTTTGTTTGCATTTTGGATAGAATGTAGTGTTGTGTGCGGATTTTGCATTTTGGGTTTAAATATGTAATTTTGCATCTTGGTCTGCATTTTTATTGAATCATGTTGGGTTTGCATTTTTGCATTTTTCATAATTTTGCATTTTGGAAACATCTGGATCACCTGCATGTTTATATATTTGCATTTTTTGATTTTTTGCATTTTGCATTTAGAATGAAACCTAGCTCAAAATACAAAATTTGCATTTTCAAAAAAATAAGTTTCAGAAATAGATTAAGTCTGGTCTTGTTTGAAAGAGAACAAAAAACTGAAACTAATGATATAATTTTTTTTGTTAAAGTTCTTAAAAACGAACGAGTTATAATCATTTAAAATAAGTTGGGGTTTTTTTTATAAACATGTTGGGGGCTGGGGAAGGACCGTGAGTTTTTTTTCTTCTAATTTTCCATTTTTGCCCCTAAACAATGTGTTATGTGTCAACAATAGGGAGGTTCTTTAGGTTCTATGTTTAAGGGATGTTTTTTATATAACCTTACCCTATATATATATAGACAAAAGTTCATGCGAGAACCGTTGTTAGCGCGAGAACCAATCTAAGCCGTCCAATTCCCCCTCCTTCAATGTTATTGCTCACCCATGAATTCCTCACATGCACCCTGCCACACCCTATCCCTCCACGCTCTCCATCCATGATACTTCCCATATCCAAGGAACGGCTGAGATTGGTTCTCGCGGTTCTCGCACTAACAACGGTTCTCGCATGAACCTTCCCCTATATATATATATATATATATATATATATATATATATATATATATATATATATATATATATATATATATTATATAGGCAAAAGTTCAAACGAGAACTGTTTTTCGTACGAGAACTGCGAGAACTAATCTGAGCCGTCCAATTCCCCCTCCTTTAATGTCATTGCCCACCCATGAATTCTTCACATGCACCCTGCCACACTTGATCCCCTCCACGCTCTCCATCAATGAACTTCCCATATCCAAGGAAAGGCCGAGATTGGTTCTCGCAATTCTCGTACGAAAAACAGTTCTCGTTTGAACCCTCCCCTATATATATATATATATAGACAAAAGTTCATGCGAGAACCGTTGTTAGCGCGAGAACCGCGAGAACCAATCTAAGCCGTTCAGTTCCCCCTCCTTTAATGTCATTGCCCACCCATGAATTCCTCACATGCACCCTGCTACACCATATCCCTCCACGCTCTCCATCCATGATACTTTCCATATCCAAGGAACGACTGAGATTGGTTCTCGCACTAACAACGGTTCTCGCATGAACCCTCCCCTATATATATATATATATATATATATATATATATATATAGGGTAAGGTTCAATAAAGTCCCCCTCTTAAACATAGATCTCAAAGTCTCAATCTCAGTCACTCATTTAAAAGGGTAAAATAGGAAAAACCAATTTGAATTTAACCTCACGCATGCAACAGCCCCATTTCCAAAATTCAGTTTTTTTATTTTTTTTTTACCCCTTAAATCTTTAAATGATCATAACTATTTCAATTTTTTGAGTTTGAGCAAAAAAATTATATCAATTTTCTCATTTTTTAATCCTCTTTCAAACAAGACCACTCTTCCTATATTTCTGGAAAAAATCTTTTTGACGGAAATGACGAAAATTATCATTTTCGGCTGTTGGAAGAGAGTAACACCTACCAATTTAATCATTTTCGTCCATCACCTTCATATCCATAACACCTAACAGTTTTCATCATTTTCGGACCCCTGTTCACCATATTTTTTTTTGGACAAAAATGACTAAAATTGTCATTTTCGTCACCTGCTATTACGTGACATAAAATGGGACACGAAAATGATGAATTTTAATCATTTTCGTCACCTGCTTTTACGTGACATACATGGGGGACGCGAAAATGATGAAAATGACGAATTTTTATCATTTTCGTCACCTGATTTTACGTGACATACAGGGGGGCACGAAAATGATAAAAATGACGAAATTTATCATTTTCGTGCTCCTTGTATATCATCTAACAGCAGGTGACGAAAATGATAAAATTTTGTCATTTTCATCAATTCATCACTTCATCTCCCCCCCCCCCTCTTATATATCACTTAAACAGCAGGTCCCGAAAATAATGAAAATAACGAAATTTATCATTTTCGGCTGCCCCTTCTATATAACTTAACATCAGGTGACGAAAATGATAAAATTCGTCATTTTTATCATTTTCGTGTCCCCTTATATATCACTTAAACAGCAGGTCCCGAAAATGATAAAAATTTCGTCATTTTAATCATTTTTGTGTCCCCTTATATATCATGTAACAACAGGTGACGAAAATGATGAAAATGACAAAATTTATCATTTTTGGGACCTGATATTACGTGATATAACAGCAGGTGACAAAAATGATGGTATTTAAATCAAATAACAAAAAAATCGAGGAGGTCTTCGCGGAATGGTAGGTTAAAGCCTTCAAGTGAATATTTGGTAAAAAATGTTTGGCTAGAGAGGATTGGTCTCACTGGATTGCAAACCCACAGCTGCTGTAATTTTGTAATCATGATTCAAGCTTTGGGTTCTGTTTTGTTTGTTGTGTCCTTTCTGTTTTCTGCAGTAGCATAGTTTGTATGGTGTAGATTGTTACACCAAGTAGCTTTGTTTAGATTCCAGGTGGTAAATTGTGGTGTACTGTAACATGGCTTAGATGCCATGATGTTGGGCCTTGTATTTGGGTATTTGTTTTTGCTGGTAATATGGTAATAAAGGCTGCAGCTTTTCCAAAAAAAAAAAAAAAGTGACGAAAATGATTAATTTCGTTATTTTTATCATTTTCGTCGATTTTTTTTCCAGAAATATAGGAAGAGTGGTCTCGTTTGAAAGAAGATTAAAAAATAAGAAGATTGGTATATTTTTTTGCTCAAATTCAAAAAATTAAAATAGTTATGGTAATTTAAAGATCTAAGGGGTAAAAAAAATTAAAAAAAGAGGGGCTTTGACCATAATACCCTTTCTTCTAAA
Organism: Pulicaria dysenterica; assembly: GCA_947179395.2. Lineage (NCBI taxonomy): Eukaryota > Viridiplantae > Streptophyta > Magnoliopsida > Asterales > Asteraceae > Pulicaria > Pulicaria dysenterica. Next base: position 96,983,410 of record OX359290.1, on the reverse strand, counting down.
ATTAAATCATATAATTATTTACTTATTTACAGTAATGTCATTATAGATCTTAACCATTGATTTGATCGATGTAACGGCCTGGATTGGGACTTTGAGATCTATGTTTAAGAGGAGGGCTTTATTGATCCAATTTATCTCTCTCTCTCTCTCTCTCTATATATATATATATATATATATATATATATATATATAAAGAGAGAGGCAGAGAGAGAGAGATATTCTATCACTCGCTATGAGGTGCCAATTTTTAAACGAAATAGGATTATAAGAAAGCTATTTGCGGATTAAGACCCTTATGGTAAATTAGAATGATTAAAATGACACTTTAGACTCTCAAATTTATTTGATCCTTTTTTTTTTAACGGCTAAACACGCACACTCTCTAACTTAATCCTAAATCTATACCATTTTTTCCACAACAGGACTTGAACCCACAACCTTGTGAGACACCTAAACATGATACCGCTAGGCTATAAGCTCTTTTATTAAATCTATTTGATCTACTTCTGCATAATAATAAGGTGGGCTATGCATGTGTTTGAGAAGATACTAGGATTGGATGGTGACCTATTTTTGAGTACTGTGTAAATGTCTATATACTATAATCTATTACATTTAACACACACTCTCTTATTTTATTTAATCACTTCAAATTTCGTTAATCTTTCAAATAGCCTACCTCACTCACCAATACAATTCCCTATCTATATCAACATAACTTCAAAGACAAGACAATATTTCTCTATCCTTATTTTTACGGGAAATGATATTTTAGAGCAAAATTTGATTCACTCAAGGCAAAAAATGCTTATAAGCTTGTACATCAGCTTCAAAAGTGTTGTACCATATGTGAAAGGATTAATTTTTACAGTGAAAAAAGCATCTCCCTATTTTTATAAATTGGATTCCTTTTGTTTTATTGTTTTTAAAAAATTGGTTTTAAAAGACAACAAGAGTTAATAGGAAAAGAAAAATAAATAAATATGACATGTTACCGGGGCAAAAGAATTTATTGTCGCAGCATAGCATGGGTAGCATGCTAGTGCGTATAAATTTCTAGTGATAATGCTGAATGTTTTATTAGTTTAACCATTCATTCTTAATATGTATGTTGTATACTTGTCAACCCATGTAGACATGTCTACTGTTGAAGAATCAACGGAAAAAAAAATCCTGCAATTAATTAAAAAAATAAATCATTAGAGAAAAACATTTTTTTTGAAACATGTAAACATAAGTCCAATACATATCGACAAGAAACATGTAAACATAAGTCCAATACATATACACAAGAAGTAAATAGTTTGAAGTTGATGTCTTGAAAAAACGTTGAAGAGAAACTAAAAGAAGAATACGGTATTGTTGTTGAATAACGCCAAATTATTAATAGTTATAACTAGGACATGTAGTCAATCAAAATTTTGTATCCATAAAAGTTATACGATTTATTTAAGTTTTTTTAACAGTTAAACACATACCTATTTAATTCAATATTACCTGTTTATTTTGGCATTTGAACTCACAAGATTAAGGAATATTTTTTTCAAACTTAGAATACTATTTAACCAAGACTCTTTATTAATAATTTATTTATTTAAGTAAAAAAGAATAACAAATCGAGATAAACGTTGCATTGGTAAGAAAAATAACAATAATCCTAGAACACCTTTATTTTTATTTTTATTTTTCATCCCAAATGTCGAGGGTGCGCTCACCCATTTTGACCTTTTTCCTGATTTAAATATATTTAATCTGGCATCTCATATATATCTTCTCCATCACAATTCCCATCCACTTCGTTCCTTATAATCCTGGTTTGTTTTTGTTTATGTGGATTTCTCGATTGTGTTTTTGTTTATAGAATTAGGGTTTTTCTTTAATGGGTGTCGAGGCCGACTCAACTCAAACTTCCGTTGACGGTGCCGATGCAGAGATCAACCTCAACATCCGATGCTCCAACGGCAACAAGTTCTCCGTGCGAGCCACCCTCAGATCAACCGTCGTTGCTTTTAAAGATCTTTTGGCTCAAAACTGCGATGTTCCTGCCAATCAACAAAGGTTGATCTATAAAGGAAGAATATTGAAGGATGATCAAACCCTAGATACTTATGGTAACATTTTTCTCTCGTTATTCGATTTCGAAAAACGTTGACAATTTTAATTTGCTTGATGATTCTTGTATTGTTATGTGCTTGAATGCGTCTGTAAGGCTTTATAGACTTGTGCATTGCCAACTTGATCCATCAGGTTTTAGTGATTTATTTATCCTTGTGTTGATACTTGATAGCCCCTTTGTTAACAAACAGAAGCTGCACTTTCACTAATTATGAAGCTAACAATGACCAAGATCATATGTAACCTGGCAATATAATTGGCTAATTGCTTCAATCCAGAAGATAATAAGTAATAAGAATACATATATATTAACGACACTCCTAATTATTGTTCTAATACATACCCGCTAAGATACCTTTCTTTGGCCATAATCCTAACACGGTGTTTGGGATTGCTTATTAAAAATGCTATTGCGTTTTGAAACAACAATAAGCTCATTGAGGGTGTTTGTAATTGCTTATCCAAACTGCTTATCTACAATAATCTTAAGGTGCTTATTCCAAACACCCTCTTGGTACCTTTCTATCCTAGTGAGCAGGACTTCAATTATCTAGCATTTTCTTTATTGTGGAACTCAAATGCACATATATAACTGAACTTGCAATTTACTAGTTTCTGCTCGCTGGGTTTGCAAACTTAATGTCCTTGTGAGCAATGCTTGAGAGTTAACACATACTTGACCCATGGATATCGTCTAAACTTACTATGTGCTAAAAGTAAGTATTAATGATTTTATAAAGTAAAAGAAGTATGCGTGGAATTTTTTGGTTACATCTAGAAATGAATGCTGTGCAGGCCTGCAGGCAGATCACACAATTCACATGGTGCGTGGATCTGCTCCAGCACCGACTGTTACAAGTGCACCTGGTTCTGGAAATGCTAATACTCCTTCTCAAGGTGCTGTTCCCAGTGAAGGAGTTGGGTTAGGTGGTGCTGGTTCTGGTGCACCTCTATTTCCTGGACTTGGTTTGGGTGGACTTGGAGAGTCTGGTGCATTTGGGTCTGGACTACCTGAATTTGAACAAGTCCAGCAGCAACTAACTCAGAATCCCAATATGATGAGAGACATGATGAACATGCCAGCAATTCAAAACATACTGAATAACCCAGAGATCATGCGTGGCATGATTATGAGCAACCCTCAGATGCGTGAAATCATTGACCGTAACCCTGAGCTTGCTCATATTCTTAATGACCCTGCAATTCTAAGGCAGACACTGGAAGCAGCAAGGAATCCCGAGCTTATGCGTGAGATGATGCGAAATACTGACCGTGCAATGAGTAATATTGAATCATCTCCTGAGGGTTTCAACATGCTTAGACGCATGTATGAAAATGTTCAAGAACCATTTTTGAATGCCACAACAACGGGTGGAACCACTGGAAATGATCTCGGGTCTAACCCATTTGCAGCTTTACTTGGGAACCAGGGTGCTGCTAATTCTAACAACCCTTCAGGAACAGGCACTGAAACAACTCCAGGGTCTGCAGCTCCTAATTCTAATCCACTTCCTAACCCTTGGGGTGGTACTCCTGGTAAATTCTAAGGGCTTTGGTTCACAGAATCCTGGAATTGGAATTTAAGACACCATCCCATGACCTGTTTGGCTGTGCAATTGGGTGGAATCACCAGATTTCATATGTTAAATAGATTCATCATTCCTGCCCCAAGCAATTGGAATTTTGATATTTCTTTGGAATTAAAGTTTTTTTTCTTTCTTTTTCTTATTGCAAAAACACCCTTCACCCAATCCCATTGCTCGATTTATGCTTTGTATTTTTCTGTTCTTTTTTTGTGTGTTTCTGTGGATAATTTCTGTTTCAATTTTATTAGTTTTTAACTAATGCTTCCTTCTTTCAACTTTCAACTTCATTAATCTGCTTTGTTTTTTCTGATCTTTTCTATAGTTATTGTTGCATGATTTCTACTTATTTTCCCCTGATTTTCTTACTACTTAAGCTTAGATTTTGTTACAACTTTAAGTCACAAGTTTTACTACTTTTTGTAATTATATCTATAATAACATGGGTTTTGATTCATTATTTTATATATCTCTATTTACAATTTCCCTTGTAGAACAAGTAACATGTACCCAAAACAAGTAAAAGCAATAAAGGGTAATTTTCTCCATGTATGTTTCAAGTTCTTTAAAATCCAGTTTTTTTTACAGATTCAGTTCCTTCCAAAGACATTCTGCAAACTAATCGCCTCCTAATTGTTTCCTCATTGAAAAGAAACGCGATTGTGTGCTGAAAGTTGTTTGTTGAATATTGTTAGGTGGAGCCCCGGTAAATGCTGGTACCAGACCACCAAATGTATCTGGGTTAGGTGGTCTTGGTCTACCAGGGTTAGACCGCTCAGCTGGCATGCCCGATATGAGTCAGCTAATGCAAAACCCAGCTGTTTCTCAGATGATGCAAAACTTACTTTCCAATCCCCAGTATATGGAGATGGTATCTCTATACAGCCTGCACTATGCTTCAGATGTGACGCTTGTTTTCACCATTTTTCTAAAAATTTTCTCCGGAAATATGAATTTGTAGGTAATCAATCAGAATCCTCAACTACGCGGTATGTTTGATTCTAACCCTCAGTTAAGAGAGATGATGCAAAATCCAGAAATTCTTCGTCAGTTAACTTCACCTCAGATGATGCAGGTATACAGCTTGTTGCATGATTTATGTGTTTTTTCATAGAGTTTGATTGATGAAAGTTTTAGTTTGTCCTTAACCTCTTACAATTTCTACTCCATTTTCTACAGCAAATGATGTCTTTACAGCAGCTTCTACCTCAGTTTAACCAGCAGCAATCTCCTTTGTAAGTGGAAATCTAACACACATTTATTGACAGTTTTTTTGTTTTTCCATATAAAACAGTTTATTTGTTGACTTAAGCGGTAACCATTTTAACTGTGGTGCTAACACCATTCACTTTTCTGTTTCAGGGACCCTACCCAAACTGGTGCTACTACAGGTTAAAACCTCCTGTTGCTAATTTTTTGTATCAGGGCCCCATTATTTTCCATGTTATGTTATTTGAAGTTTACAATCTGCAGGAACTCAAAACAACTCTGGAGTGGACTTGTTGTCATTGATGAATATGTTTGGTGGACTTGGAGCTGGTGGCTTGGCTGCTCCAAATGTGCCTGATGGTAAGACTTTACCTTTAATATGCTTGTTTCTTTACTGTTAAACACATGGAAAAAGTATATTAATACACACAACATTTAAATAATCTGATTATGCGCAGTTGTCAAAAAATTAAAGGGTAGTTTGGAATGCATTTTGAAATTGTGCCTAAAAACTGATCTCATTATTCAATTTAAGACATACTGAAAATTCCTCAGTGTTTAGTATTTAGATAAAAGGTGTGTTTTTTATTATATGATTATTTCGGGATCACATGTATTAGATAACCAGATAATCTAAAGTTGGCCCTGCAATATCATAGGTAGGCTGGAGTTTAGAGTTCCGGTTTCAAGTCCTAAGTGGGTGTCGTTTGGTTAGTGGATTTTTAAATCTCTTGGGATATCAAGTTCCAAAGGATTTCAAATTCGATTCCATCACTCATTTGATTGGCATAAAATGAAAATGGTATTGCCTGTCGATTAGGGCTTTACTAGTCGATTAGGGCAAGATAGAACTCTTTTACGTGGGGAAAGTTGGTGATGAATCCTCGAACGTGGTCTGGATGGGTGCGATGGTGATTTCGATGGGGTGACAGTGAGTAGAAATTGATTGGCAGGAGCCATGAAGAGAAAGAGGGGTGTGGAGTCGCAAAGAAGAGAGGGATGTGAGAAATCAATCGGCGACAAGGTCCGCGCTGAGGGTGAGGTCGGAAGTTGGAATAGGATGGGTGCGACGGTGGATTTAGAAATGTCGGTCCATATGATTTTAAAATCCTCCCCTCACGCAAAGGGTTTAGAAATCCCGCAACTGTAGGATTTGAATTCAAAAGCCCGTCATCTCATGGGATTCTAAATGCAAATCCCATGAAATTCCATAAAGTGACACGATCTAAGTTCCCCCCCTAAAAGAGTATGGAGAGTGGTAATCCCACACCTATCACACTGGCACATCAGCATCACACTATCGTCACACTACACTTTTTCTAGTATGGTCAAACTGTTGTCACACCAATTATGGGGTCCACATACTTTTTGTAATAACTTTTGTTAAAAATTAAATGTACAATCTAATATCTTACATCACTTAAAAAAACCACACTAATCAAACATATATTTTTTTTATGAATTTCCTCCTTTTGTTTCAAATTATACTCGGAGATCTTTTCATGTCACCCCTTGTGTCGGGGTTGCTAGAAACTTTATTTTCCTTTAACGGAGTTTAAAGTTCAACTTCTTTTTCATGTTTTCTAAATTCTTAGTTCTTCTATAATTTCGTTTTTTAACTCTTACTTAACGTTGATCCTCCCTCTACGTGCAAGCTGCGGAACGTGAATGTCCTTTTTTTTGTTTTCTCTCTTGGTAGGCGTTGATGTTTTCCTCTTCAAATACATTATAATCTACATCATTAATTTGTCCACGAAGTTCACCTTAGATTCATCACTTGCTCGATTACTAGTAAAGTTGGTGATGATGGCAATGAACTTACTAACCTTATTATTCATATCTCGTCACTTGCTCCATATTTGATCTTTACTTCTTGGCATGGATGCGACATTATTGAGGACATTCTTAATTTGGTACCCAAAGGAATCACCTTTTTTTAAAGTTTCACACCTTCTCATCATCTGATACGGCAAGTTGGCAACCCAAGAATGTGCCAATAGAATTTCGTCTTCGTTGCTCCATTGGGTATTCATACTTTTGTTGCCAACTTTCGGTTGGCAAGAAAGTTCAGGAAAATTTTCAAATGGTGGTTGAATTGGAAATTGTTGCATTTGTTGATATCGTTGTCAGTTTTGGAATAGTTATTGAAAAATATCTGCTGTGTTGAGAAAGATAGATTAGTGTGGTGGGTTTTTGGAGAGTGTTTGTGAAGATAGAAAAGAGAGGAAGGGTGTGAATGATTTAAGAAATGTAGTGTTGTATGTATAGTGTCTTTGAAGAGTTTGTTTAAAATAAATATATAAAACTAGTCGTCAAGGTTTAAAAAGCAAAACTAGCCATTAACTAGTAGTTGAGGTTTAATCAAATATCTCACGCTGTGCTCCAGTTCATGCCATGCCGGGCATCACAATGGAGGGGGTGTGGCACCACACTATGTTTGGCGGGTGTTTGGACCATCATGTGGTGATTGGTGTCCCACTCTGAACATGTTAAAGAGGGATAAAACAATGTGTATTACCCTTCAAAAAGGGATGACCTCTGTTTAACCATTTCATTATTCTCTTTTCCACAAGCCCATAAAAATGGCTGTTTTATTTTTCTGTTTACTTGAATTTTCTTGTTAAATTACTCACTCTGCGTAATTATGATTACAAATAAGTATATGGTAATAATTTGAGCCAACAAGATTGTCGTTTGTTTTTAAACTACGTGTCTAGTCAATCGTTGTAATATGCATGAGACATCGGTAACACACAAGTTTATTTTGTTATAATCAACTGTTTGTTTTTAATGTTTACATGTAGTGCCACCGGAACAACTTTATGCAACACAGTTATCACAACTTCAAGAGATGGGCTTCTTTGATACCCAAGAGAATATTCGGGCGTTACGTGCTACTTCCGGCAATGTTCATGCTGCCGTGGAGAGACTTTTGGGAAACTTTGGTCCGTGATGTTTTCTTGATGATAACCAACCGGGCTTGTATTTTAATATGATTCGGTTTCTAAGATATTCTTTGGAGACAAAGGGAGGCGTGTGGATTTTCTTTTGAGGGGGGTGTGAGTGTGAATAATGAATGAATGGACTATTATTTTTGTTGCAACCTCCCTTCTTAAGTCAAACCTTCCTTTTGCTGTTTACTGTAAAACAGATTTGATAGTTTTCACCACTGTTTTATCATCTTCCTTGAAAAACTCATGTATTAATTCATCTCCTACTGTCAAAGTGTATATGTACATATGTGTATGTATCTATCTGTGTATGTGTGTGAAGCGACCAACGACGATTGTGAAAGCTTGCATCTTTGTTATATTATTTTCGTTCTAAGCTTACGGCTTTTTTTCTACTTTCTGATTTTTTTTTTCTTAAATTATCTAATGCGTATATGAAAGTATCAAATTTAAAAGGGTTCCATGATGTGTGAGCCCACTCTAAAACGTGGGTGACTAAACACATGAAAGAGGAGTATAATGATCAAGAATTTTGCAATAATGGAATTTTTTCAATGTTTTAAAACCCGGGTTTTTAGTTGACCTGGTCTCTTGGCCGGGTCGCGGGTCAACCGGGTTAACCGGTCCAACCGCCGGGTCAACCCGGGTCATGCCTTTTTTTCTTTTTTTTTAATATACCTACATATATGTGTTATATAAGCTGCCCAAAATAATAAAAAAACATAAACCTACTATATTATCAATATAAATACAACAATTAACTTCAACACACAATACCAACAAAAAAAACATTCAAACATCAAAGTTCAAAGTTTAAACAACAAATTTCAAACAACAATTGTTCATGATCAAAGCAAATTAAAACGTTTTTTTTTTAATTGGAAGTGTTGGCTGTTGATTAGAAGGGTTAGGGACTTAGGGTTAAAAATTAAAACGTTTTTTTTTTTTTTTTTTAAATTGGAAGCCGGGTCAATCCGGGTCGAAGACGCCGGTTCAACCCGGGTGAACCCTAAACCCGCCGGGTCACTGCGATTCAAAAGTATCCAAAAACCCGGCCTTAATCGGCCCGCCCTCATGACCGGGTCCCGGGTCAACCGGTTGAACCGGCCGGGTCAACCCGGGTTTTAAATCATTGAATTTTTTTCATTTGTTAAAAAAGTTAAAACTTTAGCGATTAGATCCACAATCGCTTGTCAAGCTTGTTTTGAACTTTACTTGTGCGTGTATCTATGATACCTAAATCAGAATTGATAATCATTTAGACTCTTTAAAAACTAGTTTTTTTTATAGCATGTTGTGATGGTGTTTAGGAGTGACAAAATGTGTAAAGTAACATACAAACACAAATATTCAAATTGCTCCTAATCTAATATAATAAAACAAAAGCACAAACGAAATACGTATCATAGAATGATCGTAAATTTGGCAGGTCATTACAGTGAGTTCAAGTCAACATTCAACCTATTCGCTCAAGTTTTCTATGGCGGAAATGTAGCACGCGAGTTCCAAGAAAGAAGTCGAGCGTTACATTACGATACATAAAAATAGTAGAAACAACATCCGGTATATGTTCTCTTATAAAGGAATCTCAAAATGTCTCGAACTCGAAAGAAAACAACCATACTAAAATGTTGTTATGGCAAAATCCTCCGAATAAACATTTAGAAGAAAATAAACTAACTAGTTCTTAAATTATCATGCTGTCCCATAAATCCCTCGATTACCTGCCACATAAACAAAAGCAAGTAATATAATATGAAGCACATATAAATATTCATACATAAGAAGAACATCAACCCATATGTTACCAATGAGTAAAGGCACCTTACCACCATCCACAAATCATAACTATAGTGTCTATACCGTAAGTAGCATTAACCCATATGTTTCTTGAAATAAACAAATTATGTTATTGAAGCAAACATGAGCGTACACCATAGTCTAGTTACACCACCACGGAAGTGACATGCCATCAGTGCCACAATGACAAACACCTACCTATGGTTAGCTCCTGGCCTATTCAGTTGAAAAGGTTGATGAGGGTGTGTAGAGCTTGCATATATACGCGTAATAAAATAATTATGTTAGAACAATATTAAGGCCATCACAATGGGTGAATCTTGAGGATATAGCAGTTGGGCGATGACCATGAAGCAATACCATTCCAACCCGCGAAGGGTTGTGAGGCAGGACCAGGTACGATGAATGATCATTTTAGAACAATGTCAAAATTATATTATTACTTCGGGAGGTTATATATCCTCTTACTGTGTATTATTCTATCGTTTAAAAAACGACGTATAGAAATAGTCTTACATCCAAATTAAAACTAAAATAATTTCCTAAACCATAGTTATACTTTCTCATAAGCCTTGTATCAAACCACATGCTATTGAATTCGATAAGAGGATTACGCAAACAAGTGTAACTAATTACAGACATATAATCCATGTAATTAATATAACCTAAATCAAACGGAGGAGGATTGTCATTGTGTGTCGTATCACTCAATGAGGATGTTGAGTCTTGCTAGGGGGCGAGAAATATAGGGTATTTAAGGGAGAACCAGTCCAGAAATCACCAACTCAAAATAAATGTATGGTTTACGTGTAAACTTAAGGTCTTACCTGACCTAATGAGTTTTGCGCCACACGCATGACAGATCTATGTAGTCAGAGATGCTTGAGGTAGTATCAAGAGGTGACCCTTGGAAATTTCTCACCTTGCCTCCATAAACAAATTGTGTCACTAGAGAAAGTTGGACAATACTATGTCATGATTGGAGGAGTGTTAGTGGAAAATCTTTTATAAATTTTTGTGGGTAGATAAAAATATACACCGTAAATTCAAATTCAAAATTAACTATTTTTAATTTGACCACTATACTTTATTTTCTTCACTTCGAATATACTGTTGAGTTTGGGGTTATGTAATTGCCTTTCCTACGATTGTTTATTTTCCTACTATTCCCGCCAAGGGAAGAAAAATCAGATGAACTTCGATTAATTTCTTCAATTTTTTTGCTTCTGTCCTAAAATTTTCCATTTTTTCCATCGATAAAATTTTGAGTGTCTCGACTTCCTTTTATGCAACTCACTTTCTTTATTTTATTCATGTGTTAAAATTCATGAATCTCGTTTGGGCGATTTTATGTTTTAACAATTAAGTCATAATAATATTAATTAGTTTGTCAAACACGTAAATCGATTATCAGATAATATGTAGTATCAAGCAAAATAATTAAGTTCAAACGCTATGAAATGTGAGGAAAGGGTTTGGGTGTGAGAGCATGGGAGTATGGGACTAGCGCTTCATTCTTAAATTTTTTTAAGAAAGAAATGTAGAAGGAAAGAAGAAAAAAAAAAAAAATGATTAAGTTTTGATATTGAGTTAGAAGGAAAAGGAATTGAAGGAAATGGAGGAGAACGTCATTTTTTCAAAAAAATAACTCCAGAAGAGAACAAAACGTAGAAGATTTTGTTTTTTTTTAACTATTTTTTTTTAACAATTTAATATCAATTTTCTAATATGATTTTTTACATCTTACCATTTTTATATTTCGCTAAAACAGAATTGGCATATGATAGACTGTTGTAGTTGACAATAAAAAACGCATTAAAAATTTTTATGAACAAATTCATCATCAAATACAAATTTACATTCATTCATGTTCACTATCAAAACAATTTTAAAAAATAGATTCTAAAAATTCACTATCAAAACAAGTCGCAATAAAAAACAAATTCAACTCGACAGTTGCAAGTAAAATACATTCACATACATGTGTTATCCAACTGAAAACGAATTCAAGATGACCAACTTAGACCATCCGTAGCACACCCTGTGAACCCACTGAACCCTGCTGCCACATCTGCGTCACATCAACTTTTCTCTCTCCTACCCTCTCCCTACCCTCAAGTGGAGTACCACACCCCATCTAACCCTAACATTTTTCAATTTTTTTAAATTTTTTTTAAATACATTTAAATAATATAACAAAATAAAATATAATTATATTAATTAAAAATTAAAACAATACAAATAATAATAAAAAAATCCGAGCATTACTAAACATCAATATTAAATATAAAATAATAAAATATCTAAAAAACTAGATGTCTTAGTAAAATTCTTCAAACTTCTTTTCAATAGCCGCTTTTTTCTTCTTCGTAATTTCTAAAAGTTTTCTCGTAAGGTGGTTGTGAGGGGTCATTAAAAACGCATAATCTTTTTCCAATTGGGCCTCCTCTTTGGCCCTCAATGCTCGTTCCACCAACTCAAGCTTTTTCATCTTGTATGTACTAAACTCTCCAATATTTTGATTGTAAGTGCTTAAATGGCTCAACAAGGTGTTTACGCTATCCTCCGTATTAGACCCACTCGCGCCTCTTCCTCCCGATTGTTCCCTTTTTGCCTTGTCCCTCCCGATGGGACGTAGAGGCTCCTGTTGCTCCAATTCATCATCATCTCCATCACTACCCGCACGACGTACATCGGAAGACTCCGACGTTTTGCTACGTTTTGTAGCCCGACATGTAGTGTCCATCAATGGAACATTTGTTCATTTAGGACTTTTGTAAACCGCCTCCCAAACATATTGTTTTGTAAATGGATTGTCGTTTTCCGCTCGATAACGTTGGTATGCGAGTTTCATAATGTCTGCATCACTTTGACCACTTTTTCTTGTATTTTGCAAGTTGTTGTAGATGCCGGTAAAAACCGTTATCATACGGTTCAATTGCTTGAACTTGGTGTTTAATTGAGAGGATGAACGGTATGGGTCACGATTGAGGTGTGAGTAATATAGCGCTTCTACTCTCTTCCAAAAACTATCTACATAATAAATAATAAATACTAATAAATAATAAATAATAAATTATAAATTATAAATAATAAATTATAAATAATAAATAATAAATTATACCACTTTTTTGCGCGTTGCCGACGACGGGGTCCTCGGAAATCTCCGTCCATGCGGATACCAATGCCACTTCTTCTTCCATGTTCCAAGGTTGCGCTTTAGCTCGGTTTTCAAAAACTTTCTTTTTTACTTTACTTGTTGTAGCGTTTGGGATTGATTCTTGTGTCGGGAAAGATTGAGGTGTTTGCGGTTCTTGCGTCTCGGGTACATACTCGTCTTCTAAAGAAAAGTGTAGGGAGGGTAGGTCGGGTTGGGAGGTGGTCCGGAATTGACCGGGTTGGGTCATGTAGGCCGGTGGAGGGAGATTGAAAGGGGCGGGGCGCCATCCTCGTTGTATCGTCCATTGTTGTGAACTAAAAGCATCCGTGGGAAATGGTTGAAATTGTTGAAACCCGACATCCGGTTGTGGAATGTAACCCGGTTGAGAGAAAGCTTGAAACCCAAGGTTAGGGTCCGACGTTGGTGTTGAATCCGAACCTGAGCCCCTACCACGGCTTTTACGAGATGAAGTTGGTGTTGAATCCATATGAAATAGAGAGCAAAATTTTGAGATATAGAAAGAAAGATGAGTTTGTGTGAAAAATGTGAGATTGTGGTAAGGTATTTATAGAGTTATTTAGGTAAAAAAAAATGTAAACTAGTCATTGGGTATGTTTTTGGAAAATGTAAATTTTTTTTTAAAAGTTACCGTTAAGCTAGAAAAATTAAAAAAAAAAGAAAAAAAAGAAAAAAAGTGGCGGGTTCATCGGTTGTGGGAAGCCAGAGGTGGAACCGTGGGGTTTAAACCGCGGGGGGCATAGCGTTGTTCGCCTGGAACCGCTAGTCACCCTCACCCCCACCCACTTGGCGCTACGGATAGTCTTATAACATATTCAGTATGCGTGGTTTGCATATTCATATAAAATACCGATTCATGTAAAAACAAATTCACACAGATGTTGATCTAAATTTGATGATGCATATATATGTCGACCAGAATGGTAGATTTGTATAGGACGTCGATCAAATGTAGCACTACTTCAATCTATAGATTGAAATGCGTATTCATATACACTGTTGATCAAAGAGTAAAGGCATTTCAAACACAATAAAGATAACCTATTGGTCACCAACGGTTGAGGTTCGGTTTAGAAGGTTGGACGGAGTCCGTATGGTAGAGGTGTAGTGGTGGCAAAACGGGCGGGTTGGGTTGGGTCAAAATGGGTTCGGGTGCAAAAGAGTTCGGGTAAAAACGGGTCGCTTTAGAAAAAAAATTCTGCTCCGTCTAGGAAATCAATTCAAGAACAATTTCTATTCCTTCTCTTTTTGCCTGCGTCGGAGACTTCTTAATTGACGTTGAACGAATCCTCCCCGCCATCGACCGGCTTCTCATACGCCCCATCGGTTTAGCACCACCAAGTACCAATCGAAGTTTCTGCTCAATCTCTCTTTGCCGGCGTCGGCGCCTTCCTAATTGGGGTCGTACAAATCGTCCCCGAGGGGCCGAGATCTAACGAATACGCCCAATTTGAGTAGCCGTCAAGGAAGATTAGAGAGACGACAACACCGATTTTGGGATTTTGGAGAACACCTGTTCATCGGTCCCTTCCACCCGTTTGACCCATCTTTTGTTTTATTTTTTATTTTTCTACCCGTTTGGACCCGTTAAGATTTTTATTAAAGCCCAACCTGACTCAAAAACTAGAATTAAAAACCCAGATGGACCCATTCTTTATAGTTTGGGTCAATATTGCCACCACTATAGAGGTACAATGGTTCATATTGCCAGTGGCCGCTTGTAGAGGTGTCGTTCACAAAACAAAAACAAAAATTAAAAGACGAAGAAAGAGTTTATAAACAAATGTGTCTTATTTTCAACAGCTTTTAGACCATCCGCATCCATCACCCTTCACACAACCACATTAGCTCCACATCAGCGCCACATCATTCCCCCACCATTCCCTTATCCCATCACACAAACCCCGCATCCATCACATTCTTCACATCACAAAAAAAAAAAAAAAAAAAACCGGCGCCCCTCTTCTTCTCCGAAGTGACCGTGAGCCGTCCCTCACGAAAACATGCGATGGTCCTCACCTTCGTTTTTGCTCGTGAAGACCTCTTACATTGCTCCCTCACGAGCCGATGCGGTCGGTCTTAAAAAACATCTAGGTAAGCAGCTACAAAGGAAAAATAAGAGTTTTTACTTTTTACCTTACACACGAATTAATCATAATAAATCTTTAGTGAACCTAAGTTTATAAAAATTAAGGCTAAATATAAGTTTGACTATTATATATTAATCAAATCACAATTGAATTTAGATTTAAGTTTGACTTTTTGGTCAAAATGCATGTGACGTTACATTGAAAATTCTCAAATCATGTGTCAAATTCGGAAAAGGAAAAATTGCAGGGGAAAAGACTGAAAATATTATTAGAGAATAAATTATGATTTTATAATCGAGAACAACCTGCGAAAAACATGGCCCAGTCTCATGATCTCTCTTGGAGTCCCTACCATTTTCCGAAGCTCCAAACAGATAAACATCAAACATAACTGAAAATAACTACCCCTCACTCTCTCTCTCACACACACATACACACTTGCTGTGTGTAACCGTCGCCACCACCACCACCACTTTAAGAAACCCAATCTGCCACTTCTTCAACTTTTTCTTCTCTCTCGCCACATTATGAACAACGATATGATCATGGGTGCTACCACTAACACCGCCACTTCATCAGATTTACACCTCTGCCCTGCTTCTCCCGATGCTCATGAGATTTTCCGGCGCACTCTTGAAACCTCCGACGTCTCTGCCGGGAACATTCAACCCAGCGCCACCATAAGGCCTCACCACCAGAACCCCAGAAAGAAGCGCACAAAGATGATCAGACTCCACAACAGCAAAGCCATTGCCGGCGTTGATATTGGTTCTGGACCTTCTGGTAGCCATTCCGGTGTGATCACAAAGAAGAAACCTGACCCAAGTGCTCCCAAGATCACCCGTCCCTGCACTGAATGTGGAAAGCGGTTCTGGTCATGGAAAGCCCTCTTTGGCCACATGCGGTGCCACCCAGAGAGGCCATGGCGAGGGATAAACCCACCACCGAATCTCCACCACCAACCACCAGACCATGACGGATTGACCCCTGTGACTACCGAGGAAGACGAGTATGTGGCGGCATGCTTGCTGATGCTGGCCAACGCACCAACCTTTTCAGAGAACATTCACATAATCACCGCCTCCACCACCCATACATCCGCCAGTTATGAACACCACCACCACCACTCAGACACATTAGCAATCCAAATTAACGACCCTGAGAGCCGGTTTGAGTGTTCAAGTTGCAAAAAGGTATTCGGGTCTCACCAAGCATTAGGTGGGCATAGGGCAAGTCATAAGAATGTGAAGGGCTGCTTTGCAATAACAAGAAACGACACAGGAACCGAAGAGCTTGCAAATGGAGATCATTCAAGTCACTGTGATAGAACCGTTGAAGTTTCTGGCAACAATCAGCAGCACAAATGCAGCATTTGCTTAAAAATATTTTCAAGCGGACAAGCACTCGGTGGGCACAAGAGGTGTCACTGGGAGAAAGAAGATGGTATTGGATTTGTACCAACAGCATCAACATCAGCACTTTCACAAGGTCACCCACCATTTAGGTTTGACTTGAATTCACCTGCAGTTGATGATTCCACCTGTTCAAGTTCAGATTTGGAATTAAGATTAGGTATGTGAAGTAACATAGATAGGATTACATAAATAAGTGTCTAATCTTACCTCTACATATACCATAATTTGTATTAATGAAGCTGTATTATAGGTTTAGAATCTTCATACACTCGTGTAATTCCTCAATAGTAGCTCGTATTTCGTTTGGCAATAACTGATTTCGATCTCCTGCAATGAACCTACAACTCTTGTTATTCACATAAACCATACTGTAACCAGCCACAACCTTAACCTGTTTATGTTTAACCAAGACTCTGATCCTTGCAGCATCCTCCCATAAACCTCGTGCAGCATACATGCTTGATGCAAGCATGTAGCCACTCGAGTTATTCGGCTCTAATTCAAGAACACAAGAAACAGCTTTTTCCTGAATCTTTTCGTTCCCACTGTAGATTGTTTTGCAGCCACTCAACAACGCCCCCCAAGCACTAGCACCAGCCCATTTCTCCAGTTTCTTGATCAGTTCCATTGCTAGATCAAGTTTCCCACCACGACTTAATAAATCAACCAAGCACGAGTAATGTTCTAGACTCGGTTTGACTTCTTGGTTTTTGATAAATTGTTGGAAATGTGATAACCCCTCCTCAATTAAACCCCCATGGCTACATGCTGATATTACAGAAAGTATAGTTATTGAGTTAGGTTTTAAACCATGTGTTTCCATCTCTTTGAGTAAACATAAGGCATCACGAGGACACCCATTCATACCGTATGCTGCAATCATTGCACTGAATGATATAACATTTTTAATGGAAATCTGAAGAAATGCCTTCTTTGAGGTGATTATATCTCCATAACTTGAGTACATATCCAAGATGGCAGTCCCGACATTTGCCTCTGATGCGAACCCTCTTCTTACGGCGATCCCGTGTGCTGATTTTGGTCTTTTTAGTCCGGCATCATTAGAGCAGGCCTCGATTAAACTCAAAACAGTAATGGCATTGGGTTTCTCGTGTGCTTGGATCATTTCTTGGTAGACTCTTATTGCTTCATCAGGCAAGCCACAATGTGTGTAAGCTGCAATCATTGTGCTCCAAGAAACAGTATCTTGGTTCTTAATACAATTAAACAGTTTTCGTGCTACAGATATAAGATTGCACTTTGCATAAACATCAATCAGAGTATTGATCACTAACTCATTCACCTCGTAATTTTGTCTAACCACAATTGTATGAATGCATTTGCAAATAGATAAAACAGCAAAATGTTTGCATACTTGTAGGAGGTTCACTAATGTGACTGCATCAGGCCCAACTCCAGCCTTCTGCATTACATCAAAAAGATTAAGAGCTTCTAAATACTTCTCGTTACATACTAATCCAGATAAAAGAGAATTCCATGAAACCATATTTTTTGTAGGCATATCTTTCCAAGCTTGCAATGCAGAATGAGGATCATTGCATTTGGAATACATATCGACCAAAGAGTTACCTATAAACAAATCATTATTAAAACCTTTATGAAGGATAGATCCATGTAGCATTGTTCCTGTAATAAGATCCTTTAAATTAGTGCAGGCTTTGAGTGCACTTACTAGCGTTTGGCCATCTACTTCAGTTCTGATCTGTGATAACATTTCTGTAAAAATCCCCAAAGCAACACGGGCGTTGTTACTTTTAACATAACCGGAAATCATGACACTCCAAGTTATAACATCTCTGTTTGACATTTCATCAAACAGCTTTCGTGCAAACCCCATTGCCATTTCTGCATACATCCACAAAAGAGAATTTTGAACCGATAATATTGCCAAAAACTCAGTCTTGATCATATAACCATGCAATATCTGTCCTTCATGTAAAGCTCCAAGGTTTCGAATTGCTTGAATAACAAGAACTAAAGTGGAAACATTGGGTTCAAACCGTACTGCTCGAGCCTGCATAAATGAAGATAATCCCATATCCATATCACCATGATCAATGAGGCCAGAAATCAGAATATTCCATGAAACAGAATCCTTGACCTTCATGGAACCAAAGACATTGAATGTGGAATCCACAAGCCCAGCTTTTGCATAAAAATCCATGATTGAATTTCCTATAGATGTGCATGATTCCACTCCGAGCTTAATTACAGATGCATGAAGCAGTTTCCCATGTGTCAAAGATATTGCAGAACATGCCTTCAAAATGGGATGGAACAATGAAGGTTCTGTCAATTGAACTCCTGATCTCTTCAAGTCATTGTATAAAGACAATACCTCTTGCCATCTACCATCAATCGATAATTCCTTAATCTTTGGAACCAATTTAGAAAGTTTTGAAACTGGTATGATGGCCGGATAAAGCATTGCCCAAAATAGTTTAAGAAAACACAATCCACCCAAAAAGGACTTAACTGTCCAGTCTGAAGTCTGCTTTGGCAGATATTTTCCATTTAAAGGGCATACGACATAGACCACCTGTTTGATCAACAGCATTTCTTTAATTGATATTGCATCAAAATTTTCTTGAAGTAAGAACAATGCAGGATAACAAAATTCATAGTAACTTTGATCACAACAATTAACACTCAGTCTTCTACTTCAAATCATGAACCAGATAAACAAAAAATGACTTGAAATCCGATGATGACCGGTGACTTTTACAACGCAGAAAGAACAGGGAACATAATAAAGAGATGTTTGTGTGAATATATAGGAACCCTAGCTATAAGTATAACACACACTCAGGTATATGAGAAGGGGAGGGAGGTATGTTAGTTACCTGTGGAGGTTGTAGTGATTTTCAGGTCCTCGATAGAGCACAGCCGTGAAATGTGGACGGTGACTGATAAATCAACGATGGCCGACGCCGCCACCACCAGTAAGAAAGCCAAAGGAGAAAGACGTCCTGTGGTTGCTTTTTTCCTGAAGATACACATGAATCAATCAAATTCAACGGTGTTCGGATTATCAAACGATTTATTGGAATTTAAACGATTTTATACTGTTGCTAGTTTAAATTAATTAAATTTAATAATTCGTAAATTTTAAAATGATGCCTTAATTCATATTTATTATTAAACGAATAGATTTTGTTGAAAAAAATTAAACAAATAAAAGGATAGAGAAATTTTTAATATAGTTCATACTTAATGCATCTAATTTAAGTTTTTGGATCAGTCCCATCAATTGTTCAGATTGAATTTTAAAAATTTGGGCGGAGTGATATTTCGTAATTAACATGTGATGATTTTACAATCACATGTGATTGTATACTGAATTACATGTGATTGAATAGTAAAATTTTAAAACTAAGTTTTTTATATGTATTGTGTTGAACACAACTCTAGAAAGATAAGACAGAATATAACCATATTAGTATATTACCAAACAAATTAATTTATAGCGTACACTTTGGTTTGTATATTTCGGATTTTCTGATTAGTTTGTACCAATATCGAATTATTAGTATGAATTTTGGATTAGTTTTGGTTAGTATAATGTAATCCGAACTAGCTTAATACTCGTATATATATATATATATATGGGGTGATGGTTAATGAAAATTTAAATATTTATTTAAACGAACCACTCCTATTCTCGGAGCCCATGGTAGTATCACCCTATTGAGATTCAGTTATCAAAAGTTAAAAAGTACTAACATGTATAGTAAAGTAGTCATAATATGTAGGAATATAAAATCTCTTAACAAAAGAATAAATCTATTTAAATTCAGAAATTTATATATAATATCATCAATAAATTTTGTTTGTAAAACATCTACAAAACCACTAAATAGCGATAATGGTGGTAGTTAATAATATTGGTGTTATCAACTTATAAATCAAACAAAAAATGCACGTTTTGATTTTTTAATAATAATAAAATTAATAATGAATTAATGTCATAATAATAACAAGATTTGTGTAAGATGTTGAGACAATGGTGATGGGTGATTAATAATGGTGGTGTATGTTTACATGAATGGAGAAGATAATAGTGTGTGTGGGATTATGTGCTAGTTTTGATTCTATTGTAATTTTAGAGAATTTTATTTTAATTTTACTTGGTTAAATATGTGGGTAACTGGTAAAATAAAATCAACTTACTTAATTCGACAAGTCATTGTTTGTTACCTATTTTGAAAATGATAAAAATAAAATATCTACATTGACAATCCAAAAAGAATGATACTATTTTATGGTATTTACCTATCTTCTAATATATATATATATATATATATATATATATATATATATATATATAATATAAAAAAACTAACCATCATCAATTCTATTGAATAATTCTAGCATTTCATTTAATTAAAAATTAAATCCTAACCATTTATTTGATTCAAAATTAAAATTCAATTTTGACTTCAAAGGGTCAAATTCAAAACTCATTTTTAACTTTAGATCAATTATAACCACTTAAATTAAAACCTTATCTAAGTAATTTGATTACTTTTTGAAAGACAACTAAAAAAATACGGAACATATATATATATATATATATATATATATATATATATATATATATATAGGAAAAAGTTCTTGCGAGAATCATTCTTAGTGCGAGAACCGCGAGAACCAATCTGAGCCGTCCAATTCCCCCTCCTCCAATGTCATTGTCCACCCATGAATTCCTCACATGCACCCTGTCACACTCTATCCCTCCACGCTTATCATCCATGAAACTTCCCATATCCAAGGAACGGTCGAGATTGGTTCTCACGGTTCTCGCACTAACAACGGTTCTCGCATGAACCCTCCCATATATATATATATATATATATATATATATATATATATATATATATATATATATATATATATATATATATTATACATATAATATGGGTAAGGTTCTATAAAGAACCTCCCTTAAACATAGAACCTAAAGAACTATCCTGAAATTGAAACGTGGTATATTGTTTAGGGGTAAAAATGTAAAATTAAAAAAAAGAAATAAGGTAACCTATCAATCTTTAAATGATCATAACTCATTCGTTTTTAAGAATTTTAGCAAAAAAAAATATCATTAGATTCAGTTTTTCGTCCTCTTTTAAACAAGACCTCACTTGATATATTTCTGAAACTTTATTTTTTTGAAATGCAAAGTTTGCATTTTGAGCTGGGTTCATTCAAACCCAAAATGCAAAAACGCATTTTGAGCTGGGTTAATTCAAACCTAAATGCAAAATCCGTAGATGCTGGGTTCATTCAAACCTAAATGCAAAATCCGTAGTTTCCATTTCGAGCTGGGTTCATTTAAACCTAAATGCAAAAAGCAAAAAAAAAAAACGAAAACACAAAATATAAACATGCAGGTCATCTAAATGCTTCTAAAATGCAAACATTATGAATTGCAAAATGCAAATCCAACATGATTCAAATGAAAATGCAGCCCGAAATGCAAAATTACACATTCAAACCCAAAATGCAAACAAAATTTTCAGATAAAAAAAATTTAGAAAAATATGGGAAGGGTGATCTTGTTTGAAAGAGAATTAAAAAACTAAAAGATTAGTATAGTTTTTTTGTTCAAATTCACAAAACTTAAAAAATTATGACGATTCTAAGTTTTTGGGGTTTTTTTTAAAAAAAATCGAGGTTGTTGGGGAGGGGGTTTTCCATATTTATTATTTTCTTCCTAAATTAATACATGATAATTACAGTTTTGCCATTTTCAATGGTCCAAATTGGTTCTTTAGGTTCTTTCTTTAAACATAGGTTCTTTATTGATCCTATTTCCATATAATATAATATAATATAACAATCTTATCTTAGAACAAATTAATTATAATATATATTTATATATATATATATATATATATATATGTTTTAATTAATAATTAATTAACTTTTATATAAGTAATGATATAATTAATTTACATTGTTATGGATAATGATATATATGTCTTTATTCGTACATAGATAATAGTTTTGTTTCTTGAAGGCTAATCTATTATATATCTATAAATAGAGAATCACTGAAGTATTTATTTATTTATTTTAGTTTTTTTTCTCTTATTCTCTCTATAAATTACAACATTTTTTCAGCATGAAAACTCTAGAAAGAAATGACAACAAAAAGTAATTAGGAAAATTAGTATGACATTGATCGTTATCAATTCTAAAATAATGTATTATGTTTGAAAATTTAAATAAACTATTATTTTTTAATTAAGCGGCTTTGATTTCTAAACCGTGTAGATTATACACATTTCATTAATGTTTGGACATATTATTTTTTATATTCTCAATATATCATTCTTTTAATTTTTTTATTTTTGTGTGTCTTATAATTATTTAATATTTTTATTAATACTTAATCACTACAAGAATTCTGGCAATTACCCACAAAATTTGTATGTGGGAAAATGCCAGAATTCTTGTGGTGAATATTTATAATTTTTAATAACCCGTGTACCACACGAGCATAAATCTAGTATGCATATTATATTATTAAGCATTTACTCAATTTTCAGCTACATATAAAACTAGACTAAATTTAATTAGATTTCTAAATATCATTTTAATAACTAATAAATCATATTTAAAATATTTAAAATAATTAATTCAACACAAATTAACCAGTAACCTATAAAATATTACATATAAATAATTTTAAAAAATAAGAAAATCTTTATTAAAAGTAATATTTAGACAGTATGTCATATAATGTATATTTTGATTTAAGTATAAGGAATATGTATAATTAAAACTTATAAACGTGAATATTATAACTCGTATATATAAATATTCCCCATAAATATAGTTCGCGTTTTTTTAAAGGCAAATATAGTTCGTGTTATGAGTATGATAAGACATAAAGACTATTTGAATTTTATAAGATAGTAAAAATCAAGGCTGGTAATTTTGAATCAACACAAAATCTGATCTAACTCGCTACGGTAAAAGTGATAATCTTAGAAAGGGTCAAAAACGGATCAACACTAAAGATAAATTGGCCGGGTTAAGGTCAACCCAAACGACCCGTGTACCCGTTTAAGGGTAAAACTATATAAATTATTTTAAAAAATATACTTAAAATTCGAATTTGAAAAGAGAACTGTGAATCAAATAAGAGCGTCTCATCATATGACAATAAAATCTGCCAAACAAAAATACAAAACTCCTAAACATTAAAAAACTTATAATAAACAATAAAAGATTTACATTATAAAACAATAGTACATCATTTTGGTATTTGTTACTTGATTATATGGTTTTGGTATCTTAACATTTGATTACTTGATAGATGATATTTTAAAATTTTGAGTTCACTTCGTACTTCTAATTAATGATGAATTATTTTAGATTTATTTGGTTATTTAAAGACATTATTTATTAAAACTTGGTAGAACGGTAGTGCATCACATTTTTTATTATATTAATTTACTTAAGTTGAATAAAAAGATAAACCAAAATTCAAATCAAACCAAAACAAACATCAAATTCGAAGTTTGAATACAATCAAAACGAACATTGAATATTGAAATTAGAATATAAACAAAAATCTTTTTTCGAAATTCGTATCGAAACAAAGAAAGAATTGGAAAAAATGAAAATGTAAACCGTATAGTAAATTGAAAAAAATTCACCAAACAGGAAACTGACATGAACACAAATGACCCGAATCCTTAATTGCCAAGCTTAGTAAAAATAAGGAGAAAGTGCATAATGCTAAAAATACTATTTCATGCAACCAAACTTCATGTTTTCTCAAATAACGCAACACAAAATTTGGAATGTGTGATTGTATACAATTCATAGCTTGAATATGAAGCAATAGATCATCTTTATGTATTTTTAGTCTTCATCTCTCTCTTTATGACTTCTTCAAACCAAATGGCACATATTCTTCAAACATCATATGAATTCAAGGATGGATAACATACGCAACACATATATGGAGCAATCAAAGGATACGAAAAAGTCTCGAAGATTGAGACAAGTAAGAAAATATAATGACAGGAAAAAACCTTAGTCTAGAGCCCTAGACTTTGAAGGGAGAATCAACCAATTGCTCCAACTGATTTGCAGCCTGTGATGATTCCTATTGCCAATCCATAGTTTTGCAGATATTTTATTGTAATAAAAAAATTAAAACATTTATTTTGTCATAGAGGTAACGCAATCACCAATAATATTTATTTGTCTATAAACCATTTATATATACATATAGCAAAAAAAAAAAAAAAAAAAACTAGTTTTCTCGGCTGTTGCTTATTTGAGAAAGTAGGTTTCTCCGTTAGAGTCAGATTATATGTCACTACTATTAAGTATTAAACCAAGACTCGCTCACGAGTCACGCCTAGTATTGTATCCACAAACCATCTTAGTAATACTTTATGTTATGTATGTAGTAGTCTAGTATTGTATCCACAAACCATCTTAGTACTACTTTATGTTATGTACGTAGTAGTCTAGTATTGTATCCACAAACTGACATACAGACTCCAATCTCGGTTATTTTAAAACTATATAAAACAAGAATATCCAACTCCCTCCAGCCACTCTCTCCTCATTTTCATGTTTCCAGTCATTTTAAAAATGTTGATGTCCAAATGATCATATCTCCTCTTTCTCTGTTTATAATTGGAGATTTGCAGACTATTATATTTGGTATTAAATTGACCGACAAATTATGTAAATCATTTTGTATAATGCTCATACTAACAAATTTTGTAACCTAGAGTTTGTATACAAAGAACGAAAAAGGGGTGTGTTACATGTGAAGTGGGACAAAGATGTTATAATAACATGAAGCTGTTAATGTTACAAAGTTGAAGATACAGATTATCAAACTTGACATACCTCGACCAGTATGACCTGTACTTGCCAATCGCAAGATCTAACCATGGTTTGTAATTCCCATTGTAATGTACAACAGCCGCATTCTCTATCTCCGTTAGATTAAGTGCTGGATCATATCCAAGTCCCAACACATGCCAGCTCCGTTCCAGAGGATGCGTCAGGTTATAGAACGTTATCAGTCCAGGTGGCAACGTCCCAAGCTTCCATAGAGTTCTTTCCTCATTCTGCCAAAAACAAAACAAATAAGTCGGAAAACCCATACTTGAAATGCCATAAAAGCATGACCACCTTAATATGTGTGATAACTGCTCAAATTAAGTAGTGCGCTTGATTATCAATGGAGTAGCTCCAGACGTGTCAAGTCACAAAATTTGATAAAAGGGGAACATGTGAAATGGATCAAAGGCATCAAATGGGTTGAAAGTCGCCAAAAGATGGCTGTAAATAATATATGATTTGAAATTATGAAAAGACCTACAGATGGACAGAGTGTTGGTGGGTCCGAATCGTACTAAAAATGTCTTGTGTCAATCCGAAAACGTTTTGACAAGTTACCCAACCCGCCCCTTCCATTTGGTACAAAGTCACCATTAAAGCACAGTTAGTGAAATTACCATATTTTGCCAGCCATGATATATTCCAGTAATGTCGCGTTTCTTCCATTCCTTCAGATCAAACATATTCATGCCAAATGCCCAACCACACGCACCTGGATCAAAATTATCTGAGATCATCGGGTTAGAGAAGTTCAAGTACTTATCAAACCGATGAAAACTCTCCTTGCAGGTCTCAACAGCACCATTTACCATCCCTTGCAGATCTACACTCCATAGAGGTGTCAAATCCTTTTGAACTACAATATCATCATCAAGAAACAATATTTTATCCAGCTTCGGGTACACTTCAGGAAGGTAAAACCTCAAATGATTCAGCATTGACAAGTATTTAGGGTTCCTATATTTAAGATTATCTGACCCAGCTGTTAGCGATGACGTTTGATGTGCTTTAAAGTAATATTCTCTCATTCGAGATGATTCAAGCTGGCGAAGAACAGGACAATAAGAAGCATTGAGCCATGTAAAATCATCCACGTTTTGTACTTGGACTGTGGAACCTTCTGGAGGGTTGACCAAAAACCACATTTTCATGGCTGCAAAGTTCAATTTATCTGTAACGATATGGAATACATGTTTTTCGGGCTCTTTTGCATGTAGAACTGTTGAATTCACAACTACAGACGTTGCTAGAACGTTGTCAGAAAATATAGCATAGTGGTATAAAGAAGGATCTTCAAGATTTCTGGTATTAGAAAACATTTTATCTTTATCACTCAGCAAGAAATAATCTGTGGTGAGCACCAATGGAAGGCAATGCAATGGCCTAGGTACAGTTTTGGCAGCAAGCTGTGTTAAAGATGCACTCTTTTTCTTTACTTCCTCAACATTTGCTTCGGTTGACTGAAGCATAACCCTTAACTTTCTTGCCATTACAATGCAATCATAAAACTGGTCCTTAGCCAATGACAAAATATGACCCATTTCTTTAGCTCGATCGAGTGCACTGGTGGAGGGGATAAACAAAGTCAAATAAAAAACAAGAGCAAAAATCTACAACAGTACAAGTGGTAATGGAAAATATTTAAGAGAAGGCTTTAACATGGAAAAATTAATGAGTAATACCTTGGCCCAAGTTCGCTATCAATAGTTGCTTTTTCAATTGTTTGTTGACTTCTTTTAGAGTGTTTAATTAAAGAATCATAGATACCAGTTTCATTTTTGGCTTTTGCGATACTTGCGTAAGCTTTTGCCATTATGATCTGGTCACGCATAAGTTTTAGTGTAGAATCTGAATTTGGACTTTCATACTCTTTTCTCCAAATACTGTATCTAGCCTTGACACTGGTGTCAAATGTTTTGGCTCGCTCAATGGCAGCTTCTTCCATCTGTGTCTCCCGCTTTTGGCCTACTTGGATTAGCTCAGCAGTTCGGCGATCCCTCCTTTCCTGACGTAAGGCCTGAACAGGAAAAATATGATTATATATCAGAAACAGGTAGAATAACATGTCAAATCAAGCATTTGCCAATTACCTGGCGCCTGAGCTTTGCTGGATGCATTGGGAATGATGTTTTATGTGGCTGTTCAATTTTATCAGCAGGTTCATTGGAAGAATGCTCTTTGCTGTCCTCAAGTATTATTTCAGGCTGGTCTTCTAGTGACTGTTAATAAAAGAAGAAAAGTTTCTATGTCGATATCAATCACAACAACAACAATACCCGGTCCCACCTCAAATATGTCAACATCAATCAAGTTTGCATAGTGGTGAAAACAAGTTGGATTGGGTAGACCTATGAAACTTCTTATTTATAAAAAGGAAAATGGAAGGGGTGGGTTTTGTCTAATAGGGTTGCTAAAATATCGGTATCAAACCCGAAACTCCCGGTGCAATGGTGGATGGCAAGTGGACTAAGGCAAAAACAGTTTTAGTCCAAGTTTTAAACATTTCCCATAAATAATCTGTGTTAGATATGATAACAACACACTCATAGACACACACATCTTCAGCGACTTTCGAGTTTTGACCCATTTCCTTTTAAGCAAAACTTTCATCTACTAATTTGATCCGTTATATATAAAACATAACCAGAATAGGTCACTCATAAGTAACCAGGTCAAATGGCCACCTTTACTACTATAATGATATTGATTATTTTGTACGTGTCTAAAATAACATTTGTTTAATGATAGCAAAGAGAATATAAGAAATTCTAACTTGAAAACTTGTCAAACTAAAAAATATTGTTGCAAAATTCTTGGAATATCGCAAAATGTAAATGTGTGATTTGTCATGGGATAGAGGATGTGCTTCAATAAGAAGGTGTGTATACCTTCTTGTCCTGCTCTTTGCCTTGATTGTCATCAATGGGGTTTTTCCAGACCCATGAAGCAGACAAATCTTTGGACTTCACAGTCTTAATTCGTATGGCACCAGAAGTGTCTGTGTATGTCACTATTATGTCAATATCCTGCATTGCATCACAAAATAATATGGAATCATCATTTATGAGCACCATTAAGATAAACTGAAATCGGATGATCACCTTCTCAACTTGATGGTTTCCAACTCCTATAGAGTTTGTCTGACTCTGTTCCTGCATATTTAACTCCTTATTCAGTGATTGCAACCACTTCCACTCAATAAATAAAGGATTATTGGGATTGGAATGATAAAAGATGAAATTGTTATCTTCACAAATTAACTACCAGATTAGTAAATGGATAGGAAATGAGTCTGTTCTGGCAGAGGTAACAGTGTAAGTCATGAATTCCTTCATTAAGTGCTATACATAACGAAATAAGATTTCTTTGTTTTTGTTTCCTAAATGGAAGATGAGAATGGTACCTGCTGCTTATCTATACACTGGGGACAGTCAAACATGGGAAAATGTCCATTTATCTCTGTCTGACTGAAATAACAGAATATAAGCATTAGCAAAGAGCATTGAACAATCACTTGAACGTAGTACCATAGCTTTCAAATCAATTTAGTAAGGTTTTAATGTATAGAAGTCCGTTTGTAACGTAACAACAAATCAGGATGGTTGTAATCTTACAATGCTAAAGAATTAAATGAATCTGCGCCAACTAAAGCAATCTGAATCAGGACCTGTGTGTACACATCATATAGAAAAGGCTTGCTTAAAACTTGAATAAGATACACGAAACAATGGAAACAATTATAAACGAACAAAAAGACCACAACCAGATTAAATCTTAACAATAGCTGTAAATTACAAATGCTTAAGATGCATTAAGTTGGGATCCGGTGCATTAGTTTTGGTATGATCACTCCCAACTTAAGTTAACACATGCAGAACGTAGATGACAGGTGAACAGGCTTGACAATGATATGATATGCTAACTAGAACTTATCATCTCTCTGTCCATACAAAAAACTATAGTGTAAGTAAATATCAAGGCCTGATGCCCAAAGTTTAATCTCAATCCATTTTTGCATCTCATTATTCATTTTATTCCACAATCTATCAAAAAGACAAAACAGAAGTCTTAGAGTTTCCAGTAAGGATTTAGTACAAACAGAGTAATGTCGGTGCAAGGTTTGCTATATAACTAGTAGCAATATTGCATCTGAATATAACTAGATTGAGATTTTTATTTGAAAAATAAAAAACAAGAATACAAAAAACTCCAGGGTATACGCGCATTATAGTTGAATCAGAATCCTGGACCAATTACTTTGAGATTTGTGAGTGCTACAGATCAACTTACATCCAAAGAACCCTAACGGACAAATGTCACACTGTAATTAGCTATATGTATACAGGAATAAGCAAGAAATACATTAGTTTCGTGAACAAAAAAGCATGAATTGATTAAAACTGAGAAATGATTACCAGGAAGATGAATATAATGAGACCAGATAGAGAACTTGTAAATCTCCTAAATGGAGATTTCATGGCCGGAGACAAGGGCGAAAAGTTCAGAAAACGCTTTACTTCTTGTTTTGGCGCTGAAAAACTGATTGGAGAATCAGATCGAATGTCTTCATAAGAGATCGGTGACAACCGGTAGCATCAGTGACTCCGATTCCGTTGATCATATGCTGCCCCAAAAAGTAACTCGAAAAGTGTTTATTTTAGTGCAACTGTTTT
Organism: Pulicaria dysenterica; assembly: GCA_947179395.2. Taxonomy (NCBI): domain Eukaryota; kingdom Viridiplantae; phylum Streptophyta; class Magnoliopsida; order Asterales; family Asteraceae; genus Pulicaria; species Pulicaria dysenterica. The sequence continues at coordinate 96,953,495 of OX359290.1, read as the reverse complement.
TATTCTTTTTCCTGCTCAAACTAAAAAATAAAGGTAGAAAATGTAGACAAATATCAGTGTAAATCAAAAACTATTGTAGCAAGGGAGATGATTATTAATTTGTTCAAAATAAACAATTTATGATACACAATAAAATATATTTATTTGATCAAAAAGTAGTATTTTTCGTGTTTTAAGGTTATAAATTAGAGAGTTAGGTTAAGAAACATAATCGGATTAAGTGAAAAAGAGTTAGAAAGACACTAGCGTTGTGTTTTCGAATTTTATTATTTTTTTTTTAAGGAAAGGGAGGAGAAGAAAATGAAAGCATCAAAATTGTATGTTTTTGAGGTTTTTTAAGAAGGAAAAGGAAAGACCTATCTTCGTTCTTGAGGTTTTTAAGAAGGAAAACAAAATTTCCCTCATTTTTCTTTGTTTTTCATTACAACTCAATAATACACCTTTATACTTTATACTTTCTTTTTCTTTTCTTTTATTCCCTTTCTCCTTTTGTTTTCCTTTCCTTCTTAAAAACCTCAAGAACGAAGCGTAGAAGTCAAGTGCACTTCACTTTACTCGTGAGTTTAGCCATATTGATGGTTCAAAAAAGGTTTGTTGAAGTTACCTAACGGTAACCATTAGTTTTTTTTTTGTTGTTTTATTTATTTTTTCTTTTCTTCTCATATAAATCTTCTCTCATTTTATTTTCTTACAATATCAAATGTCGTCATCGTCACAAGGATGTGGAATGGATAATAGTTTTACTTTATGAAATATAATATTCTATATTTTGCCTTGTATTACATTATAATTATTTATGAAAATTAAATTATTCAAACTATTGTAATAAAAGAATAAGAACAACAGTAAATAATAGTTGTAATAAAAGAATAAGAACAACAGTAAATAACAAATTTCGTTCTTATGATTTACATAAACTTTTAGCTTTTCGTTCTTTAGTTTTTAAAATTATATTGACAATTATCGTGATTTATGTTTCATTGCACATGAGAATTTTTTAGTCATTTTAACCCATATTGTTATTACCAAACACTATAATGGACTGATGAAGGAACTTTTGTATATCTAGATGAATAAAAAAGAAAACCCTATTACAATTCATCGCCAAAATCATACAAGAATATACACACCATTCTAGTCAATTATCATCAGTTTAACATAAACACACATTCACATCTTCAAATTCATAAACAAAATCAAACAAGAACATCCACTGATCCACACCATTCTAACAACCAAAATTAACTAACAATGACCTTAATCCTTGCTAAAACACAATTGCAATCTTCAATTTTTTTTTTAAATAGGACATGCAAGAGCTGTGCAAGTTTCTTCAGATTTTCCTCCCCACTTCTAAATGTAATAAAATGGCTAAATTTCTAATCTTAGTGTATATGTAATCACAACTTTGGCCATATTGCACGTCTAGTTCCCCAGTTTAATTCTTCCTTATCTTTTTACATATTTAGTCTCTCATCTTTAATATTGCATAGAAACACATTTATAAAATTTAAATAAATTCTATAAAAATTGAAATAATTAAATAAAAGTCGAACTCTGACCTTGGGGTGTTACATATATTGCGTTCTCGAGAACGAAGGAAAATTTTCTTTCAAATCATCACATTTTTTAACTTATCTTTCAAAAATTTTGTTTTCTCTTATTTTTTTAATTAAATGAAACTCGACAATACTTTTTTTTTCATTTCAACTTAAATCTCTTGCTCTTTCTCAAAAAAGCTCCAGGACAAAGTCAAGTGGTAGGAGAGGATGCGTGTTTAAAAAAGTCCTTTAAAGTTTCTTTTTTGAAACATAAAAATAAATATGTTTCTGTAGACATAAAAAGGAAATAAGAAACTTCTTTGTATACAGAGGCAACTGTATTCTAAGTTTAGATGTAAAAGTCAGCCATTTTAATGCGATTCTTAGTAAGCTTTGTTCACATTAGTAAGCCATTCTTGATTAAACAAATGGTCTAATTTGACCTACTTTTTCTGTTAAATAGAAATCCCATTCCACCTTTTTATCCTGTTTTCATTAGCTAACATTTCATGCATTCTAACTAAATAATGTTGACCTCTTAAGAATAAAATATAGATAAATATGGTTCATGAAAAACATTGTAAAAAAGGGTAAATTCTTAAGTTATATGTCACAAGAAAATTTTAATTTAAACCTTCACAAAAATACATAACATATAACCATTTATCTACGTTAAATCCACAATCAAATAATAACGACAACAACAATAAAACTAATACTAATACGTATCATGAGCCTTTTGGCGAGTCTTGGCTTCTACGATTTACATCTTCCTTAACATGAAGCGGTGACCGATGACGCAAAGGTCGTTGCCCATAACCATACGGCGAGCGAGGACTCGAGTTATGTATTCTAGGTACTTTTGGCCTTTCTTTAATATCATCGAGTCGTTCTAGTGTCGCCACAACTTCTTTCATTGATGGGCGGGTTTTGGGTTCAGGCCCAAGACACGTGAGAGCTAGTTGGGCTACCTGGCTTGCTGCTTTTGAAGGGTATCTTCCTTCAAGACGTGCGTCCATTATGTTCTTCAATTTCCTGCGGTTAGCAAGATATGGCTTGACCCAGTCGACTAGATTTCTCTGGGCGGCTGGGCGGCCATTGTCAAGAGCCCGCAAGCCCGTGATCATCTCAACCAACACAACCCCGAAACCATAGACATCACTCTTCACATACAAATGCCCTGAAAAACATAGAAATCATTTCTTTACTCCTTGATGAGTAGTACTATGTTGTTCTTCATTAGTTGCAACCAAAACTGAACCAGAGCAGTCAACTTCAGGTTCATGGTTTATATCATCTAAATACATTTACATAAAGTTGAATCATCTTGCTTAGAGGTAGCAAAATGAGCACATGAAGCAAGTTGGATAACTAGTCAAAATGGGTTGGGCTGGACCGGCTGGTTTGAACATGAACACTCCAAAAAAATTATTTTAGCTATATATAATTAGTGTATTTAGATATAATTACAAAAAAAATATTATTTCAAGAATAATATGGTTCTTTTTATAAATGATTTAGGAAGTTTTTATGCATAAAAGAATCACCCCTTTAGAGCAGTTCGGCGCATTTTATCTAAAGCTAATTAATTTTATAATTTATATACGCATTTCATTTACCATGTAGGAATAAAACAAAACCTCATCTACCCCTTCATAAGTAAATGGTTGAAAATTGAAATAGTGGCCAATTAACAAAAAATATATATATATATATATAATTGACTATAAACAAGGTGATGTTTTGTTATTAAATAAATAATTCCAATACAACTTAAAAAAAATTAAAACTTGGTTAAATAGTATATATGCTCGGCTTGGTTAGACCAATGAAACAAGCCAAACTAAACTACTTGAGATTTTTTCATAATCAAGCAAAAACACGCCATCCCAAAACTGAACCAAACTAACTAATTTGGTTCTGTTTGGTATGATTATTTAGTTTCACAGTTTAGCCATATGTGGTGAGCTTTAAGCTTAATCGATTAAGATTACCTGTGGTAACGTACTCAGGAGCAGCATAACCATATGTACCCATGACCCGTGTTGTCACATGCGATTGACTAGCTGACGCCATTTTCGCCAGCCCAAAATCCGAAAGCTTTGCATTATAGGACTATCAAACAAAGAAACAAAACAGAAAATCAGTGGTAATGCTCATTAAATTAATAATAGTACTCACAAAACTCCACTTACCCCATCAAGCAGTATGTTTGATGCCTTGAAGTCTCTATAAATAACTTTCTTATCTGAAGTGTGCAAAAATGACAGCCCCCGAGCCGCTCCTATTGCAATCTTAATCCTTATATCCCATGGAAGTGGCTGAACAGTCGACCCTCCTGCCAAGTTTATAACACATGGAATAAGTTTTAGTTCTACATTCGCTTATTTCTCATTAACGAGACCCATAACATGAAAATATTTCATAACATGAAAATATTTTAAGACTAATAATCATAAATGATTCTTACTTCCAAAAAGGTGATTCTCCAAGCTGCCTCTTTGCATGAACTCGTATACAAGTAAAAGCTCCTTTCCCTCGTAACAATATCCCAAAAGCCTCACAAGATTCGGATGCGAAAGCCTTCCTAGAAAGTTCACCTCAGCCTACTCGAAAGAATCATGAAACTAACTAGCATTAGCAAGTAGCAAGCAAGGATAGTTATGTCTTTCTACATAAGGCCAAATGCTAGCTAATAGGAAGGACCACATACAGGATCCCCAAAAGAAACAATTTTTAAGCAGAAGAATAACCAAATAACATTCTTGTTCTAATCATTTTGCAACCCACAACCTAAATTATTGAGATGGTGCTTTGACAATCATTCTCATTCCATACAGCAATTAAATAATCAAAAAAGTTCTTTGCACTAACTATCTTATATAACATCTTAACCAACACTCAAATGAGCAATATATGTTAATAAATCGCATAATGAGATTGTACACGGATGCAATGACAGATTGTACGCGTTTCGTGTTACCTGCCACTCTTCGATTCCTTGCATACTTTCAGAATTCAACTTCTTGACAGCGATCACAGAGCCGGTTCCATTGAGCTTAGATCCAAATTTTTCTTCAATCCAGCCCTTATAAACCTTCCCAAAACCACCTTCACCTAAAATGGTGTCATTTCGAAAGTTTTTTGTGGCCGATTTGAGTTCAGCAAAGGTATATATTTTAAGATTTGGATGAGGCAAGATCTGGCCACTGGGACCAAGATCATCACCGCTGCTTACTGATGAGAACTGGCTATTCCTGGAGACATTATTGCTACTAATCCCTGATGATGATATCGATGTTGAGCTTGTAATAATACTACTGTTAGTTGTCTGTGAACTCCCTGCTACTGTATATCACCATAAGTTATGATTAAGTTAAAACCTAAATCACTAAAACGAAATAGAAGTCAAGAAAATAGTACCCAAAATCTTGAAACACACATAAACGTATAAAATTGGCGGATAAATGGTCAAGCGAACTCACAGGAATTGGGTTTTAAATCAAGAAAACAGGGTGATTCAAAACTTCGAAAAAAAGGAAGGGAAAAAGGTAGAAATTATACTATTTTTAGGGTAAGTCAACGTAAAACACAGAACACAAACATGTGAACAGAATTCAAAAGGAATAGTGAAAATAGATCAAACTTTTTAAAGTCAATCAAAGAAATTAAGATGTAATCATACACAAAACCCGCAACTAGTTGCACAAAATTGATAAATAACAAGTAAGGATTTCAGCTTTGTACCTGAACTGAGATTGCGAGTGGTGCTAGGAGCTATATTAGATGAAGAACTGCAGATACCCATGATCAAAACCGCTGATTTTAAGTCAATTTTATGGAAAAAATGAGGTGGGCATAGTTGAAAGATGAAACCCAGAGATATGATATGAAGTCTTAATGAAGAAAGATACAGTATATGAATATGACATTGCAAGTAAAATCAGGTAGCTTGAACCCTTTTATATAATAAAGATTTTCTTGACCATGATATAAATTTTATAATAAAAGAGGTTTTGTAAGATGTGCGTGATTTTATTTTGGAAGTTTGTGGTGGTAGGCTGTGGGTTGAATCTTAAACGAGTAAGGAGTAACTGTGGAATAGAATAACATCAGTAAGTAGTACGTAGGGAAGAGAACGTCGTTATTCTATGGGTGGAGCCCGGCAGAACATGACCAAGTCTACTCACACGCCAATATCCTCGTCATTTTAGGAGCTTAATTTTTTATTTATACATGAAAAAAGGGGTGTTTAAAATTATCCCATTTGGACATGTGATCATAATTTTTCGAATTTGGATAGTCATTTTCTAAAGTTTCGAATATCTAAAAAATATTTTTTCTATATTTAGAAAGTATGTTTTATTTAAGAGGCTACGATTTACGTGTTTGTTAACTTAGCTTAAGAATATAAATTTGTTAAGACTAAATATAACACTGAAAAATGTAACTTAGAATTTTGTAAGTCTTCTACTAGTCGGTTTAAGGTATGTAACCAGCTCTAGAGAGACATGTTTTTTATGTAATATTTTGGTTAAGTTAGCGACTTCAATGTAAGTACATATTGAAGATCTAAAAACATGTTCAAGATTCATGGTTAAAGTTTGTCAAGGTGTGAAACTCAGCTAGAAGAAGTCAGTCCTAGAAGACTTTAAATCAGTTTAATAGTCGTTAACCAAATTAACTTTCTTACATCCAGGGCCGTCTTAAATATTTTCAGGACCAGGAGCAAAATTAAATAAAGACCCTAAAATACACCAATATATAAAATACAAGCTAAATATATAGTTAAAAACACAAAGTAACAAACTAAGCAATGAGTATAAAATACCAATTAACCAATTCTAATAAGCATACTATTGAACTAGTAAACAAAGGAATATGCAAATATATACAAACATCAGTTAGTTACTAGATAACTGATTAACCAAAAGAAACAAAATGTAAGATATTAAAATATATCTAGTTATATGATATAGATCATGTATAATGATAATTAGCCCCTTCTAACCATGGGTCATGGATTGTTGCCATGCCATATAAGATAACTCGGCTTACATCTACAATGAATAAGAAGATAGAAGATATAAGTATTAAATATTCAAGATATACCAAAGTTATCTTCTAATATATATAAATGACTAAGTTGAAAAAAATTATTACATAATCCGGACCCTTCATTTAATAAAAGAATTAATCTTTGCTATTAATTCCTTTAATTCTTAAATTTTAATTTTGACTTTTTAGAGTCAAATTAATGTGAATTAGATAAAGATAACCTTTAATCAAATTAATACGGGATATATTATTGCTTATTATATTAATAAATATTTTCCCTTTTAATTTTTTAATTATAATAATAAATATTTGTCCTTATTGCTTATAATTGTAAATATAATGACGGATAACCTGTACAAGAAATTTAATCACGTCTTTTGGTATCATGATACCACATTTCTTCAATCACGCATGCTCTCTCCCTTCCCGGTGCTTCTATCGCTGGTCTTGGAATTGACGCTATCTGTCATCATGTTTTTTAACTCTCATTTTTTTCGCGTTTTATAATTATTTAATATCGTTTATTTATGTTTAATATTTATTACTTTTTTAAACCATCCCGTGTATTACACGAGCATTTAACTAGTATATCATATAAAGATAAGCTCTAATTTAATGTTTTCTTTAGATAGCTATATAAACGACCTCATTATGTGTTTAAGAGGTTGTCGTTAGTTGTGAGTTTGTTTAATGATGTGCTGGTAAGCTTTGATATGGTTTGAGAGATCTTGATATTAGTTTGACATATTTGATATAAAGATTTTGTAATCTGTGTTTATGATCAAGATAATCAGTTAAATCTTGATCTAAATGTTGAGAGATGAAAAGTGAACGAAGCATTTGGCAAAAGTTTGAAGTGATTTATTTATAATATGATTTTTTTACCGGAAAATTAATGGGGACGCTTCCCCGTCTCTTCAGTGTGGGTTCGAATTGCTTGGTGGCGGGTTTTCAACCACCTCACGTTATTTGGCTTTAACCAAGGTTCAAGCATCACACTTTCACTCCATGGAGAAAACAATTAAGGAAAAACTCTCAACCCACTACATGTAGCAGGATTTAATCCTCCAACCTCTTACGAGGAAAGAGGACGCCTTACCAAATAGGCTAACCCCATTGACATTTATTTATAATATGATATGAGACTGAGATGATCAATATCCGTTTTTAAATGGGCTATAAAACTATAATATGATTATTACAAGATAAAAGGAATTTTAAGCTAGATCCTGACAGGATATTTTTGATGAGTATGGTTGTAAATAAATTGAACAAAACGAACGCATATTGTTTATATTCATTTATTTAATTTTAACTGAATTAACAAATAAATAAAAACGGATAAATGAACAAAATGTTATGTTTGTTCATTTAAATTTAGTCGCACATAAATGTACATAATCAAACACATATACGTAAATATAATATAATACAAACCCATTATTATTAGCTAATAACAAACACTATACGTACATATACACACACATACAATATTGGCGGATTCAAGAATTTTTGCCACGGTGCGTATAATCTTAAAGATGGTAACAAGTGAAATCATGTTCGAGTAAAAAACAGGTGGGGTTGGAACTTGTTGTTGTAAGATTAATCCAACAAATTTGCCTGTAAAAATCTTTGTATGGTTTTTTTACAAATCACACCAAATTTACCAACTGAATATCAAATTAATGTTATCAAAATTAAATCATATGAGGGCAAAATGACAAAACAAAAACATTTAATCATTATTGAACTAAAACAAGAACACATACTCAACTAGTTAACTAAAACTAGTTAACAAATTTGCAAAGGATGAGAAAACAGACATGTTAAAATGTCGAATGTTGAGTTGTTGCTATGAAAAAAATTACTGGGGGCACTCGAAAATTTGATTGGGAGACTATTTAAAACTTCTCAAACTTCTTCACTATGTGCGACGATAAATGAATGTTTGCAAACATAAATGACCGAATGAGACCATTGTTCATGTTCATGTTCGTTTTACCAAACATTTTTTTTTTGTTCATTTATTTATTTAATAAACTAACAAAAACAGACTACATGTCAAATAATTCGTCGAACTTTTATAACCCTATTAGCGGGGGTTTTCAAAATTTAATTGTTCGTTTATGAAATTATATTCTAATATCGGATAGTATATTGCTATTATCTCGTAAAAAGGCTTGTACTAAATCATCTCTCAACTTTAGGACACTTGTGTAAAATTGTATTCGGATTCTTAACATTTAAATCAGAAAATTGTTAAATACACGAGTTTAATAAAATACTAAGAGCGTTTTTAATTTGTAACATAATTAAAAAATATATCATGCACATATGAAAAAAGTGATCATTTGTTATGGTTACTTCCAACCATGGAAGCACCCTGGAAAAAAAGAGATGTCTTTTCATGGTCCATTTTGTCAAAGTCAAGGAGTCAAAATATTAGAGTTTGATTATTGTTTAATATCAAAAAAATAACATTTAACACGTGTCCCAAACATGAGTGAATTGATCTTTTTAACCCCTTGGGTTAGAAACCACATCAATATGTTGTATTTTCAAATAAATTTCCTTTTAGGATGAAGTTAGCATGATGTGAACATAACAAAGTAGGCATATATCTTTTTCTTCATAATTAAAGTTGAAATTAATGGGTAGCCAAGCATGACTCATGAAATGTTTAACAACAAAACTCAAAAGTATCTCATGTGCCTGGGCCCAACCCAAGGTTGACAAACTTCTTAAGGTAAAAGAGATAGGAAGTTAGGAACTAGGAAAGTGTTACTTTTGAGTAATGACTATAATTGGATGTCTACACATGCACATAGCCACATACTAATGAATTTTGCTTCTAAGATAGTTTTTTACTTTTTCTAATAACCTGCTTAGAAAAAAAAACACCATTACCAAAATCAATCACTCACTTGGTATACATAATCAACCAGGGGAGCATGGAATTCAAAAAACAATAAACGGGTAAAATCGATAAAACCGAATTTAAATTAAAGTTGACGGCTTTGGTTTGTTCAATTCGGTCTTAGTTTTAACCAAAAACCGCAATTAAAAAATCGACCTATAAAAATTTTAATATATTATATATTTTGTCATAATGGTGTAACTTTTTTATTATATATTGTTAATTTCTTAATTATTTAGAAAAAGTTAACAAGACCCTCATTGTAAAAAAAAATAACATTTTAAAAGCCCAAATAAGCAAATAGTATTCTTTAATTTAATAATGGTATAATTATTTATTGCATTCATCTTCGACTTCTTTTCTCTAATTGGTTGTTCAACATTTTATCAACCTTCTCATATTTAACTCAAAAATACCATTTCAAAGGCTCAAAATAATAAAGTTAAACCTAAAAATAAATTAGATGATACAAATAGGCATGTTGGGCCATATATAAACTGAAACTATTAGCAATGCTAACCTATTAAAACCAGAATTATTTGATTTATGAATTCTAAAACTATTTGCGGTTTGAGTCTGGTTTCGGCTTAAAATCACCCCAAACCAATATATACTCACAACTACAATCAACCAAAGGCAATCAACTGCTATCAAATTGTGTGGTTAATAACATTTATTAAATGATTTTTTAGTAGAACTAGCGGGTAGTTAGACATGGATGTTGATAAATGAAAGCTAGAGGAATTATGTATTTATTATATGTGTTTGATTAAGTAGCTGATAATTGAAGTTAGAAAGTATAGCATGATATAAAAGAAAATAGTTTAAAATTGGCCGTCACCCACGGCTCCACCACCTTCAGCGCTCCACCTTCGTTGGCCTCCATCATCACGACATCACCGCCACCACCATTGTCACCTCCACATTCACAGCCTCCACCATCGCTAGCTTTCCCCATAGTTGGCTTCCATCAAGATCACCTCCTCCACCATCGTCTCCCCCACTATTGCCCCTTATTTTTTCACCAGTCGCTACCCTCCGACGACCACCGCCCTTCACCATTATCTCTGATGATCGCTGTCATTCACCATCATATCCGACGATTGCTATCATCTCTCTGTTGCTCGCCGATCGTAAGTATGAATGTTACCCTAATATTGAAATCTCAATTTCAGTTTATGTGCAAAAATATGACATAAGATTTGATTTGAAATCTCAAGAAATTTGGAATCTCTGCATTATTCAAAGTTTAAACCAAATAACTCGATAATTTTGAAATAATAGTTAGTTTTGAAAAATTATTGTAAGTGAATTTGAGGAATAACCGAATAAGGATGTGACTGAGATCATGTTTTTGTTACATTTTTCACATTATTTTTTTATTTTTTACATGATTAAATTACTTTTACTTTTACCAAGATTATTTATTTGGCATTCTCTTACGTACGGATTTTAATTTTCTTTTAATGATGAATGCTTCATTTTATCTCTCTAATACGTACAAATTAAAGTGATATTTTATTTTAGCATGTATAGTTATTTTTTTTCGTAGTGTTGAACCTTATCGAGATTTATTCGTTATATGTATATGCTATTTATAAGTATGTGTATGTAACTCCCTAATTATTTGTGAATCTATATGTATGTCAGAAAGCTACTCAAATACAACTCTTCCTTCTCGTGTCATTACCCCGTTGAATTATAGCACTATACCAAAGCTATGAGTGGTACAAGAATGCAATGTCTTGTGACATCAGTCATTGGACAGACATCATTGGGGTTTTGCCCAACCATATAGGAGGACTGTCTTTACCCAACCCACGTAATCGGTAATTCCTCTAGGATCACATAGTTTCTCCTTCCTACAGAGTACAGACAGACATAAATTATACAAAGACTCAATTCTAAAAGAAAGACTTTTTACCAGAAGCAAATATTATTTATTCTTATTATTTTAATCTTAATTTTCACACTTATACATCTACTTCAAATAGTTTATGTCCTTGTATTTATATATGGATATGAAATTGGACATTAGCGACCTCCCATGATCCACAATTACTTTAATAACACAAGCATCGCTCATGTGAGCAAACCCTGAGATGGAAGGTTGGCATTTGCATTAATTAAATTACTTTTATGTTTTTTTTTCTTTAGAATTCTGGACAAAATTCATAGTCATACTTTTTGTTTCTATGTTTTATTCGCTGTTAGTGATTTAAGGTGTTCGGTTATCTCCAAGGTGCCCATTCAAACTCTATATTTAAAGTTTAGTTTAGTTTTAAACCATTTCACTCTTTGTCTATTTTTTTTAATCATCCGTGTCACATACTCACATGACTTTCACGGTATTTAACTCTTTCATTTTTCTTTCAACTTTAGGTCGAAAGTCACTATAAACTCTCTAACCTTTTCCAAATTTTTAATTAAATATAAAAGAAGAGAGATAAAGAGAGTTAGAAAAAAAAGGAAAGAGAAAAAGATTTTAAAAACTATTTATTCTTATAAAACAATTACTTCTTTTTCATATGAATCATATTGGTCATTATATATTTTTAATAATTATATATACTTTTATCATATTATGATTAATATGTAACAACTACAAAATTCATGATCATGATAATCATATACTTATATCCTCCTTAATATTAGCTAAAAATCACCTTTAAAGGACGTATGAGAGAAAGAGGCGGTGAGCCTTCTGATCGATCGGTAATTCGGTATATGTATGAAATCATTGTAAACGTTCATTAATTATAAAAAGAAATTAATCTAAAGTTTATAGGAGAATATATCGTTACTCTACGTCTAAACTGCATGTGTATACAAAAAATGAGATCAAATTAATTCTTGATATTCATTACCAGTAATTATTATCTATAACTAGCATATTACTCGCGCAATGCGGCGGCGTCAACTAATTTCTACTTAGTAACCTGTTTGTTTTCGGTATTTATCAATACAGTGATAACAAATAATTTTCATTTGACAAGTAACAACATGTCTATTTTCTTTATCTTTTTTCCATTTTCTTTATTCTTATTCTATTCTCAATCGACTTTTTTATTATTTTAAAATAAAATTTGAGAACAATTAAATAAGAAAAACAATCTCTACTTATAAAGTAGGTTAATTATATGACAATACAGAGCGTAAGTTAGTAATTTGAAACTATTAAAAATTAAGAGATTAAGATTATAGAATAAATTAATTTGAAACTATTAGTTATATGAGCTATTTTAAAAAATTAAAATATATGTTTATAAATTCTAATTATATGTTATTCACATTTATAAGCTCTACTTAATTATACACATTTTTTTGATAAATAAGTTAAAATGTTTATAACATAATTGAATATTTATTATTTGATTTTTTTAGTATGGAAGGTTTAGTTATTAAAATGGAATATAAGAATCTTATTACATGCATCTTGTAGTTATTTTATATAATAGTTTCCATTTATTTATATGAAGGGTAATTTAGTATATTCAACTTACTTAAAAATTAAGAGTTTTTAGGTTGTAAATGCTTTATATAGGAGTAAGATACATGCATTGGTTAATTTGCTGCGCATTTACCTAAATATAAACTTATAAAGTAATTACATGTATCTTATTAATATTTATTATAAAATTTTAACTCTTATATTCATAGTCTAAAGTCTAAACTATAGATATAATTAGCATTTTTGCGAATCTAAGACCTAAAATCACATATTTCCTTAACTTAGCTGATACGATAAACCGAACACTAGATTTTTCTTGGCGTCAGATGATTCATAAAAATTATAAATAATTAAATAATAACAATATGAACATTGCTATAGTCGTTTTACATAGTAAATTTTTATATCTGCTTATTCTACCAAATGGCTTAACAGGATTGAATTATGTTCTTAATTCTACCATAACAAAGGATAGTTTATTTTAGATCAACCTAATATACTTCCGATACTTATTATATGTACAATAATAAATTTATAAATACTAGATTCATAGTTTCTTGTAAACCTTATAATTTATAACTAAAACAAATAATTAACAAGATTTAAGTAATAAATATGTAACATAATATAATCAACAATTAAGAAAAACACATAAACACAACTACAATAAAACCTAGTGCACAATTTAAGATCATATAATCAAATAATAAGACAAAATTAACACAACAAATATTTGGCCTTTAAATTTCACTAAATTATATGACTAAAGTACTAAGCAAAGCTGAAGTAATAGTGATGGATAAACGTATCTAAGAAAATAAAAATGGTTCCTACCTTTTAATTTTGATAGTTTGAAAATAAATTTTATATGTTTTGTAGAAATATATCAAAAAAATAGGTGTTTCCTTTGACCCACCTCAGTTCAAGGTGGATTCGCCCATGATAATTAGTAATTAAAACTCGATATCTTAAAAGGCTCTGACCATTTATTGTGTTATGCTAGGTTTAGAAAAATTGTTCTAAAATATATAGTTATATTATATATGTAGAATGTAGAATAATGATCAAAGTTATAAGTATTTTTTATTATATTGATCACTAACGATATTTTGAAAAATCTAATGAGAAACAATAATAATTTTTCTCATTGAACTGTGACTTATGTATATAATTTATTTATTAGTTGTATTTGTCCTTAAGTTTGAAATATCAGACATCAAAAAGATGTATATTATCCTTCACCAGTTTACCTTGTATCAAAATCAAACCATAGGTTGTTGTGTATCCAACGGTCATGGTCAATTATCTTCTCCTTAATACATGTTGATCGATAGACAGTTGAAGTATTAAGGTGTGAATTGATGATACGGGGTCAAATTCTCGTGGTTATGGAATTGGCAGAGAATATGTACTTTGACAATTTCATAATTATGTGAAAATCAATTGAGAGTTGAAGAATGAAAAGTGAGAGGTGAAGATTGAGAGTTGTATTTTTTTTTAATTAAAAATTAGGATAAAGAGTGAAGGGTTAAAAGATGATCATTATGTAATTAAAGTATTGTAGATAGCGCTATCAAGATGTTAAAAAAATATTACTCATTGTTACAGTTTTAGTCTATGTGTAGATTTATAAATATATTTAAAATATACGTGTATTGTGTTGTTAAAAAAAACTATGCAATTATGAAATATCCATGTGACATTTTCACGTGGTTATACATTTTTTCTACGGTGTCTCTATATATATTATTTGTATTTGTATGCAATTAAGAAGGTTTTATTAATTGTGGTGTTATACTTTTATTTTTGGGTGATTTGGAGATATCGCAACAATAAAGTGTTTAATGGGGTGAGGTTATATATAGAACCTTCCTTAGACCATGTGCATCCAACCCTTACTTACCCTTCAAAATTCATTGCCACATCAGCATCCACATCATCCCCACCTCTAACCCTCTCTAACCCTTAAACCCCCACATCCAACCCATACATACCTTTCTAATATTTTATTATTAAATAATAAAAGAAAAAAAGAAAAAAGAAAAAAGTGGTGTGTGTGTCAGATTACCCGTGAAGGGTCTGCAAACCAGCTCAAGAGAAAGGGTTGGTGGAACCCTCACATAGGCGATGGTGTTCCCGTGCTACCCTTGGCCGTTGCTTCACGGGTGATCGGATGCGCTTAGTCTTAAACATAAAACCTAAAGAACCATCCTGGTAATGACACGTGGCACTTTAATTAAGGGTAAAATTGGAAAATAACAAAAAATAGAAAAAATCAACTTTATAAATAAAAAAACCCCACTCAACTTTAAATGATTATAACTTATTCGTTTTTAAGAATTTTTGCAAAAAAATATATCGTTAGATTCAGTTTTTCGTCATCTTTCAAACAAGACATTTCTAAAACTTTTTTTTTGAAATGCAAAGTTTGCATTTCGAGCTGGGTTCATTCTAAATGCAAAATGAAAAACCCGAAAAACGCAAAATATAAACATGCAAGTCATCTAGATGCTTCCAAAATGCAAAAATTATGAAAATGCAAAATGCAAATCCAACACGATTCAATGAAAATGCAGTCTAAAATGCAAAATTACACATTCGAACCCAAAATACAAAATCCGTACAAAATACTACAAACTGCCCAAAATGCAAACAAAAATTTCATGTTAAAAAAATTAAGTAAAATATTGGAAGAGTGATCTTGTTTGAAAAAGGATTAAAAAACTAAAAGTTGGTATAATTTTTTGTTTAAATTCACAAAACTTAAAAAGTTATGACAATTTAAAGTTTTTGAGGGGTTTTTTTTTTAAAATCGTGGGTTGTTGGAGGGGGGATTTTCCATGTTTGCCCTTTTCTTCCTATATTAATACATCATAATTACAGTTTTGGCATCGCTAAATCTCATCCATTAATTTTGATGATCCAATGGTTCAGATTGGTTCTTTAGGTTCTTTGTTTAACACATGGTTCTTTATTGATCCAATTTCGTTTAATGGTGACTTTCATAATTTCAGAAGCTCATCCCAAATCATATTCTAAGTCTTAGGGGAAAATGTAATTCTTGGTCTTTTAACCGGGTAGATTGGTGTAGTAGATCTTTTGATTGTTTCTTTTGATTTGGTTGTTATTTTGTTCTTGATTGTAATCTCTTCTAGCTCAATATAATGCCCTTTTGTCGTTAAAAAAAAAAAAGAAAACAACAATGTCTAAAAGTTCTTTTGTTCACTATAAAGAGTTTTATTGAAAAGATTTTTTTTAAAAAGAATTAGTCGAGATTCCAAACATAACTCGTGTTATATTCGTACGGTGTTTAGGTAAGTAAATAAAACTTTTATGTATGATACTTTTTTATAAAAAAATTATATTACATGTCTATAAGTTTTTATATAATATTAATGTGTTTATCGTGAATGAGCTTTATCTCGATATTGTAAAAGCACAATCATAATATTCTTTTTGATGTTATGATAGCAATTATATATATTTGAATCTTTAGAATTGTAGACTAGATTTATTAGAGGTTAAATAACAATGACATTTATAATATATATTCAAATTAGATTCATAAAATTAAGATTCTAACATATAATATATTCTGTTTATACATACGTAAATTGGTTAAGTATAATTTAATTTTAATTAAATATAACTGTAAACATAAAATAACATTGAATTCAGTTATCCATGTAATAATAACCTTAATTTTATATACGAAGTTATTAGTTAAAAATAATAAAACTTAGACAAATTAATTCTTTATATATAATTACATGTTGTAAAGGTAGTTACAAAACCTACTAACATGACAATTGTTTCAATACTCAGTAATTATGTAGACTTAGTTATGGTCTTTGTAGGTTATTTACTCATCCACTAACTATTAATTTTAAAGAATCCTAAAATAGTAGTGGTTTGTAAATAATTTTATGCCACTAACCAACGGTTATAAAATACCACTAAGTGGTTATCAACATATAAATTTTATCGTAATACGACAATTTTTTAAAAATAGCATATTTTTTATTTTTTTAATGAAAAACCAAAAAATCAGTGATTATCGATTATGATACATAAATGGAATCAATAGAAAAAACGAATAAAATGTCCAGGAATTATCTACCTACTGCTCTCGATAGAAAAAAAATTAAATATACTACTTTAAAACGTTATATTATGATAAATTTTAATGTCAAAACGTAGATAAAAACGAAATGGTCATAAATATATAAATATTCTTTCCATAACAAAATATATCATAAGTTATTAAATATAAATTATAAATAACCTATAATTATCACATTAATATACATTTTTCACAAAGCTACTTTCACATACCGATAAGAAGCCAATATCTATTAATGTTACATTTATATATCATCAATGACATTATTATTTTCTTGATTAATTGTAATGTGTAGAGTTCTTTGTTGAACTCCATACTTGAACGCTTGAACGGTATTCCTTTGACTCGATTAATTTTACAAGATCGTGAGTTATATATATATATATATATAATCAGGATTAAATAAAAAAAGTTTTAAGATAAAAAGGATAGGAGAAATATGGGCCTGCCACGTGTCATAACTGATAAAGGGGTAAAATAGATAAAAATATAAAATTCTCTCACCTCCCACGCTGCCCCACGTTCTAAATACCTACGCAAACCCTAAATCTCCTAATATCATATGCGCCGCTTCATCCCTTCATCCCCTCGATTGTAGAAGTCAGCCGCACATATCGTCGTCCTCTGATATTATTTCAACGACCACCTCCCCTGCAACCGCCATGTATGTATCGCCGTATTATCAAAGACGTCGCAACCGCCATGTATGCCCTGTCCACTGGATAGTCACCTCCCCTGCAGCCTCCTTCGTTTACCGCGCCACCGCCATCGATTGTGGAATCTCTCTCAACCGCATCCTCCACCGTCGCCGCCGTTGTTTTATGCTTCAAAGGTAGAGTTTTCGTTGTGCATCAACGTTTCTTTTGTAAACAAACGCCACTGGTTATGCGTTTTAGGGTTACGACTACCATCAACGGTACACAATCCAATTTTCTAGGGTTGTGCATCATCTTTATTATGTACTAAATTCATCAATTTTGTATTCGTTATCAACAATTCTTTGTCGTGCATCGACTGTTTTCAGGATTTCGAATATGAACCACGGTTTTTATGTATGTGAATCATTGTACATCTTACGTATTATGTATTGTTCATCATTTTCGTATAACATGTGGGATGAAAAGGACGGTGGCCTGAGTTTTGTCCGGAAACGGGGGATGGGGCGACGTGGGTTTTCTCGTAACCGTATACAAGTTGTGTTTGTTAATTTTACTAATATACCCTTTTTCTGTACACGTTTTTTTTTTTTACTTTTTAGTCATGACTTTTCAATGATCCAAGGGCTGAGATTTCTCCTTACCTTTTGTAGTTTAATTCTCTTTATAGAATATCTCTCTCATATATATATATATATATATATATATATATATATATATATATATATTCTCTTCATTTATATATTTCCTTCTATAATCTTGATGAACTACACTACCATATGTCCATATGCCATGTTGGAATTGTCATATCGAATGAATATGTAATTTCTCGACTAAGACATTAAACGAATCGAACAAATATAAAAGAAGTTTTTTCATATTATTTTGTTTAACTTTAACCGAATAAATAACCGAAATTGACGATAAACAAACGAGTTTTAGGGTTTAATCATTTAGGTCATTTAGGTTCATTCATATAAATTATAAACAAATGTAAACGAAGGTACACACATAGACAAACACATATTATATATGCATAGACACGCATGGTGTGTATTTTGACCGAAAAATTGAACCGGATTGGAGTATTCCATTCGGTTATCGGTTCCTCCAAACCATCATTTTCGGTTTTCAGGTATTTTTGTTACAATTCAATCTGTTATCGGGTATATTCGGCTTGGAACCGGAATATATAGGCTACATTTTTAGTCCACTTTAAACCATCATAAATTTTTCGTTAAAAGCCATAACCTTATTTCCAGTTATTTCGGTTCCCAAACCAGAAACCAGTTCCAAAGTAAATAGCCACAAACTTTCGGTCTTACCCGGTTCCATATCCGAATTAACCGCTTAATAACCGGAACCGTACACCTTATAGTCGGTTCACTTCTCGTTTCTAGGTTAATATCTTTAGTTCTCGGTTATTTCAGTTCCGGTCCGGTTCAGGTCGGTTCTGAATCGGAACACATCCATACACACACATAAATTAAGTTCCCAGTTCCCACAAACTTTCAATTTATTTGCATTCTACTCTCAGACGAATCTTATTTTTGCCGCTCATATAATAATCACAAATAAATGCTGTGAAGTAGTTGTAAATCTATCTATGGTGACACATTAGCAATTTAGCAACGAACATATGATGTTTTGTAAGTTTTTTTTTATCTCTCTAGTATTGCATTGCTATGACAGCCGATCTTATTGTTTCACAAATATATCACGTTAATTGTACTTTTTAAAAAATGCTAAAAGTTATATACGTCATTTCATAGAGGGTCAAATTAGACACATAAAGGGTTCAAGTAATCATATACTCACACCCAGTTCTACAACTATCAACTTTAATCTATGTTTCGGAATTGGCATGATTCATAATGCCGCAGTCTAAAGTTAAACTCGATGCTATAATTAAGACTATCAAACATGCATTTCATATAACAACAATATGACAAAATTAAACATATAACAAAAGCATGATATATCTCGTTGCTGGTATGTTTGATAAAACTAGCTGGTGTTAAAAGCTTCTACGAAACCATCTCCGATATGAAAACAAACTGCAATTTCCAATTGACTACCAAAAGAATGATCTTTATTTCTTCACACTCAACACACTTCATCCCATAAACATCACAATGCTCGATCGACATCGATCTCTAATGTAGAACAACACTAGAGCCAAGGGATCAAAACAAGGTTTAATTGAAGGATCTCTATTATCACAGCCATTTAATACTTTGATGTGATGATTAATACACTTCATGTTCAAGCTCAGATCCTGATTCATAGGTCTTTAAAGAGAATTTCTATCAAAGAAAACCAAGTTCCCAATACACCAAGAATAACACCCAAAACAATCATCCCTAAATCCCACATAAGTTCCTCCCTCTTTAACTCATCCTTGAAGGCAATGTAATGAAATAAAGCAGGTAACACCAGACCCAGTACACAGCAAGTGCTGCTCCCAACCAGTGACAAGAAATCGGTGAAATTCGGCACGAAAAGAGCGACTAAACTCACCACCATAACCAGAACCCATCTCATCCACAAGCAATACCTTCCTTCCCAATATCTTCTTTCCATAACTTCATAAACTGGGTGCATCATCAATGGGAATGTGAAGAAAAGGTTTACACATAATCCTAATTGCACTACAGAACTAAGAACACCTTTACCCATGTTAGCAGTGATAATATCTCTTGTGTTTTCACCAAAAGCAAAGTAACCCAATACACCAAAGAATCCATACATTGCTGCAATGAACATCATAGCCCACATCAACACACCACCAAACCTTTTCTTGTCTCTGGCTTCTGATTCCAATGGTAATGCCATTCCAACTCCTTCAAAGGAAAACAGAGCAACCCCAAGACCGTAGCAGAACATCGGGAAACTCCCGAATGCGTTCACATTTGTGGTGTTTTTCATGAAAACTGTAATGTCTTCCACCATAACCACACCCATTGCACCAACTTCAACAATGTCTGCGAAGATACTCATGGGGGCTAAAAGGGTTAGTGTTGGAATTGCGTTTAACCCTAACTGGAATGGAAAACAACCCCAAATGTAAAAAGTTTTAGGTTTCATTCCCCAAATGTAAGAGCTTGTGTTAAGGTAGTTTCGAGAGTCAGTCGACGTGGGATTGAAAAGATTGGCTAAAGTGTTGCCGATGAAGATTAGGTATCCGACGCAAAAACCGGCCTGAGACGCCAGAATCATTACATCGACAGCCATACGACCGATGGGGCCGCAAACGGTGAACCCCAGATCGCCGAAAGAATTGATTTTGGAATAAGAAAAAGGGGATTCGAGTTTTCTTCGTGTTTCGATCAGAAGCATCATGCCACGGTACACGAGGCCGGCGACGGCGAAGATCATGACGAATCCGGTGAGCCATCCGGTGCGCATGAAGGTATAAGGGAGACCCAGAACGCCAGCGCCGACGATGGCGATGAAGACATTAGCGAAGGTTTTTGGCGTGGATGATAAAGAATCAGAGTTTCCGAGAAGAGGGGAGTCTTCTCTCGGAATCGATCGGATAGCGTTAGAGGATGAAGTTGCGTCGTTATTTTGATCGGAAACCATGGTGATCGAATCAAAACGGCGATTGCAAACACAAACAGCGGTTTTTTTCAAAGATTACATTCAAACTGTAGAATATGATGGGTTCGATTTTAGGGGAAACAGCAGAATCAAGAATCAGTGATGGATACTGAATCAAAAGGGGGGGGATTGATGATTATTTTTTGAATGAAAACAGATGATTTGTAGGAGATAATTGAGTAAGAATGTGACAGATGTATGGATGAACGCAGCGAGTTTCCGCGTGACTTGAGTACGATGATTGGCGTGTTTTGTCTTCTTTTGGGGCTACTTCAGATATTTTATGTTTTTCAAAACTAATTTGTTATTATCTGGGTGTGGAATAAGATATTTTGTAAGGTGGAATTGTGGAAATTGAGCCAAGTCAATTTGGTAGTTCGAGAAATGGAATCATACAAGGCCCAATATTATAACCGAATTGAATAATTTGATTAAGGAATAACAATAATACTAATAGTAATTTTCTTATAAGTAAAGAAGTAATTTATTATAATAAAAATTTCGTTTTCTAGTTTTTCAAGAAATAAGAGGGACCGAAAGAAAGTTACAATCAAATAAAGAAAAAAAAATGAATGAGGAAGATTCACATTTTTCTTTCAAATCATTCTATATTTAGAAGGATAGTTTTTTTTTTTTATCATATAACCTCTCTTTTCTCTCTATAATAATACTTGAGAACATACAACCTTAATATTTTTCTTTCTTTTCTCTTCAGAAAAATAACTTAAAAACACAACATAAAGGTTGAGACGATGACAACTACATCAACATATCTTACACATCATTAATAATACATTGCGGTTATAAAAGAAACTCTTCTTTGGAAGATGACATGAACAATTATAGCGCATGATCATTAACTTTTCTAATGGTTATAACTTTAACTAAAAAATTGTACTTTTTTATAATAAATTCTAAAAAAACGAATTATTATTGCGCGCTTTCTTACACTTGTCATTCGATTTCAATGTAAGCTTGGAATTGGAAGTATGTAAAGTTGGATGTGCTTGTGAATGACGAAGACGACAAAGCCAAATTACAACTCACTTGCCAACTATATTGCAAAACTAATATATACAATCATAAAAAACTAATATATACAAACTAAAATGTGACTCTAAGTAACAAATTAAAATTTAAAATCATAATTTAAACAAACTAAGTTATTAT
The DNA here is from genome assembly GCA_947179395.2 of Pulicaria dysenterica. Lineage (NCBI taxonomy): Eukaryota > Viridiplantae > Streptophyta > Magnoliopsida > Asterales > Asteraceae > Pulicaria > Pulicaria dysenterica. Next base: position 96,930,976 of record OX359290.1, on the reverse strand, counting down.
TATTATTTTTTTGCAAAATTAAAATCTACGATCTTTGTTTACGTAAAATTAAAATTTTCATAAATTAAAATTTTCATTTAAAAAAATAAAATTTATAATAATTTTTTGAAACAAAAAACTCCACCTTACCTTGGTAAGCAAGATTTAATATTTATATTATTTTTTCTCCACGATTTGTGAAAGAAAACACACGCGTCCATATACAAAGTTACAAACCTCTCTTTATTTTTATTTTTTTTATTTTTGAGTATTTTTCACTTGTTTAAATAAATAATAAGAGAAAATACGAAGAAACGCATGAAAGCAAAGTATACAAAATTTAAATATGTAGCAAAAATATGCAATTAAAAAAGTGTCATATTGTATAAAAATATATTAATCGTTATCTTATTTATTATTATATATAATAAATTTTTTAATTTTATATACAATAAAATAAATATTTATAATCATTCCATTGTATGCAAGCTATTTTTTTCCTTTGTCCGGTTTTTAGTTACAATGGTATAGAATGAACTTTACCATATTTCTCAGTGTATACAAATAATTTGCATACAATTGGATGATTATAAAAATTGATTTTATTATTTTTTAAAATAAAAAATTCATTACATTAAATTGGTAAGACAAAATTTATAGTATTTTTGTACAATTTACCTTTTAATAAAAAACCATAAGTACTGCTGACCATTAAATATACTAGATGGCTGCTCGATATAAAACGTACATCTTCATCGTTCACAAACACACCAATCTTGATTTACTTCTTCTATATTATAAGCACAACTCTAAGATTATTTCCAAGAAAGTGGGTGGAATCTATTGTGGTTAGGCCACCCGTAGAGGGTGATCCGAAGAATTCGGGAGAGCCTCGGCTTCATTTAGGTATGATATACGCCTGCATCGTGTTCATACATTTTCTCTCTCCTTTGACTTTCTCAACCTGGCTAAATCAATTTTTTTTTGTTTCTGAAAACCGAAGATGAAGAATCTTCGTCGAAATCGCAAAAGAGTTAGGCTGTTCATGGATAATATTTTGTTTTCTTTCTTTTATTCTTACTAAATCGTAAACAACACTTTCTTGCGGTGATCACATTCAAATAGCTTAAATGATGAGTTTGATTCAAAATCAAAAGATGATATTTTAGAAAAGAATTACTAGTTTTTATATGTTATTATTTAGTTGGTAATAATGAAATGAATGAAAATAAAAATTTTCATTTTTCTAATTAATCGTTTTCTAGTTCCCAAATTAGGCCAAACTCAATACAAAGCAAAGAAGGCCCACGAGGGATTTGTTTTGTTGTATAACTATAATTATAATAACAAATAACTTATTAATAACAACAACATACCTTGATAAATTTTCAGCACACATCTATGTCAGTGATAATAGACTTTGATAACTATTAAGCACAAAGTTACCTTATAATATCAACAAAATCTTATTATAAATGTTTACAATATATATGTTTAAAATTTCAACCTGACTTCTTTATAAGAAAAACAATTTATATGCCTAAAACATATGACTAAAAATATGTCAAACCATATGACAAAATCAAAATATCTTTAGTCATATTTATTAGGCATATATATCATTATTTCTTCTATAACTATTGAAAGGCCACGAGTATTCAAGGATGGAGTCAAACCTTCGATCATTTTCAATGAAACCTCAGAAGTATATAAAGGTCGATGTGCTTGTGAATGACGAACATGAGAGAGTCATCTTATAGCTTACCTTTTTTTTAACGACTTCTAAATCTACCCAAAATTTGTTTAGGACGTGACTCGAATTCATTACTTTAGGCCATAGACACACCAAACCTACACTACTCTATACCATAACAATGGGTATCTTATAGCTTACTTGCCAACGTGTACCGAACCTTTTGTGTTACTTTATTAAATTTTCTTTGCTTGAGGTTTTGTTCCATTTACCCAAAAAATATGTTAAAATTAAAAGACACGTGTACAAAACCAAAAAAATGATGTTAAACTAAAAGTAACATTTGATTTTACTCGAAGTATTTCAATTATTCAATATAATCGAAGTATCTTAAAGTATTCTCCTCCAACTTAAAAATTATTTTAATTTACGATAAATGATATTGGATTAATCATTTACATAATGCCAAAAATTTTAGTCTTTTAACACATTAATTAGTTACGTGATTTACCGTCTTAATGTTGATCACAAGAACAACGGATAGATACTTCTCTATCGACTTCATTTATCAACTTCATCTATCAACTTTTAACAAAAACATTACTAAAAGATAATTAAATGCAAAAATAAGAAGAAATACGAAGAAACACCAAAGTATAAACAAACTAAATATGGGGCAAACATGTGCACTTCTAATTTAAAAAAAAAAAACATGACTAACCATAAAACTTACGAGATGGCTCGATTAAATGGTTTTCGTCTTTCACAAACACATCGATCTTGATCTACTTCTTCTATAAGCACAAGTCGTGATATCATTTCCAAGAAAATGGCTATATTTATAGATTTCAAAGTTGTACGGTCGGTACTACGCACGTACTCTATCCTTGTACAGTTGTACTACATAAACTTGATGTGGTACTCATCAAGCACAAAACATATTTGTCATCAAAATAGGTTGATAGAATCATGGTTCTATTTTGTTTTTATTTTTTTTCTTTCAATAAAAACTATACTAAATGAGAACAGAAAATACCACAAAATTATTTTATCTTGAAACACTTTCTAATCATCATACTTTATTGTGGGAAAAATTATTATAATGGTTAAAATGATAATTGTTTATCCATAATCTTTATTAAGTAATTTTTTACATATTTAAAAAATATCATACCGAGCCTTTAAAACATTTAGGGGGCGTTTGTTTCAAGTATTGATTTTGGAGGGAATGAGATTTAAAGTGGGATTGAGATTTGGTGGGATTGGGATTAGGTGGGATTTAAAATCCCAATCCTTTGTTTGGTTCAAAACACCACCCACATATCTTCTCATCCTCACCACCCACACCTCTCATCCTCCGGCCACCACCAAACCGCCGCCACATTCTGCCAGATCTGCCACATCTCGCCGCCGCCACCATATGCAAACAGAAACCACCACCGAACTACCTCGACCACCTGAAGAAACCCTAGGGTTTTCGTAACCTCCGGCCACCACCAAACCGCCGCCACCGTTCGCAGATCTGTTCGTCTAGGGTTTGACGACGGGTCTAGAAACCACCACCGATCTGTTCGGCTAGGGTTTCTGCTAGGGTTTTTTGACGCAAGGGAGAACGACGAACGGCGGTGGTTGATAGGGACGACGAACAGACGACGGTGGTTGACGAAGGGAGAACGAACGGTGTTTGACGAACAGACGACGACGCCGGTTGTGGTTGACGAAGACGACGGCGGTGGTTGACGAAGACGACGATGAAGGCGGTGGTGGTTGACGAAGACGACGACGGCGACGGTGGTGGTTGACGAAAACGACGACGGCGGTGGTTTCTGTCATAGTAGCAAACGACGTTTAGGGATTGTTGTTCGCCGGAATTTTTGCCGGAGAGTCGCCGGATCAAATACCTCAGTTGAGGGATTTCAAAATACCAAGGGTGGTGGAGGGATTGAAAAATACCTCATATGTGGGATTCTTAAGAATCCTGGGAATTTGAATCACATGTTCATTTTGCAAACCAAACACATGATTTGGAGGGATTTCAAATCCCATTCCCTTGAAATCCCACGAAATCCCACGAACCAAACGCCCCCTTAGAGATTGAATCATTCAATGTAAAATCATTTTTCGACTCAGTTACGTTTGACTAATGCATTAAGATTGAGTTCAGCTTGATAACTTCACATTCTTTAATGACATGGGCGGAGCTAGAAAATTTCTTCGGTGGACTCAAAATTAAGATTGATAACATTTGTACACAAAATTATTGGGTTCATAACCAAAATTTTACCTAAATTATACTAAAATTGTATTAAAATTGTATAAATTTTTTTTGTTTAATAAATTCAATGGAACACTCTCACCAAAACATACCTCCGCCCCTGTTTAAAAGCTTAACATGGTTCAAAATTGGTTCAAAGTAGACATGAAAAAGTCAAAAATTCCTATTAAATAATTTTTGATAACCAAACTATATTTTAAGGCCGACACTCTTTGACAATACACAAACCTCATACAAAAAGCGACACAAACCCCCAAAACGAATCAAAACAGCTCGACATAAAAAAATTAGGTTTGAATCTATTGGAAGAACACCTAATTCAAAGTGCAAATAGAATCGAGAATACAAAAAATTCTTGAAGTTCGAATGGAAACAAAAGTTGTAAAAAATATGTGATTGAAAGGATAAGGGCCTCGAGCTTGTAAGGAAAGGAGAACTTTAGATGTTAGAAACGAAGGATTTTACGTTTAGTTAGAATGTTTATGTTTTTGGAAACAATATTTTTGTTATTAAGACTTTCACTAAGTTTATGTTAAGAGTCGACTATGATTTATAATAGAATATACCAGTGCCCGTGAATTCTCAGGTTTTGAGGTGTTACAATTTCCTACGTAATTTTGGTCGTTTCTTAGTTGTATACATGTAACTTGTAACATATGTCCCACATTGGTTGGAGAGGGGAACAAAACATGTCTTATAAAACGTGTAGATAACTCTCCTAGCAGGAGGCCTTTTGGGTGAAGTGTTCCATGCCAAAAACAAAACCGTGAGCAAGTTGGGCAAATCGGATAATATCATGCTACGGGGTTCAGGCTGTCACATATGGTATCAGAGCTAGGCCCCAACCGATTACATTGGTTTGAAAGGGGGAACGAAAAGGTCTGGATACCTATCCTAGCATGAGGCTTTTGGGTTAAAGTGTTTCATGCAAAAAACAAACCGTGAGCCAGTGGACAAAGCGGACATTATCATGCTACGGGTTCGGGTTGTTATATAACTATATTATTATGTGTTTATAGGGGAGAGTTCGAATGAGAACTATTTAATATGGTTTAATTGTGAAATCAAAATAAGCTAAAAATGAAGTTTAAGTGTTAAATCAAAAAAGAACTTAAACATCAAAGATTAAATAATTTGTAACTAATTTAATATTATTGACAGGAAATGAAAAAAAGGTAAATTGTACTAAAATACAATAAATTATGTTAATATTATTATTATATGCAACTAAATTTAATTTTTACCTAAAAATACACATAACTTATAAATTTGGTTTATTATATACAAGTTACATATTGTCATAGATAATTTACCGGTAACTTGGCCAAAAGCGAAAGAAATTTGGTACCTAAAAAGTACAAACAACTTTCAAATTTGATATTTTTTTACTTTATTGTTATTTTCATTTATGCATGTGTTAGTGCATACATGGTCACACATTAAGAAATGCACTCCTTATTTTGATGATGATAAAAATATGAACAAGTAATATTATTGCTTATCAAATTTATTCATATGTTCATATGCTACATTCTTTAAAGATCAACAAACCTAAAATTAATGATCAAGTGAAGAACAAATAATTGAAGACTTCAATTCAACAAGAAAAGAAGAAATCAAGATAAATCAACATTCACGGTCGATACCACGGTCGACCGTGAATCAACCGTCGCTGCTCAGCTCACAACTCTTAAATGTTGTTCTTCTTCAAGTCAACCGAACTCGTACTTAACAAGTGAAGATGATATCTTCAAAGCCGATGACGAAGATATCTACAAACAAGAGTTCGAATTATATGAGCTTACAAATAAAATAATTAAATTAGTTTATGTTTTTATAAAATTATTTTTATAAAAACTTTATAAAAATGACAAAGATTTTATAAAACTCAATTGTGTTGGTTGATTAAATCTAAGACTTCCTATTTTAAGCAAATAACAAACACAATCCTACTTTGAAACAATACACCACCATAATTAGCAAAGGAATCTCCCAAAGGGGTAAAATTCCAACATGCTTTGTGTATTGGTTTCCAAACTTCCATATATGTGTTTAAATTCAAACTTTAAGAGTATGAGATCAACCAACCTTTTGAACATATACTTTTCAGTTGATTTTTATGGTAAAAATGAGTTGAGTGTGGTTTTAAATAAAGTCCAACGTCTATATTGCAAAGAACAAGAAAGTTCAGGTACCTCACGGTTTTAGCCACGGTCGACCTTGGATCGACCGTGAGGGTACTGGACAGCTTTTGGACTTTCACCTTTTTCCTTATTTAAACCAACTCAAACCTCATTTTTTAGGATCTCTTGCACAAGCAAAAACACATAACATATATTCTTATCTTGTGAGCTCATATTCTTTGATAATTCATCTATCATTCAAGATCAAGAATCAAGCAAGAGCAAAGCTTTAAAAGCTTAAACACTACATCATCTTTCTATATATTTTGTAATAGTGTAAGGATCAACTCTATCCTTTCTAATTAGAGTGAAGTAAGGATAATCTCTAGCCTTTAGAATTAGAGAGAAGTAAGGATCAACTCTAGCCTATAGAATTAGAGTGAAGCAAGGTTATCTTTACCTTACTTGCAAGTTTGAAGTGTTAATTCTTGCAAGTGAAAAAGAGAAGTGTAAAAGGTTTATCTCTACCTTCAAAGAGAGAAGCTAGTGGAGCAAACTCTTGGTGGGTGAGGCCAAGGAGTGGATGTAGTGCAAGTTTGTTAACACTTGCATGAACCACTATAAATCTCTTGTCTACTAATTGGTGATATCTCTCTACCCTTACTCTCTTTATTTCAAGTATATAAATTTGTTGTGTTATAAACTTCAAGAAAAATATTTTTAACACAACTTACAAATTTTTAATTGTGAAAAATTGGTAAACTAAGTGAAATAACCTATTCACCCCCCCTCTAGGTTCCAACAATTGGTATCAGAGCAAGTTGCTCTAAAATTTTTGTAAAAATTGTTTTGAGATACAACTTGCTTTATGAATTTTTGAGAAAACAATTTATTACAAAAATATCTTGAGTTAGATCCATGGACTTAGAAGATAACCTAAGATTGGGGGTTTATATGGCGAATTTACCCATGTTTATTGATTATACATTTTTAGGTTGGAAAACCTACATGTTGACTTTCTTAAGATCAATAGATTATGACATGGGTGATTTTATTGAAAGTGATTTTGATGAAAATAAATCACTAAATAAACAAACATTGATATTTATTCATAAATCTCTTAAGGAAAGTAAATATGAATATATGTGTTCTTACACTTGTGCCAAGAGATTATGGAAAGATATAGGTAAATTTGAAGAGCTTGAGGCAAGAAGAAATAAAGAAAAAGAGAGATCAAGAGAACTTGCTTGCTTCATGGCTTTTAAAGAAAATGAGGTATCTTTCATAAATGATTCTAGTAGTAAAGATTACTTACATAATCTTCATGATGAGCTAAAAGATAAATATGATATGTTACTTGATATTAATTCAAAACTCATTACCAAGATCAATGATTTGAAAAATGTTGAGAATGATAATTTTAAACTCAAAGATCTTAATGAAATCTTGGTCAAGGAAAGAAATGAGTTAAGAAAATCTAACATTATGTCACAAGGTTGCTCTACTTGTGTAAACTTCAAAGAAAAGAATGTTAGAATTCAAAAGTTATCAAGTGATGAAGGAGGTCATGAGTTATCAATTGAAACAAGCAACATATCATTAAAACCATTCAAAATTGTGAAAGAAAAGGCAAAAGAAAAAATCCAGAAGGCTCACGGTCGATACACGGTCGATTCACGGTCGACTCACGGTCGAACCACGGTTGATGCCATGCATCTTCCGTCAGCTCGCTGGAATTTTCAAAAGTTTGAAAAATACAAGATTGCCCCTAGTTCTTTCACTAGTATGCCTAAGGTTGGATGTAATAAACATATGATAAAATCTTATACTCCAACTTCAAGGAATGAACAATGTTTCAAGATAACACCAAAGTGGATCAAAGTAGGTGTTTTTGATACTAACAATCCCGGACCCATGAAAAGATGGGTACCACATATATGAAATATGTTTGAGTTGTAGCTTGCATTGGATGTTGAATATTATTCATGATGCAACTTGAAATATTGTGTGGATGAAAGACTTGGATAACAAATCATCAAGGATAATGCTTTGAACAACACTTGTGAAACACAATCAAGATAAGTTTCTCTTACACTTCTCAAAGGTTTATATGTTGAAATCTATGTGTTGAAAGTGTCATGAGAACATATGTGAAGCTACTTGAAATGTCTAAGTGTGTTTATGGTATATAAATCTTCACATAAACTTGGTTATCTATAAAAACAAGTCAAGGGTAGCAAAAGCATTAATAAAAGACAATATGTTATATGTCATGAAATGTCTTATCAAATATTTTCATGAATCATTAAAATGGTTTAAAATCACACTTTGTACTAAGAATAGTATGATGATATCTTAGGAACTACTTGGACTTGGAAACTTTATAAAACACATCATTTTAATTTGAAGTTTTGATGATCATTCAAGTAGATACATATTACCAAGACTTCATTTATATGTGTAACAACTGAAAATTTTCCTAAGATATTCTAATAAAAATGTGTGTGAAAATAATCATTTAAATGTGTCATGAAAATCGAAAAGTATTGATATAAAAACTTAATCTTAAATGACTAGTATTTTATTAGTAATGTAGAAGACTTAAAAATACTTATCATATTCTTGAATGTCTTGCAAAGCTCAATCCACACTCATGTGAAATGCCTTTTGATTGAGTTACAAAGTTGAAATATGCGGTGCTATAATGACATATTAAATATACTCATATCATTTGGACTTGTGCTCTAAATCATACAAATTTAACTTGAAGTCCTTCTTGATATAGGCAAGACAAACATTAAACTATCTTGAAATCATTAAATAACAAATTTGAGAAAATTGATAGTTGATTAATAATTCTAGATGTATGGTTTCATAAAGTTAAAATATTAAATCTACATCTAAACAAGAGTATTTGCTTTTGAATGTGAGAAATATTGTGCTTAAAGATTAAAGTTGCATATTGATGAACAATATTTCAAAATTGGATATACCATGCTTATGTTCATCACATTGTCTTAAATGAGTATATGCAATACTTGTATTTCTCACTAAACATGTTTTTGACTAAAAGTTTTTGAAATGATTTGAAAATATGTGTTATATATTCATATATATGGAAATATATGCTCAAATAATAAATTATTTGTCAAAAATTGATGGCTTGCTTCAAACCCATGAATTTCATTGTCATATACTTTGATTGGGTTTAAGTGATTAAAGAACAAAATTAGATTTTATCATAAGTAATATTGTCTTAGAATTGAAAAGATATCATATAAAAAATTAAGACAACTTACTTTGATAAATCATAGTTGCGGACATAAATACTAAACCACTTAAGAAAGAAGTAGGTAATGCAATAAGATTTGGTTTAGGAATGATGGAGCATATGCCTTAGAAGAATATGCATGATTATGTGAAAAATTCAAAATTGGTGCCCAGAGGGTTCACGGTCGAATCACGGTCGAAACCATGTATCAACCGTGGGCTTACTGTCCATAATGTACAAAATTGATAAAGGAACACGCGGTCGACATACGGTCGACCGTGTATCGACCGTAGGAACAAAAACGAGTTTTAACCCTAGGTGGCCACTTGTCTTTCTCTCTCCTTCACTTTATCACTTCCATCTCTCTCTCAAAACCCTAGCCGCCATTAACGATTTTTAAGCTCAAGATTTGCGATTTTTACAACAAAACTTCAAACAAATTCAAAATTTACCTCAAGATTGAAGCTACAAACGAAATATCTACGGTGGAAACTCAAGATTTCGTTATTTTCTTTTCCATTTCAAGTTCATCGAATTCCTCTCGAGTTACCTTCCAAAATCACGAAATCCTCATCTTCAAAGGTATATTTCTTCACAAATCTTGCTCTCCTTCTCTTTAGGATATCATTTTTGCACAGAATCTCATGTGATTTTAGGATTTGTTTTGTTATAGTTGAAATTTTTTTTGGGGATAAATCTTGAATACTTGAGCATGCATGTGGGTTGTAGGGTTATTATTTGGAATGTGGGTATGAAATGCGGATGTGGGTTGTATGTATTAAACTTATGAAAATTAAAAAAAAAAAAAAAAAAAAAAAAAAAAAAAAAAAACTGAACAGCAGTCTCACGGTCGAACCACGGCTGATACCGTGGTAAAACCGTGAGCTTGCTGGAAAATTTTCAAACTTTTTAGTTTTTGATTTTTAATTCGAAACTTAATTTTATTTACATCTATTATAGTATAATTAAGCTTAGTAATCACATTATGCACTATTTTGCTAAAATCTTCTCACATTTAGGACACATGAACCAAATTGGTATACACATACATGTTAAGTTTACATTCACATTTGTGTTTCAAATAAAATGAATCATCATCACTTCATCACCTATTACTTTGAGAACTTATACAAACTTTTTGAACAACATCGTAAACAAATGAATAAAAGCATGTTTATGGTACTAAAATGCTATGCCTAAACCTTTGTGCATTAAATAAATTATATTACATTGGTTTAGTGCAACAATATGCTAACATGCAACTCCCTATGATGTTAATGTTTGAATATCTTGTCTTGGGCTCAAATTGTAAGAACTTAATTCAAAAAGTCAAGACTATTAGTATAGGTGATAAACTAATTAAACTTGCAAAGTCATAAAATGATTATTATGAAGTTAAGATAAGATTACATTCAATAAATAAGTACTTGCTTATATCTTATACACTTCACAATTCAAAGTAATCACAAACTAAACGTTGAGTTATGACATGAGTGTTTGAAAAACTATTTTAGTCAAACATTTCATGTGTTACTTTTATAAGAGCTCATTAAGTAATTACATACATGGAGAAATAAAAATAATTTACACAAACCTTATGCCTAAATTCAATATCTTACTTGGTTTGAAAAGGTAAAATGCTTGTATGCAACTTATATGTGATGCTCATAATATCCTATTTACATCAACAAGATATGTTACCAAAATAACAATACATGCTAAATGATAATACTTTGGTTCATGTTTGACATATCCTTGTTCTTAATGTTATCAAATTACATATGTGATTCTTACATGAAATATCACTAAACATATGTAACATTATGATATGTCATTCATACTCATCAAGTGTTGAATAATTATCATATAATGAATTGTGGTCAAGCTACCTAACACATAGATTTTTCATAAAGATCACTATCAAAAGAGTCTTTGTAATAAGTTTGTGATGAAAATGATTACATGGTGAAGAAATAAAAATTAACATATTGATTGTTGCAAGTGGTTCTCTCTTACTATCTTGTCATGGTACTTAATGAATTACTCTTTGTAATCAAGATAGTTAAAATAGATGACAAGTTATGCCTCATAAGAAATCATATTATTTGTCATCTTGATATATGCTTGAGTATGCCTATATACTTAAATGACTAATCTCATGTGTCACATACTTAATTTGATTATCACTTGACACATGAAACTATGTGGCATACATGCATAAATAATGATTGGAGCATTGGTATTGCATGCTTTGTACTCATGAGAACACTTTTCTCAAATCATCCTAATCTTGTAGAATATTGAATACACATAAATAAAAAGCAAATTTGAATACAAGATAAAAGACAAGTAAACTTATACTTAAGCCTATTTTATCTATCAAAAGAAGATAAACTTAAGTTATCATGAACCAAACATGTAATTACTAAATCTTTGTTTGACTTGCTTGAAATTAGAAAACTTTTGTGTTGTTATAATAATGTGAGTATATTTTTGTGTGTATACGTAGGTATAAAATTAACTTAAAATATGTAATACTTAAGAAATATACATATCAATGTTGATTGTAATCTTGAAAAGTTCAATTCTATATCAAATGTGTCATAATATGTTGATCTACATACACAATGAATTATTCTTTGAAGATCAAGATATTATACATAAATGACATCATGTGCTTCATACATAAAATCAAAATAATTGTCAATTTAGTGCACACATTGGTCACTTACTTGATTAAATCATCCATTTGCTACATAATGTATATGAATAAATATCAATTAGAAATGAATAGACTAATATTGAGATAATCTCCACAATCTAGAGCTAAGAAATTTTTGATACTTAACTTAAGATTAGGATTGTGTATTTTGGTTGTCCCTAACATAATATGCACATTTTAAGGGGGAGTCACCAACCAAAAAGAAAATTTCATATATATTCACACCCTCCCTTCCTATCATTAGTATAAATACAAGATAATGATGCATAAATCTCTCATGCTTCCTACTTGAGTTTATGCATATACTTTTGTATATCTTGCACTTGTGTTTTGTTTTGTCTATCTTTTGTCAAGGGCTAGAGCAAAGGGATCATAAATCAAGGGGGATCTTTGATCAAGGGGGAGCTTCATCACAAAAGGGGGAGAAGAATGTTCCTTTTTGTGCTAGATCAATAGGGGAGAAGAATGTTCCTTTTTGATTCGACAAAAGGGGGAGAAGAATGTAGATGTGCAACATTGTTAACATGAATACATTTGTGTAGCAATATTAATTAAATGTTGCATATTTTGTCATCATCAAAAAGGGGGAGATTGTTAGTGCATACATGGTCACACATTAAGAAATGCACTCCTTATTTTGATGATGATAAAAATATGAACAAGTAATATTATTGCTTATCAAATTTATTCATATGTTCATATGCTACATTCTTTAAAGATCAACAAACCTAAAATTAATGATCAAGTGAAGAACAAATAATTGAAGACTTCAATTCAACAAGAAAAGAAGAAATCAAGATAAATCAACATTCACGGTCGATACCACGGTCGACCGTGAATCAACCGTCGCTGCTCAGCTCACAACTCTTAAATGTTGTTCTTCTTCAAGTCAACCGAACTCGTACTTAACAAGTGAAGATGATATCTTCAAAGCCGATGACGAAGATATCTACAAACAAGAGTTCGAATTATATGAGCTTACAAATAAAATAATTAAATTAGTTTATGTTTTTATAAAATTATTTTTATAAAAACTTTATAAAAATGACAAAGATTTTATAAAACTCAATTGTGTTGGTTGATTAAATCTAAGACTTCCTATTTTAAGCAAATAACAAACACAATCCTACTTTGAAACAATACACCACCATAATTAGCAAAGGAATCTCCCAAAGGGGTAAAATTCCAACATGCTTTGTGTATTGGTTTCCAAACTTCCATATATGTGTTTAAATTCAAACTTTAAGAGTATGAGATCAACCAACCTTTTGAACATATACTTTTCAGTTGATTTTTATGGTAAAAATGAGTTGAGTGTGGTTTTAAATAAAGTCCAACGTCTATATTGCAAAGAACAAGAAAGTTCAGGTACCTCACGGTTTTAGCCACGGTCGACCTTGGATCGACCGTGAGGGTACTGGACAGCTTTTGGACTTTCACCTTTTTCCTTATTTAAACCAACTCAAACCTCATTTTTTAGGATCTCTTGCACAAGCAAAAACACATAACATATATTCTTATCTTGTGAGCTCATATTCTTTGATAATTCATCTATCATTCAAGATCAAGAATCAAGCAAGAGCAAAGCTTTAAAAGCTTAAACACTACATCATCTTTCTATATATTTTGTAATAGTGTAAGGATCAACTCTATCCTTTCTAATTAGAGTGAAGTAAGGATAATCTCTAGCCTTTAGAATTAGAGAGAAGTAAGGATCAACTCTAGCCTATAGAATTAGAGTGAAGCAAGGTTATCTTTACCTTACTTGCAAGTTTGAAGTGTTAATTCTTGCAAGTGAAAAAGAGAAGTGTAAAAGGTTTATCTCTACCTTCAAAGAGAGAAGCTAGTGGAGCAAACTCTTGGTGGGTGAGGCCAAGGAGTGGATGTAGTGCAAGTTTGTTAACACTTGCATGAACCACTATAAATCTCTTGTCTACTAATTGGTGATATCTCTCTACCCTTACTCTCTTTATTTCAAGTATATAAATTTGTTGTGTTATAAACTTCAAGAAAAATATTTTTAACACAACTTACAAATTTTTAATTGTGAAAAATTGGTAAACTAAGTGAAATAACCTATTCACCCCCCCTCTAGGTTCCAACAGCATGTTTTTTCATATTATTATTATTAATATTAATATTATCTACAAATGATTTACATCGATCCAGGTTTGTTTTTATTACGACAATAAAAATCAAAATTGAAAATCTTATTATAATATGTGGGCAACAAAACCCTAGTTAAATATAATACTTCGTGTTTATAAATTAAAAAACTTGGCGAAGTTAGATTTGGACTATATAATTTGTAAAATGTAACATAAAGCTACATTTAATTGGTTTGATACATGTATATAACCGAAGTATATTTTCATTTAATAGAAAATATGTATATAGTATTTAGACTATAATTGACTTATATAACTTACAGAAGCTACTTAAAGCCCAATATTATAGACCCAAATAAATATATAAATAAAATATTAATAAAAACAATATAGTATATTTTCATACCATGAGATCACTATACCATAGATTTTGTTTGTGGTCATGCTTCATGAGCAGAATGATCGCATTCAGTTCAGTTCATCCAAGCCACTCATTCATGCAAATTCTATCATCAACAGATTGCCCACATCTTAACATATCTCTCTCACACACTGATCACCCCATTATATATGCAGCAAGAGTTATAGCTCTAGACTTATGTTGACAAAAATGAGTTTCACCATGGCAGCTACTCTTTTCATATTGCTTAATGTAACTCTTTTCGTTATTGTGTCATCAAACACGCTACCATGCCCTCCAAAAACGACTCCGTCGGTCCCTGAAAAGCCAGCCAAGTGTCCAAAAGATACCCTGAAGTTTGGCATCTGTGGTGACTGGCTGGGGCTGGTTCATGAGGTCATTGGGGATCAACCAGATAGCGAATGCTGCTCACTGGTAAAAGGTCTAGCAGACCTTGAAGCTGCATTGTGTTTGTGCACAGCAATTAAGGCTAATGTGCTTGGTGTCCTCAAGGTTGAAGTGCCTATTGCACTTAGTTTGGTGCTAAATTCCTGTGGGAAAAAGGTTCCAGAAGGCTTTAAATGTGCCTGACATTTTACTTTCCTGATGTAATGTTGGAGTGTAACATGTATCTGTAGCCAAATCAATCCAGATTTCTCAATTAAAATTTAGATTAATTTGATACCTAGTGAAGCATTACCATTGTTTTTAGAAATTATATGAAAGCTAAAGTATAGTTTAGTACCTTAACTTGGTCGTCTTGGATTAAATACTATTATAAAGTATTAAAGGCGTAGTATAGTACCCTGAACTTGATTACTTGGTTAGTTTAATACCTATGTTTTAGTGGGTCAGGTACTAAAGTGATTGAGTTACCAAATTCAAGATACTATAATACACATTTGATACTTTAAGGTAGTATTTAACCCACTTAACCAAGTTCAGTATAGTAAACTATACTATAGCCAATATAGTGGTTAACAAATTTAGATCAAGTGTAATGATCTCTCCTTACGGTTTCTATGTTATTAGAAGTCAAATCGATCACCCAACAATATTTTAAAACCATGCCAAAAGACTATGCTGGTTGGTAGAAGATAATCAATTTAAAAAATAATCATTCTGCTCGTTTTCAACAATTACATTACAACGAGTCATCTTAATTCTCTGGATTGAATTTATGCCTTTATTATATGGACAAAATAAAGTTTCGTATCGTTCTTTTTCTTTTTGTTGTATCATTGTTATGGAATCACGTGTACGTGATATATAATAGCCTACGGTTGAGAATATGAAATCTATTATAGATGTTCAGAATTAGAAACTTGGCATATACTTACGCGATTTACCTCCTTCATGTTAATTGTGGGACCAATCAATCGGTGCCTCCGAATGATAGCTATAGAATGTCCTAAACGGCGCAAGCATAACGCTTGTGCTTCAATCATAACTTTGGAAGTATACAAGTTCGACGTGTTTGTGGATGACGAAACAATTAAGAAACCCATACCAAGCCTTGATTTTACAACCATAACCGAAAAACAAAATATCATCTTTAGCTAATTTCATTTTTAAGATTGTAAACGAATCAAATGTTCATAAATTGTTAGTAAAATCGTGAGGCGAGAAGTTCGTTTATGTTCGTTACTTTGTTTGTTTGATAAAAGAACGAACACAAACAAGATTTTTCGTTCGTTTAATTAAACAAACGAGCACGAATAGAGCTCTTGTTCGTTCATTTGTGTATATGAACGTTCGGTTATGCGTTTGTTTATGTTCGTTTATGATATGTGTGTGTTTATATAGTTGTTATTTGTGTTTAAGTATACTGAATTTGCATTATAGTGTGTTCTTTGTTTATATTCATTTATCATTTAAATGAATGAACTAAAATGCACATCAATTAACCAATCTTATAAACAGTCAAACACAAAAACTCGTTCATGTTCATGTATTTTTCAATTAAAGTTAAACGAACGAACATGAACATAAGAATCCGTTCATATTCATTTATTTATTTAACTAAAGTTAAACGGACGAACATGAGCAAACCTCGTTCGTATTCGTTTACAACCCTCCCATTTTCATTTTAAACTAGATAAATGAAAAGGGAAATTTTAGTGATAGTGAGCTACGGACAAAATAGACTAGTGAAAAGGGTCAAATAATGGTCAAATGTACATTTTACGGGAGTTATTCTTACATGAAAAAAGTGATTCATGCTCAGAAAATAAATAATTCATTAACTTGTAGATTAACTATAAGCATATTATGAAAAAATCAATAATAATTATTTTCATATTTAGTTAAACAAATTAAGAGGGCCATGAATAATTATCAAATTATATTTATTACTACGAAGCTTGTAATTTAGTATGGTTAAAGGTAGAAGAAAATATAAAAAAAAATACTTGAATACTTAATCGTGCTATTTCTTCTCTATTTTGACCTGCTTTTAAAGAAAATGATTTATAGACCCAACACATGTGTCTAAATGTACGTCTCAAAAGAAATGATGACAAATGACTAGGCCATATAACACCACTCTTCTAATGTTTATGGCTAGTTATGGAGCTTGTTTTTTGACAGAATACATATACACTAATTTATCTTTAAATTTACATCTTTTATTAACGAGAAGACTTGAATTCATGATTATAGGTTAAGGAAAAACATCTTTTAACACATTATACCACTAAACTATAAATCCTTTAATTAGTTATGGAGCTTGTTATAGTGTATGATGAGTCCAAACTTCATCCACTACGATCACTCTTAGATGTATGCAAACTTGTATTTTTTTTTTAATTTGACCACTTGGCCCATGTGGGGTAATCAAAGATAACTAAATCAATATGTTAGTATAAAGATGCTAACAATACTTTTAATTTTAGCATAGCAAACATGTTAAAGGACTAATTAAGAATTCAAAAAAAATTTTGAGACTCAAAATAAAGGAGTGTAGCAAACCATATATTAAGAGTTGGCTTGGTGTTCTTTGGGTATACTCATCGAGCTTCGGGTAATTCGGGTCGGGTAATTCGGGTATATTGGTGTAGACATATTAACCGATAACCGAACCGTTCTACATTACGGGTATCGGGTTCGGTTAGAATTTGGGTACGGTTCGGGTCGGTTATTTTCGTGTATGCCCCATTTTGTGCCTTCTTTTGTTACATTTTTTGGGCCAAGTATCTAAATGGTATTTTTGTATAACATTTTTTATTACACCTGTAGGCCAAACATTCATAGTAATAAACAAGTTTCAAAGCAAAAATTTCAAGTCATCATGACAAGGAACATCACCTAATCAATATTTGGATCTAGTTTCCCTCAAAACTATGATAAAACCGAGTTAAACTTTATAAAAACAACAATGTACTTAAGTTTAAAATGACAAAAAAATATTACCTAAGTATATATCATCTTCATCTACTTCACAAAGAATATTAATATATTAACTTCAACACATTATAGTACTAAAACATAATCCTTGTTAGATACATCTTCTTCCAACTCTACATAAAAAAAAAGAAAAAAGTTAAAAAGTAATATGTATTATGTAACATAACATACATTAAATTATTTATGAAAAACTAATATCTTTATCAATTTCATGTATTGTATCCCAATCTTGGGGCAAATGATATTTTGAACCATCTTAGAAGATGTACACAATTACACATACGTACATTGGGTTGAAATGAATAAAACATAATCAATTAAAAAACATTAAGAAAAATAGTTTTCTTAATAAAATAAAGTTTCAAGTTGGTCATTTTCAATCAAAACTAATGCATCTTTAAAGAAAACAAAAATATTTAATCGGGTATGTCGGGCATACCGGAAATTTAAATAACCAACCCACTAACCGAGCCGAATTTATAACGGTAAACAGAATATCCGAATGTAGCTAACCGAAAACCTAAATAACCGACCCGAATAACCGAAACCCAAAATAACAGGTCAATTTATTCGGATAACGGTTATTTTGGATACCCCTAGTTCACATCATCTGTCTTCATCATTCACAAACACCTCAATCTTAAATTACTTCCATAAACACAAATGAAACAAATATTAAAAGTATACGTGATAAAGCTGTACTTGTTGTGTACTTGCCTACTTGGCACTCCACATGTGGAAAGTGTACTTGTGTAATTTAAATACTAACAATTTGCAAGGCAAATTGTTCCTGTTCATCCACAGTGCTTGCCTCTAATATATACCTTTGATTTGGCTTTTATCTTTGGAAGTTCTGTTGGTGTGCTGGTAAAAACACTCTTTTTTTGCATAACAAATGTCTCGTTCGAGTCTTTCTACATATTTAATTATCTCTTTTTAAAGTTGCTATCTATCTTCACACGCTACCGTGTAGGCGTGTACTGTGAAGACTGTAGACCTCATTCCTTTAGTTTGCTTTTCCCTAACCTGCCACATCCCATACCCATACGTACGACTCCCATATCTTTCGTAAACATGTCTCCTTCTTCATATCATTCTCATGCCTGACTCAAGATCAAACTCCTTTTCGTTTGGGACAATACCAGGTTCGTATCACCCTTTCCTCTTATTCTGTACGCTTCGATTCATCTCACAGCTCTCGATATATCAGAAAGTCGGCGAATAGGTGAGTTCATCTTCATTGAGCTGTGATTGTAGTTTAGTTTTGATTTATCTTCATCTTAGATTATCAGCTTTGCAGGTCGATTCATTCATATCAGCTCTCGACTTTTACAGAGACTTCGACACATCTTAACCTTCACAATCATCTTGGTTCATCTCACAATCCTCGATCTATCATGGGACTTAACGATTAGGTGAGTTAATCTTTGATTAGGGTTTTGATTGTAGTTTTTGATTTCTACTTAAACTCTATCTTATTTTGATTTTAACATGAATAAAACCCTAATTTGTGATTGTAAGCACAGGAAAAGATGTGAGTTTATGCTTGAGAAACCTTCAAATACTTTCCTTCATGGAGAACGAGCGCGTATTTATGCACATCTACTTCAAGGTGAGACTCCATGAATTTAATTTTAATCGATCATCAGTTTCGTTATTCTTCGACTGTTTGCCACTCTGAGTGTGTTCAATTGCTACTCATTTGATCAAATTCTGCAAATTTTTGCACTTGAACTTTAAAGTAAGTTTTATGTTTTTAAATTTGCTATCTTGAATTTGTCCTTTGAATTTATTCATCTTCAATTTGCTCCTGTACCTTTTTGTGTTTTTGTTTGCTTTATGTTTGAGAAATAG
This sequence comes from Pulicaria dysenterica, assembly GCA_947179395.2. Taxonomy (NCBI): domain Eukaryota; kingdom Viridiplantae; phylum Streptophyta; class Magnoliopsida; order Asterales; family Asteraceae; genus Pulicaria; species Pulicaria dysenterica. The sequence goes on along the minus strand of OX359290.1, from coordinate 96,911,146 downwards.
AAACAGAGTTCACATTGATGGTGTCTTATGTTCTTACAATGCCTTTCAAGTCCTAAAGAAAAATAATGAAGTGATACTACTTGACTATGGTTTTTCCTCATGCAAATGGATAACTACATTTGCCATATGTGTTAATGGGTCTGTAGAGTAGGATGGTTGGTGTAAGTGAATATAACCACTAAAGGAAGCTTTTATGCTTGAATTTCAAGAAATCACCATTTGTTGATGACCAATGTTTGTGTTAATGGGTGTGATGTGTATGAGTATATCCACAAAAGCAATTGTTTATACTTTTTGTTTTTTCTTTTTTTAATGAGTAATAGCACCATGCAAAGGTATCCTTGCACTAATCCTTATTTGCATTGAGCAGTTTTACTGCTGCTATGTGTTTTTTTTTATAGTTTTTTAATGAAAATATTGTGTATTCATAAAAGCTTTGGGATTTAAGCCTTTAGGACTTGGGAGAACAAGTTTTATTTACAATTTAGTCTCTCAAATTTACATGAATCTTTAGGTCAAGTTATTGTATATGTATATATGAGTTTAGTTGGTTAAAGTTAAATGGTCGATCAACATTTTCTAAGAGAACGGATTTAGATATAACTACTACCAGATTACTTATCATCTGTACTGCTCTAAACTGTTATTTACTTAGAAACGAAATAGGGTAACATGTGATGAAGGTAGTCCACTAGTAAGTTCTGATTTTGGATATAAAAAGTATAGGTCCATGCCTTGCATCCTGGGTTTTTTCTTGACTTCTGGTATTGAATAAAAGGTACAAGACCATACTATTCCTGCTGAGTTTATAAAAACGGTTAATAACCATGCCTTGCTTGCCGTGTGGTTTTGGATAAAATGTCTATTCTAAAGCCAGATGCATAGAAATTTGAGCAAACCTTCTTCTAAGAAAACAACCAGCCAAGAAGTCATTCTTAGTAATTTATCATGGCCGCAACACCTTCGATGGTTCTAGCCACCACAGTTTTGTTATATTCCCAATTTCGAGTTCAATGTGTTCTTTAAAATCCTAATTAATCAATGTCAGAACTATATTTGTTTAGGTTTTGATCAATTTATGCATTTGCTTAAAGGTATGTCTATATATGTGCTTAAAGGTATACATTTTTGTTTTAAGATCCATTTGTCTCTCATTGCACATGGATCTCAAGGCATGTATTCTTTGTTATAACCGCCAAGTGTTTGATTGAATTTCATCTGTTCATCTTCTTCCTCCTTTGATTTCAAATTGTAGATCGACTAAATCCTTCATTCTTCAATTCTTCGGACCTGAATCGCTACCACCATCGCTAGCATCGCATGTACGATGTCCCTAAGCCGCTTCTTTTACTAATTTTGAAAGAAAAGAACAACTAACTATCAAGGTGGCCAAAGGTATTATAATGGAAGTTGAACTTACTATTATTTCTTCTCAACATGATTTGCTTTGTTGCAATTTTCAATGGGTGTATCAGTTTGTTATATATGTTCTAAACTACTGTCCAGAAACTATTCGCTAAAATATGTTTTCTAAACTTGTGTGAATTCGTTTATTAAAATGTGAACTATTTTGTTATGTATGTTTCGATCGAAAGAACTAATTTTATTAAAAAAAACATTTTTAATATTGTTTGGTTTAAGTCTATATTAGATGATACACCCATTGATGGTATAGTTTGGTTATCGGAATTCATTCTTTATGTACACACACTGTGATGTCCGTTTGTAAACTCTAAGCTATTATATTTTATTTGTTGCTTAGATATGTAATAATTGTTTTCACCTACAAAGGCAATGCCGGAGCTAATGGATTAGTCGCTTTTGATACAACAAAATTATAAATATAGTTTATACAAGCTTTTCTTTTTAATGAGAGATATTAAAGGTTGTAAATGGTACCCAAGTTGAGCTCAACCATTAAGACAATGTTCTTATATCTATATATTTATTTCTTATTAAACGCGGTGTTGAAACTTACAATTCTTAAACTTTTGTTGTTATATTTTTACTAGCTTTAGCGGTCATTAGCGCATGAATAGTTTTGATGAAAGTGGAATTAAGTGGTAAGCTTAGTTCGTACCATGACCTGCTAATTTATGTACTAATGTTATGGATGCTTAAAAGAAAACTGAAGTCAAAAGTTCACAGCCGAATGCGATGTGTGGTTGCTACACCACTTATAACAATCTAACAATGTCTTTCAACTATATTGCTTGAAAACCATCTAGATTCAAGATGTAATATGGGCATTTTTTGTTAGAACTTTTTACATAAAATTTGTGTTTATTGAAAGTTAGTTGCCCTTTCAACTATATTGCTTGAAAACCATCTAGATTTAGAAAATTCTATATTTTTCATATTCTTTTTATTAAAAAATTTGTAATTTTTAAATCCCGCCGCAACGCGCGGACACCAAAACCTTGTTGGTACTACAGATAAAGCGTACTAACAAAACCAACTAAACAAGCTTGGATCAAATGTGAACAAAATCATTTGTCATCCAACATTTTTAAAATGTTTAAAAATATTAAAAAAATTAAATTACACGATCACCAACTTTTTATAAGCCAATTATATATTAAAATAAGAAAAGGGTTTAGTTCACGAAAATATATCTAAGTTGTCACATTTTGCTATTGTATATAATGAACTTCTAAACTTACCATTTAATGTATCAAACCCTCAAAAGTTACTAGTTAGTGTACTCAGTTACCTCTTGTTCAGGTAACAAGTAATTTCTTTCTTTTTTATTTATTTTTTATCTCACCACTTAGAAATTGCTACCACCTCATTTAATTTTTATATTTATTTTTATTTCATAAGAACACTCTTCAATCTTCATCTTTAAGCTTCAAAGATTCAAACACGTACAAACTCCAGAATCATCAAAATTTCTGAACATAAACTACAACAAGAAAATCATAAATACGAAAAATCAAAATGTATACATACGAATCCTAAACTAAATCACAAACCCAGATTTGGATATCTGAACAAAAGGCTAGAACAAATCACAGGACCAGATTTGGATATATGAACAAACAACTAGAACAAACCCTAGGATTGATGAGAAGATGAATCACTTACAGATCTGGTTATAAAACTATCACGTAGAAGCCTATAACAGAATCAAAACTCACCTGAATTTCAAACCTACCTGAATCGCCATAGGAAAAGGCCCTAATTCGTATGATGAAGAAGCCCTAATTCGTGTTGATGAAGAAGCCCTAATTCGTAAGATGAACAGGATCAGGAAGACAAAAAATACCTGAAGATGAAGATGAAGAAGGCGACCTTTGAACCCTAAATCGAAAAAGATGAAGAACACACAAGATTAATCGATTTAGAACCTTCGATGTTGTACTCGTGTACTCGATGAAGAACGCAGAAGGTTTCAGATGCTGTACTTGTGTATGAACCTTAAATCGAAAAAGATGAAACCCGCATCTAAAGCTCTCGATGAAGATGAAGAAGGCATAAGATGAAGAAACCTTCATGCATCCCACGTCTGAATTTTTGATGACGATGAACAAGACATGATTTGGGTTAGGTCAAAAAATCAACTTGATTTTACAAATTCCTTTCGGTTTCTACTAAATAATGTTGGAATCTTAAATTGTTGAAGGATTTATATTGCCATTGATTTCTACCAAGTCCCTTCCATTTCTACCAAGATCCACCGATTCGTTATTATGTTTAAAATCTGGAATTTATTTTAAGATATTTATATTATTATTATTAATGATAATATCATTATTATAAATATATTTTATTTTCAATTATTTTTTACAAGAAAAGTACATGTCAGCATCCAAGTCAGATTCCACGTCAACAAAACCGGTGCCACGTCAACTTGTGACCTTCTATACCAGGTCTGATACATTAAATTGTAAGTTTTGAAAGTTGATACATTAAAAGGTAAGTTTGAAAGTTGGATACATACAATAGCAAAAGGTGACAACTTGGATACATTTTGGTGAACTAAACCCATAAGAAAATACAAACAAAAATTACATAATTTGAATATAAACTAGGTTGATCTTGCCCGCGCGTTGCGTCGGGTAGTGAGTCATATTTTGAAAGTATATATGTTGATACATGCAATTGTAAAGACATTTATGCATGAGATATGTAGAGATAGCATATTAAAAGCCAATATGTTTATGCTTGCGATTTTAGATATATTTACGCATTACATATGCAATAGGAACCATTGTTCATTGCATATAGAAAAGAAAAGTATATATCATTGGCAGTTTGTTCTTGATGTAGGTTTCACGGGGAAGATGTAAAAGACGTTTCAAAAGGTGGTGTTTGCATCTTCATTTGTTGTTGTGATAAGTGGTTTGTCTTTGTCATTCCTGGGGCATTCTATTATCTGTGCAAGAATAAATGAGAAAACCTATTAGTTATGTGAAGTAAGCAACTAAAATATATCAGTTTATAGGAAAACATTTAACAATCATTACATTTGTATTAATGCATTCATCTAGCAACATTTCCTTTTAAAGATAGATATGTTAGTTCTTTTAAGAAATTAACGTTAAAGAAACAATTATACAGCAAACACCAGCTTAACTTGTCCCATCAAACTGCATTAGAACCTAATTGATGAAAAGATATTAAAAATAAAAAGTATACATTACTAACAAATTAGCAGATAAAATACATGACAATAACATAAAAATACCTTACATGAGATAGAGACAAATTCACTTCTAAACTAACATCCAGGAATTCACAAAACAAACATTTGACATTACAAAGTCAACAAATTCCATAGAAAGCAACAAAGAAGTAATAAGAAGACTGAACCTGGGAGTTTGCTAATTGGAATCCTATTGGTAGTAATTTATCATAGCACCAAGAAAGTTGTAGTATCAAGATAACGAAACAAATTTAAGATTTCATATGTTAGGCAAAGATGATATGCAGTTAGCCAGCTAGTGCCAACCTTTAAAACTAATTAAAAAACTATAACTATAAACTATAGCTAACATTAGCATTAAGGAAAACATGTCAAGTTCAGCTAATAGGAAAAACAAAGCTGACAGAAACTTTCCAAAAAAAAAGAATGTTGCCTCTTCATTCTAACCCCCTTTGTAATAATATTTATCATTTTTTAAACCAACCTATGTATCACATGGCTGTTTAATCTAGTTATACACTAAACAGTTAAATAAGATTATAAATTTGAACAAAAAGTGTGAAATACTAAAGTAAAGTCTATGTTTCCCGAAGAAGCTGCCAAAAGCCCAAAATTAGGGGATTGCAAATATGTCTAGTAGTTAGATTTTATTCTTTTACATGGGATTCAAGGTTTTAGCTTTAAAATCAATTGAAACTATGGAAATTGACTTGGGGAGTTGTGTTATTGAAAAAGGAACAAAGTTTGACGGTAAAGTATGATGGATTACTGTTCACACAAATTAGTATGTGCAGTGATTCTTGGCATTATAGTGGAAACTGGAAAGTGGTTTAAAGTATATGATGAGATTAAAAAACTTCTCAATATCATATAAAATATGACATAAAACTAAATCAATCAGATCTCGTTTAGTGTATATAAAAATATTAATTATCATAACCAAGTTTTGTTATTATTATATAGATGCATTACCAAAACAAAGAAGCTAAAAACAAAAACAAAAACAAAAGACCATTGACCTTTTCTTAGGGGTTCCCTTGTACAATTTTGATATTCACCAAAGTAGCAGCAGTATACTTTTTTTGCTCTGAAATTTTGATAATTTAAGCATAAACGTGTAAAATGGTACCTTGTTGAACATGTTTGATTACGGTTTTGTTCATGTCATCTGGTATTCATCATATATCCACATCACCAGCCAATTCATAACTTCAACATGAATTCCCTTCACAATTTGATAATAGCTATTATAAGATAAAGAAGATTGTTAAAAAAAACCTGTAGACAAACAATCCGTAAGATGTTTCAAGGGTTTTCAATTGTATTATTTAGACCCTTAAAATCCTTATGCAACACCATAAGTCACTATTGACAAACCTGAAGTGAATTGGCATATAATTTCCAAAGATGCGAGTACTTCATACCTAAACAATAATCAATAAAAACAAACAGAAGATCAACAATGTAACAAAAACATGAGTGGTTTAATGTTTTTAACTCGAACTATTGCCAAATAATTTGAAGAACAACTAACCCATGATTTCAGATTACTTGATAAGTAATGGCCAACCTGAAGCACGATCAAACAGAGGAAGAGAAAAGAAGCAAAAAGAAAGAGAAAGATATATGAGTCAACCAACAGACCTTTGAATCTCTAGCAAATTCATCTAAACTATCGATCTTTATAACCCACCAAACAAATCGATCTAAATCACCGGAAGAAAGGAGTATATACGCTGTCGAGATAGACGACACGGTAGATGACATGAAGTGTATAACGAAGCGATTGAGAGAAGACAACGAACGTATAAGGGAGAAGCCAAGGACAAAAGCTCCGATTCCATTTTCCGGCTACCCAAAAGCAAAATAACGTCAAATGGGGAAAAAGAGAAAGAGGCAATTTTATATCGTGAGAAAATGAAAAATTTACAACTTTGCCTCTCAATATATCGTGAGAAATTGGCAACTTTCTTATGCCAATTGATATATAGTACAATCCTATAAACTTAAGTTACAATAATTTAATTTATAAATTACATAGTTTAAGATTTTATTCTAAATATTAAAAGTACAATAATTTGATCTATAAAACAACCTTCTCGTCAAGATTTATTAACGGGACTGAAGTATTATTAGAGAAACCAGATGGTTTTTGTTTCCCCGTTCCATAACACTAGGATTCCGGCTCTTTCACTTTGGATGACCACTTAATATCTACCAATGATGGTATTAAATGACTTGTAGTTTAACGATATCAAAATGTTGGAAGGTGTTTTCATGGTCTATGATCATGGGTTCAAATTTTATTATGAACAAAAGGTATAGATTTAGAAGTAGATTAGTGTGTATGACTGTAGTTTGTTGTTCAATATATATATATATATATATATATATATATATATATATATATATATATATATATATATATATATATATATATATATATATATACGCACAGCCCACAACGTTTGTATTTCTATTCCATTTCATACTTAGCAAATCAGAATGACAAAGTGACTTTTCTAAGCAAAGACTTGGTGTAAAAATGATTCATTTACATTAACTTAATGTAGTATAAAATACAACTACTTAAAGAAGATCATACCTGATATGAAACTAACTAAATGTAGTATAATACACCTATACATTTGGAATAGAAATCGGGAGCTATCAGGGGATACTTATACTACCTTTTGACTGATATTTGTAAATATCTTAACATATCACAGCAAAAAGTACCACAAAAAAGTCTTTGTTGTTATGGAATGTATGCAAATGGTTTAATCCATAGCAAGTAATTACTATGCAAATTCTCAACCAGACCCACTTGTTTCTACATAATACATTGTTAAGATGTTTTCCACCCTAAAAGTTGATCCAAAGTTACATCGTTTCTCACTAATAATTAACTAAAATAGGCTAGGAAAATTGACCACAAGTACATATCTTAATTTTAAATAATGAAACTCTAATTATAAGGATGAGAAAACAAAACTAATTGACCTGATGCACTGAACACTGACCTTGTGAACAAATATACATTATGAAGTTGAAATGAGTTGTTTGTGTAGGTCTTTTCCTTGTTACTAAATAAGCTAAACATAAAAGAAGCATATTCAATTTGAAAGAAGCCAATGCAACCATGAAATCAAAGTTTATATATGAACTTTAAGCTCATAATCTAGAAACCCATAATATATTTTAGTTAAACTATAAAACAAAGCTAACACCTAAGTATGATAAGTTAAGAACTAATACAAATGTAAGAGAAGATAAAAAAAGAGAATATGATGATTACAATTAAGAATAAGCAGAACACAAGATTATAGGTAAATGAAGGTAAAAAAAATAGGAGACCAAAGTTACCATTAGATGCTCCTTCTCAGGATGTGAAAGCAACAGAGAATCAAGAGCTGGAGCAATGATGAACCTCGACCATGTGGCAAAGTGTATTTTACACGTCTCCTTCTATATGTAAAAATATATAACGAGACTAAAAAGAGAAATAAAAATAGAATGTGAAAGAAGGTTGTAGAACCCACTATTCATAAATCTCAGTTGTATCAACAAAAAATAAGATTTTGGTAAGGTTATATCAACACTTCTTAGCTTCTTTAACTACATGATGTTTTAAGCACTAACACATATGTAGAAACTTAATTAAAGGTACATATCTTGGTATTAAATGTAGATATTAAACTTGAAAATACATAATCTGGAATTGATGTTTTTTAACAAGTATACTTCTCTGCTTGCCTATATACTATTGACAACTATTTAATGAAGACTGAATGTTAAGTAAAGGGGAACTCAATAAGAATACATGCAGTATTGTTAACATCCATTGCACACACCTTACCTACAACACTTTTGTCCTAGATGGGACTTGAACCCTAAACCACTTATCCAAACCTTGGTGCTATTGGTAATAAATCACTACAAGACCTTATTATTCAACTAAAAATCCAAATATTGAGTCTACATTCCATGTTAAGCCTCAAAATATTATATTCAAATTGTTGAATATGTGGGGGTCTAGCACTCAAGTTGTCAGTGTACCTACATTGCATCACATAAAAACTACAAAAGAAATGATTAAACTAACAGAGTATCCAAAGAAATCATGTCTAAAGTTATGTGCTATAAGAGTTAAAATAGCTAGTAAGGGTTGTGTTAACTGTCAGCTCTACAGTTTTATTGTAATAGAAAAAACAGCCACACACAAAATAGGCACTAACAAATGTCGAGGCTAATGTCTACAGAGACAACATATGAAAACAGGCATCGAAAGATGATATTACCTGACTATCCTCTCGTATTCTTAAATTTTGCCCTGCTGGATTTAACAAGTCATTAACAACTTGAGAAAACACACGGTTAAAGCAGAAAAAAAGAACATAAAATGGTCTATCTGTAGATAAGTTGCCAGGGAAAGCTAGAACTAACGTGACTGCACAAGCTACATATATAGAAAGGAAATAAGTGTAGAAGTTCTATACTTGAAAAATAGATTGATACAATGGCTAGGTAGGTACTATTAAACAATGAGACATTATAAAACCATCCGAATTGTAACATGTGAAGTTTGCAATTAGTTTTTTGTAAAAAAACTATCATGGTTAATGATCAAAGCATATTACGGAGTACTCATATAAGTTCTTTTCTTTTAAATAAAATCTTCTATAATCTCCATACACAGTTCAATTCACTCAACCAAACAAAACATGAACATAATTTCATACCTTTTACAAATATTATCTGTTGTATCGAATAAAATGGCTCCTATGTATCCAGATGTGATTTAGCTCGAGCCTACCCAAAAAATAAAGGCCAAAAGACAACGGATACTCTTGGCTCAAGCCAATTTGAACCGCATATGAGCTTAACAGAATCGCCTCAACTAACCTGAATTCATCAACGAGTGGTAAATAGTACATACATAGCACATAGGGGTCTATAAAATTTTAAAAATAGAAAAACAACTCATTCAGGCATTTTATCAAACACCTGGTATGCACTATTTTTAACACTTGTGATGAAGCCAAAAAAACATATGTCAAACTTACCAAAAATAATGAAAACAATGTTAAATCGAAGGGAAAGAACGGTATAGTTATTATTGCGGAAGATCATACTTTGAAGTAAAAGATTGAGAAACAAACTGGCGTAGAAGACATGGTTTGAAACAAAAACCCAAAAAATGATGCTTTCCAGATGGAGAAATCCAGAGATATATGCTTCTAATCAAATGGAAACCGAAAACCCCATAATAGACGCTTTTAATATGAGCTTTTTATGTAGTAATGTATTCTAGAACTTGAGAATCATGGTGTGGGTCTTCAATCGAAGAAGTTTATGAACAGAGTTATAAAGGAGAGGAATGAAATAAGAATTTACCTGGGTTTTTTTTGCACCTTGAAGATGCAGAAAGCAGACATGAATGGTCAGTTGGTGTGGGTCTTCAATCGAAGAAGTTTATGAACAGAGTTATAAAGGAGAGGAATGAAATAAGAATTTACCTGGGTTTTTTTTGCAGCTTGAAGATGCAGACAGCAGACATGAATGGTCAGTTCTGAATGATGGCGTTTGAAGATGTAAAGAATGGAGCAGGTGAAGCAGAGTATGGTCTCATAGTGCCACAGTTGACGTGTGAAGATGGAAAAAAAGGAAGCGGGTGAAACAACCTTCATGAATAGTAAGAACTTATTTAGTAGACAGGTGTCGATTTTTTAGGGTTACAGTTCTTTTTATATAGAAGGTATATATAAATATATTAAAACAACAAAATAGTGTTAGCATCAGATTATCTACTTCACTGTATGTTGCCAGAAATGGTCTTCATCTTTTGTCGCTTCAGTAAATTCTGAAACTGTATGTTTCCTTTATGTTTCCGGTAGCGGCGTACAAAAAAATTCTAAAACTGACAAACATATCCGATAAACCAAAAACCGTATAGGTTTTAGGTTAACCTAACCAATTTTAATATTTCCACGGTTTGGTTAACCAAACACAAACTTTTATCGGTTTTTCAGATAATTATGGTTCATGAATTTATACATGGACCGGTTAACCGAAAAGGCGATAATTTAAAACACTTTATTTTTATTGTTATGTTTATCAAAATGTAATTCAAAAAAATTTATAATACCGAAAAGTTATTGTATTCGAACATTATTTAGATATTTAATTAAACCCATCACCCGTGTAACTATTTGTACTTGTGTTGCTTTTCTTACTAGCGACGATTTTTGTTACTTCCTATATATAGATGGGGTTACACTTGACTTATCAAAGTTGGATATATATGATTTTGATAAATATAAACTTTCAAATTTTGACCCTAGCATGCGGCATCTTTGGATCTCAAAGACGTTCAATACTTTTATATGTAATTTTTAAGGATTTGTGATAACGGTTTTGTGCCTTTTCTATTTAGCTAAAATAAAGTTTGGAACTAAAGGTCACAAAGTATGAGTAGTTATTAGTTTGCAATGTGTTTATTAAGTTTATATGAATATTACATTTTGAAAGTTATTAATTTAAAAATACACATATAATTAGAATAAGGTTATCTGATTTTCCAAGAAACTAAACTGGAAAAACCGGTTAACCCAAATTTTATCGGTTTAGATTTACAAAATTTACGGACTGATAATTTTATTATCGGTTATTAGTTAACTAAGCACCTGGTTAACCATCTATAAACAACCCTAGTTTCCAACCTTCGAGTTGGGGTTGGGGGCTCTACTCTCTTATTTGGTTTGGGATTAAGAAAATTTAAGTTTGTTATTATTGCATAAGTTACTATAAGACCCTAAGGATTAATGTATGTTGCACCAAATGTAAGACCCATAGTAAATTTATTATGAAATAAAATGGATTTATGTGGAATTTAATAGCTGTCATGTGACCAAAAAGTATATATGTAGATGTGGCCAAAAATAGCTTAAAAAGTCAATTAAAACGTGTTTTGGGGAAAAAATTGGCTTAATTAATTAAATCGTGAAATAAGTCGTAAAACATAAAATTAGGTCAATAAAGCGGCCACCTTACATTTAGATGTTGATAATTTAAGTGATGGTTATAGTTAACTCAAATGATCCCCTGAAAGTGGTTAAAAAAATAATAATGTGGTAATAGTTATTAAAAGGATTCAATGTTATCAATAATTAAAATGATATAATCTTCTTTTCTTATTTTATTCTCTTGTTTATCACAAGATTACATGTGGAATTAGAAATGTAAACAAGCCGAGCTATTCAAGCTCGGATCTTTAAAATCTCAAAACGACCCGAGCCTTAACGAGCTCAAGTCTAGATTAAAGCCCATTTAATAAATAAGCCGGAGCTCCAAAGAGTGGGTTCGTTTAAACTCGCGAGCCTAAACGAGTTCCATATATAATATAATTTATATATTATATGTTTAAATATATATATTTATATATCGTTTTAATAAAAATATCAAAATAATACCCGATCCTAAACAAGGCTAGCTTAAACAAGCCGAGCCCGATCTTTATAAGTCTAAACTAGCCGAGCTCGAGCTCAACGTCATAAGCTCTAAACGAGCCGAGCTCGAACTCGACCTTAAAAAAACCTAAACGAACCCGGCTTGTTAATTGGCTGGCTCGGCTAGGTTAGGCTCGTTTAACCTTGTATAAACATTGGTTAGAAACTTAGAATATAAAAATTTTGGCTTAGTTTTGTTTAGGTAGTTTAACAGGGTAATCTATTTGACGGATAATTATACATTTTTATAAGGTGTATGTGAACACAAGCTCTATTCGAATATCTATGTGTTATTTCATTGGTATAAATGGTGCATTATAGGTTGAAGAAAATATATGATTGTTTTGTATGAATAGAATAATAACTTAATATGAGGCTTTCTTAAAAATTAAAAAAAATTTATATTAAATTTAGACGACATAGAAAAGTAAACAATTATAATTTAAGATTGATTTAAAATTTAATTACGATAATATTTATGATATATAATAAACGTATATAATGATAAAGAATTTGAATATGTAATATATTCATTATTGATGTACATTAAGATTTAATTAATTTATTCCTAAATTAATGTATTGGATAAGAAACTTGATTAGAGAAATCGCCTAACGCAGATTAAATTGATTTAAAGTCAACATTGATTTCAATTTTAATCATTTAATTAGAATCGAGTTTTTAGTTGTAGCCAAATGAATTATTAGGATTTAATATTGAATAAATGAAAGGTTAGTATTTCCTAATTAAATTGATAAAGATTAACTTTTATTTATATTATAATCTTCATCTTCAAACATAAATAAAAGACTAACCTTCAGTAATCTATATCTATATCTATCTATCTATCTATCTATCTATCTATATCTATATATAAAAGACATGCAAATTTTCCTAAAATAACCATAAATTGAAACTCAATCAACCAATCACAACCTTCAATTTCAAAATTATTTAATTTCAAAAACAATTTTAGAAAGATATGTGTCATCGAATTTCAAATCTAAATCAATTGGGAGGGGCCTAAATGAAAATTATGAGGGGGTTTTATAAAATATGTGAGGGCTTTTTAAGAAAATGTGAGGGGGTTTTATAAAAATTGTATATTAATATAATTAATTATATGGTGTTTATAAATAATGTTTAGTAACTTGTGATACATTTTGTTTAACGAACAAATAATTATATATTTACGATCGTCTCATTTTTATCTACGTTTTGGTATAAATTGTAATATGACACTCTAACATGAGCGCGGTAATCAGCAGGCAACTTTCCCACAAACTTTCTCATTTTCGCAGCCTCATCCGTCGCCAAGCTAGGAATAAACCTTACTTTATCAATAAAGGCTTGAATCAGAACATCCACCGACTTGACTCCCTTACGCAGAGCATTAAACTCTCTTTCCATCTTTTCCATATCATAATCCGTACAATACCGTCTAGTCACCTTTTCAGCGAACTGCTCCCATGTCATAGCAGCAACAACCTCTTTACTCAACGTCGCTTTCACAGAATCCCACCAAAACAAGGCACTACCCTTCAACATCCATGTCGCGTATTTGACACGATACTCTGGTTCACAATCACAGGAGTCAAACACCTGATCAGTCTCTCGGAGCCATCGCGCGGTATCTGAAGGACCGTCATCTCCCTCAAACTCCTTCGGACCGCAAGAGCGAAACTTCTTATATGAACACTTCTTTTTTTTTCTGACCCTGCATTGCCGCTAACAACAGCTCCCTAGAGAGTCGGAGCTCTTCCTCCAGACGTACAATACGTGCTGCCTGATTTGGATCTTGCCTTAGCGGCTCGTCCTCATACGGGGCCGATCCCTCCTCAGCTTCAGGATGAACGCTTGAAGCTTCATCCTCCATACGCTTAAGAGGCTCTTCCGTGTTAACGCGTCGCTCTGTCATTCTATATCAACTTACTACATACACGGAAACAACGTTTATCACTCTACTTACTCAACAACTACTAACGATACAAGTTAGTTTACAAAATACAACTACCACATAACGCTCATACTCAACCCCAAATATCCAACTAGGAACACTTAACGATGGTCGGGCCCGAGCTTGAGATTGAATACTCCAACGAGTACCCAATTCCTCAAACTTAGGCTCTGATACCTAATTGTAACACCGGTTTTCACGCGCTTAAAATTAGGGAAAAATTTAAGCTTTTTAAATTAAAACGCGAAGCGGAAGTAAACGTCATTAACAAAACATGATAAGTGTTAACTGACTCGGCAGTTATAATACAACAAAAATATGCCAAGTTCAACAGTCAGGTGTTACCAACTAAACCGACAACTACCGACCATCGGATCACATATATACAACGAGCAGTGTTCCGCAAAAGATATTTACAACCGCTACCAACAAGTCCCGCCTCACATAGGCCAACAACTACGCACCTGCAAAAAGGGAAATTCAGGCACTGTTAGCTACAACTAGCTAGTGAGCACAGATTTACACATAAGCATCAATAAGCAGGTTATCCCAACTACGGGACAGCACATAAGGCTATCCTAACACATAGCGTCGCGCCAACGAGTCAGTAGGAATCATATCTTGCAGGGTGGGAAGCCCCGCTCAACGATTCAAACTGGGGACCACCAAACGCGTTACAAAACTCGAAGCTCAACATCTCGGATCTCAACGAAAGCTAAGATCCCAACTCACGTTAAGGAGCGGCAGTTTGTAAGACCACCCCGGCGTGCTGCACACCGAGTACCGTTGATCCCCGTTATTCCATCAAAGGGATCCAGCCTTCGGGAAGAAAGCTGACCTTAACCATGTCATCAACAGTCCGGACCAATACAACACACAACTACTACCCGTAGCGGGTTCAACTATACGCATGCGATTCATAACCAACGTGTAAAGCAACTTAGCATGGCAACAATATACAACAACATGAATAACATACCTCATATACGCACGTGTGCGACATCAATAACATATGTCAACAAACAACAGACAACGCTACTTACCGAGACTCATGGGAAAATCGGTACTCACCTCGAGATTACAGGAGGCAGATATGAATTCGGGAATCCTAGAAGCACACGGAATCGTCCGAATCACCTAACACATCATGTGTAGGTTCAGTCAACGTCTAAAAGTACTATCAATGCTTCTACATAAACGTACAACGAACAACAAGCAACAAGTAACCTGGAACAGCTCCTACGGCCGCAGTAGATGTGTCCTACGGCCGCAGGACACCTTCCAAACACCTCCTACGGCCGTAGGAATACATCCTACGCCCGCAAGAGTTCCTTTCCAAGAAACCATACCCTACGGCCGTAAGGACCATACCCTACGCCCGTAGGAGTGATTCATTGGGTACCAACGGTCGTAGGTTATGTACCCACGCCCGTAGGCTTCTTTCCTTCACCCGTAGGTGGGAAACCACATAAAATACACAAAATACCCTCCTACGGCCGCAGAAACCTTTTCCTACGGCCAAAGAAGGCTTAATTTTAATATTCCTGAAAAACATCTTCCTACGGCCGCAGGAACATTCTCCTACAGGGGTAGGAACTAAATTTCTACAAATCTGAAAAACACCCCTCCTACGGCCGTAGGAACATTCTCCTACGGGGGTAGGAGGTTCCTGCACAGCGAGCCTTCGTCTCTGTTCGCGAACCAGGCCTGAAACTCGCGTTTTTCACCATTTTTATCGACCAAAACTCGACTTCTAACATTACCACATGTTGTTTAACATCTTATACACCTTATTACATGATTCTTGACTCAAAACTATCACTAACTCCTCAATTTCACCTTCAA
The DNA here is from genome assembly GCA_947179395.2 of Pulicaria dysenterica. Classification (NCBI taxonomy): domain Eukaryota; kingdom Viridiplantae; phylum Streptophyta; class Magnoliopsida; order Asterales; family Asteraceae; genus Pulicaria; species Pulicaria dysenterica. The sequence continues at coordinate 96,895,188 of OX359290.1, read as the reverse complement.
TTTGAATCATTTCACACACACCACTTAAGAACTAGACTTAAGAAGAAAACTTACAACAAGGATGGAGATTACTAACTGTAGAACCAAATCTATGTTACTTAATCCACCAAATCAGATTGCTTCCTTCTTGTTTTCACCTTTGAGAACTAACGAGAGTTGTGTGTGTGTTTTGCGTATGTTTGTGTGTGTATTTGTGTGTGTAGTGTGTGTCCCCAGGGGATAAGGGAAACACACAAACCGACCCAAGTAACTCTAATACCCCTACGACGGTATTTTGTTCTCCTATTCAACTTAAAACACGACTTGGGTTTATCCGTTTTAACTAACGGAGATATTTTCGGAATCATTAACTGAAACCGTTCAATTATTAACCAACTCTATCTATTAACGACACATTTTCAACTTTAACCACATAACCACGTGTACCAACAAATAACAACAATTAATCAACAAAACAACTTAAACAACTTGTTTAACGTCAATGTACAACTACACAAACACAAGGTACAACTATCTACTACTAGGCCCTAAATTAGGGTGTTACACTATATTATAAATTTATATTATATATAGGATAAGGTTATATCTAAACTGATATAAAATTTAAATTGATACTAAATTATGCATCATATTTGAAGCATACAGTCCAAACATTAAAGGAGCAGTTTTAAAAACTGTTTGTTTACGATATGATATAAATCTTTAGTGCACCTTATTGTTCATTTAAATTTAGTAATAAATTATCACTTCAATCATACAAATCATCGCAAACTTCAAAATTTTAAGCCATATCTTATCTTAAAGATATAGAACAAGACTTTAAGTCTTTTTATGTTTTAAAACCAAACACTTTCTTTTAACCTTTTTTTTTCATTATTAATGTATTAATGCATGACAAAGATTAGAGTATTAGACCCATAGTTGGGCCCTGTATTGACTGAAAAATTAGCCTCATTAAAAAGATGTCATATAGAATAGATACCAGCTCAAGGTATTATTATTAAGCATAATTACCAAAACCACCAACCCAAATGTAATGCAATAAAGTAACTCACTAGAAAATATCTTCCAACAGTTTTCCTTTTTCCACCTTAAAATCAAAATTATGTCATGTTTTTCATATAAACATACATCACAAGCATCATGTGACTTAACTTCTCTTCATATCACCTAGTGAACGTTGAGGCCATTGGCAGTTATATATATATATATATCAGGGAAGATCACACATTTGATCTCATAAAAAGGATGGATCATGGCACGGTCTGTGTAACCGGTGCATCAGGCTTCCTCGCTTCTTGGCTTATCAAACGACTCTTGTTATTGGGTTATCATGTCATCGGCACCGTTAGAGACCCTGGTATATGTTCATATTGTGCATTTGCTTAATGCTAGACATAGAAATCTTTACCTATTTAATTATATTAGGATGTATTGCATCTATAATAATAGAGCCGATAGGTAAAATTAAGAAGAAAAAAACTTTTAGCCACCAAGAGAAGGTCAAACAGGCTTAATGTTGCTTGATGTGCATTTTGCTTGTAAGAAACTTAAAAACTTTGAATAAAAAGTCAAACCACAACATATTTTGTGCTTAAAATTGTAGGAAATGACGCGAAACTTGCTCACTTGTGGAACTTGCAAGGAGCAAAGGAGAGGCTTCGTCTTACGAAAGCTGAATTAACAGAAGAAGGAAGCTTTGACGATGCAATCATGGGGTGTGAGGGTGTTTTTCACATGGCTTCCCCTGTCATTGGACATACATCTGATCCAAGGGTATGTTTCTACTTTCAAATCTAAATCATAATGCCATCTTTTTCCTTAATATGCACATTTTCAGGAGGAGATCTTGAAGCCGGCTGTGAACGGAACACTAAACGTTCTACGTTCGTGTAAAAAGAACTCGTCGCTAAGACGAGTGGTTCTCACCTCATCGTCTTCCACTGTGAGGGTAAAAGACAAGTTTGACCCTGCCATACCTTTAGATGAGTCATCTTGGAGCTCTGTTGAACTCTGTGAAAAACTTCAGATTTGGTATGTATTATCAAAAACCATGGCAGAAAAGGCAGCATGGGAGTACTGCAACGAGAATCGCATCAATCTCGTGACTGTTATTCCATCGTTTGTGGTTGGACCGAGCCTACCTCCTACTTTATGTTCTACAGCATCGGATATCCTAGGCTTGCTTCAAGGTCAGTTATGAAGGTGACAATTTCAACTTATTTGTTCAAATAGATTGAACTTTTTATTGTGATAACATTATTTGAGTGAACAATGGCTAAATACATTTGTTGAAAATTTGAGTGAAACAGGGGAAGCAGAGAGGTTTCACTGGCATGGAAGGATGGGATATGTTCATATAGATGATGTTGCTCTTTGCCATATCCTAGTTTATGAAAATGAACAAGCTGAAGGGCGATACTTATGCAGTTCAACGGTCATCGATAATGATGAACTCGTGTCAATTCTCTCAGCGCGCTATCCCACACTACCTATTCCAAAGAGGTACTAAAACTATATTCTTACTTTTTCAAGTAGACAAAAAGCCAGAAATGTTCAAGATTGAATAAAGGTTATTTTGCAGGTTTGAGCAGCTTGAACGACCATATTACGAGTTTAACACCACAAAGATAAAGAGCTTAGGGTTCAAGTTCAAGTCAATTCAAGAGATGTTTGATGACTGCATCACATCTCTTGTGGCACAAGGCCATCTTTCTATTCCTTAGCTAAGCATGGAAAGTGGAAATTAACCCTCATAGTTAAGTAGTAAAATGTCACCGACTCTTCTAAAAATAATTACAAAACTATTGCCACGAGTTGGCACCTATATGTATCGGCAGCTATGTTTTACCATAAAAGTAATTAGACACCATAACAACTTGAAACATCTGGTGCCAAAAGGATTTAAGCGTTTTGGATCCCCAACTGTCTGAGCGAATTTGGCCCAACAAGAAATACTCGCTTTAGAGTTTCGTGTCGGAAAACAACAACTCCCTTATATGCAGTCCTTGGTATGCCATCCTTAATAAAGTATAAAACATGTGTTATTATTAACTGTAAGCTTATTTATTAATCATAAAAAATAGGGGGAGAAAAAGACAACTTTTAGACATGGAAATGCAATACCTTCCATTCTTCAAAAATTCCAAATTGGCGGGCTATGTTTTCAAAATGCGATTGATCTCTATAATGTACACGCACATCTCCATGCACATTTTTTGTCTTTAAAACAAGATCAGTTCCATAAAGAGGCTTTGCGCTTTTCAGCAGGTATGCAAAATGCTTTGCAAACTTATCCTGCAGAAAAAAGAAATCACAAGTCTTACCATGAATATTCAAAATGGTCATCTGTTTCAACTACCTTTCACTTCTTAAATGACTTATAATTTGAAATGCATACCTCCATTAGGTAGCTTAAGTCCATAGACTTCCACTTAACCTGTTAACAAACATGATTAACAAATGATATGACACAAGTATTAAAGGCCAGTAGCCATGAATTAGATACAGAAAATTTAAGTTGCTAGATACCTGGACATCATTCAGTTTGATAGGTTTAAGATATTGCTGGAAGAACTGTCCCAGACTAGAACCCTGGAAAAAGGTAACAGATAGAAGTAATCAATCAATGAAAGTGTCAGATGCAGATTACGTTTCATCTCTAAAAGGTCGAATAAACCAAAAAGTTGATAGAAGATACCTACATGCTCCCCAAAATTGTAAGTCCTGCATACTTCTGGACGAATAAACTGTCGGCCTTTGTGATTCTCTTTTAATCTTAGCCAGTCATCCCAGTAAGTAATATTTTGTCAAAGAATATTCCCACTCAAATTATATAAATTACACATATCTTTAAGAAATTAAGTTTGAACCACAAGACACAGCACAATTTGTTGAAAAGGATATGCCTTTGGCCACTTTGGAGAAAGCTCATCCCATGTAGGTTTAGATAGCATCCATCCAAGACCAGGGAAAAAATCTGACCGATACAATGCATCTGCAGAATGTTCGTTTTTGGAGAATTAAGAAAAGGAAAAAAAAAATTTAGTGATTAAAGTAAGCAAAGAGTTTATAAAAAATGTGTTAAACAAAGCTAGACTTACAAGGATCATGCACAAACTGTTTTTGCCCGTTGTCATTCCATGAGGAGATGGCCATGATTGACCTATCATGGTTTTAACAAAAAGAATTCCAAAATTGAGATTTTTAAGAAAAAAAACTATGGAAGCTTATAAAAACAAAGTATAGCATATGTCATCATAGTTTATGCAGAAGACTTACTTATCTTTATCAAGTAGATTTGCTCCAACTTCAAAATAATTAAAAAAATCAGGAGCAATCTCCATATCATCTGCATCCAATAAATGACGATTCTCAGCTTGTCGTTTACAAATACCCACAACAAACTAAAACGAATCGATATACATTAAAGACTTAAAGTCCATGCCTTCAAGTATAATGACCCGGTTAAAATTATGTTTGTAAAACAACTGATCCAGTGCCCACTTGTAGTGACCTGAAAATATGGTAGTAAGTTGGTAATACATGGGGAGAAGATCATCCCCTGCAAGAGGCAGAATAGAACTGCATATATTTTTAACTTTTCTTACGTGCAATCTTGTAATAAGCAATTAACTCCCCAGGCCTCTCAGTTAGTACAGGTTCATAATCCAAGTGCTGAAACAAAATTGGACATAAACATTAACATGTTGAAGCTAGAGGTGGCAAAATCTGGTCAGATGGGTGGGTGACAGGTCAATATGGGTTCGTGTTAGAAAGGGTGATTTAGAACAGGTCAGGTCAGGTTGACCCGCAACTTTTTTTGGTTCTTTTTCCAATGAATCTTATATATAGTTAACGTATTAAATATGATTATCAGATCTTCTTGTAAATACACGTTGGGTCACTTTCATCATATTATATATCTAACCAAGATTAAAAGTTACTCATTTAAACATTAGAATTAACATAGGACCCTATTTAACCTGATTTTAGGTAATATAGCAACCTCTTATTGGCACGCATATCATTACTTAAGCGATACAATTTACCTGCATGTAGGTCAGCTGATTATAACCCATTGCCTTTGTTCTAACATCAGCATTTGACCCATCCTGAAAATATTAATATTTAAAGAGATAGTTAATAACTTACCTGATAAAATTGGAATGGCAGCTAAGACTAGGCAACCTGAATTAATGTTCCAACAACAAAAGTTTTATACATACCTGGGATACAAAAAGTGGAAACCTTAACGCAACAGAACTATGATACCTGAAAATAATGAAGGATGGCACAATAATTATCCCATTGAGGTTTCAATTGACTTATGGTAAATATAAACATAAGACTATATTTACATAAAACATACTTTAGGATAGAATTGATGGTCCTTTCCAGATAATCAGCACGATTGCATGCCATAATCACAACAGCTGCCACTGGCGCCTAGAATGATGACGTACATGCATTTGTTATATATAAGATAATGATCCACAAACAAGAAAAAGAATAAAAATAAAATAAAACTGATTCAATTATCCATACCTGTGTGTCCTGTGTCAAACTTTTCACGCCTTTTTCTGTAAATTGAGAAGATAAATTTCTTCATTTTTTATAAAGTAAACCTCTTCTTATTATCTGCTTTTCGAAACTAGTATGAAAATCTATCCATATTTTTATGATGTAAACAAAGAAGAAGCATTATGTTATTCAGAGAATCAGAGCAGACAACTTCCTTAACGAAATAGAAAAAGAGAGAATCTGTTATGAACTTACTTTCAAGATCTTGAACAACTGCCCTCAATCGTTCACACTCCTGTTCTTGACTTTTTACTTTTTCTGAAACACCAAGAATAGATATAGAAGTATAGAACGTGTAATTAACAACAAAGAATAAAATCTAATCATGATAAACTGTTTTGAATTTGTGCTATGATGAGCACTAAGAACACAATATAAGAACACGTGAGGATTGAGTGGAAACCCTAAAGCAGGGGAAACCGTAAAGAACACTATAATAGATTCGTGTAAAGGTTACAAAGGCTTACTAGAACCCACAATGCTAAGGGTAGATAATAATAATGAAAAGATTATGAATCTAATATCATAGATATAGAGGCAAATAAATTAGAATCCTGAATTATCTCGGAAACCCATATGCAGTCTTAGTAGGAGGCTGCCAATAAAATAGGAAAAGACTTCTACTAAGATCGCGTTGCAATTACTGGACTATTTCGCGTCTTTGGCGTGTGAGTTATACCATATTTCGGAGCATAATTCAACAAAGTCCACCTTGAGACAAAATGGATCTTTCAGCAGCATAACCTTTAAACCTCACAAGAAATCAAATAATATATACAGTGCACACATAAGTCCCTAAGGACTTAACATTGAACACCAACCAATGAACAGATTCTAAACTTGGTTGTCAGAATTGGCTTTGCCATTTCTGATGAAATGGAGTTGGATGACAATGTGCTTTGTTCGCTCATGGAACATGAAATCCTTTGTAAGGTGTATAGTACTGGACAAAATCACCACACAGCTCCCCATACAAGCCTTTAAGCCATGGCTTGTTTACAGGCTTCCTTCCATTCCTTTCTGCATAGCGGTTATCCATTTGTCAGAATCAGGATTAGAAATTGTCTCAGAATAGGATGATGGCTCATGATAATATTCAATTTCCTCGGCTACGGAAAACACATAAGCAACTGTGTTAGCAAAATCAGCAAACCTGCTAGAAGGTGGTGAACCATAGTAGGTGGGCACACATATGATAGGTACAAGCCGAGTCGAGAATCCACTGATAACTGGTATTTTGGTACCCTTTTTTTTGTTCAGCAAAGCTCATACAACCCTAAACCTACTCCTAAATCTACACCTTATCCACTACAGGACTTGAACCCAAGGCCTTGGTACACTTGGTGACAACCACGAGGACTTCACCCTCCAAGCTGTTTCAAGAGTACAATTAGCCAATTCATCCTTCGTGTATTCTCCTCTTTGTTTTGCAACTTACAACACTCAAAAAAATCTCGTGGCCATCTTTATGACAAAACATGCAATTCTTGTCCTTCATCAGCCACTAGATTTGGATTGACCCTTCTTACTCCGAGAACCCTTTTCTTTAGATCGACACTGAACTAATTATCCTTGGCTTGAAGTCTACTTGACCCATTAGTAGTCACAATACTAAAATAAATTCGATAAAAGGTTACAAAGGCTTACTAGATCTGACAATACTAATGGGAGATAATAATAATGGAAAGATTATGAAAAACACCGCTCTAGTGCCATATATATAGGCAAATCACTAGAATCTTAAATCTACTCAAAAACCTATAGACAGTCATAAGAAATAGGAGACTGCCAAGAAAATAGGAACAGATTGCACCGCAGTTAAAGAACTTGGCGTCGCGACTCACGAAGTCGACATAGATCAAGCCACACAAAAACCAGAACTATTTCGAGTCCTTGATGTAGTGGGATCGCGATGCAACATAAGCTATACCAGATTTCAGAGCATAATTCGACATTAACAATGTATAGAAGTGATAGGATATGAGAAAATCATAATGAAAAAAAAAAATGAAAAGACTGTATTGAATGAGGTCCAATACCTTCCAAGACCACAATATTTTCCTGATGCATGCCTATTTGACCAATTAGTAACCGCATCTGATTCCTGCAATGATTTTCTGCTTCCACCTGTTATGATCCGTTTTCTAACTAAAGAACTTATTATTCTACAGAAATAGAACCAGAAAAGGGACACAAACAAAGGGGTACACTTACTGCATCTGCAACTCTGTCTGTGTACTCAGATTGTGTTGCAAACAGTCTCACCTGACGAAAAATTTGATTAAAAGATATCAAAGTTAAACAGAATTAAAGAACACTAATCAGGAAAATCACGAGGCTTCAAATCAAATGTCCAAGATTTGCAAATTGAAGTCTAAAGAACCCAATAAGGTAAGTTTTCCCCTCTTTCAAGAATGTGACACTATCTTCAAAAAAACGTCTATCGAGTAAAACAAGAAAGATGCATAAAACATCAACATAGATTATAATCAAATTGAGGATCGCGATTAGGTTTGGAAAGATGGACCCCCAATCAATTTGTAGCACAAACTTACTCAATCTGAGAGAAAAAGATCGAAATTATATCTAACCTGTGTGTAGATGAACGCGATTGCAACTAGGATAAGAAGGTATCTGAAATCGCAAGACCATCTGGCCATTTTACTTGTTTCTTCCTCCTAATAGGGATGCGGTTTTTGGATCAAAGCTTCAGTGTAGCATATGAAGTTAAGAACTGAAGTTTTTTATTTAAGTTTGTCGCAAAATGGGAAATCAAGAATTCAGATTTTAAGTTGCTCTAAATTCTTGCGGATCGTCTACTCCCGCTGAGATCACAAGAATCTTCTTGCAGAATTCCGACGTTGAACGCCTCGGGTCAACATGTCATCATGGGTCGCCCACATCTCGAGTCTACTCCCGGGTTCTAAACGAGGTTTGTACGGTACAAGCATTTGGCATAATTTTAGATTGTCTTATAATTTGTACGTAAATATATATTGTATCAAACTATCTATCTATCTATATTCTATATATATTTATTTATAAAAGTCATGTAAATTTTTTAAAAATAAGCATAAATTGAGTCTTAATTAACCAATCACAACATTCAATTTTAAAATCATTCAATTCTTAAAAACAATTTTGGAAGGATTATACACGGTAATTTGAATTCGATTTTGGATACGGGAGAGGGCTAGATGAAAATTACGAGGGGGTTTTATAAAACATGTGAGGGCTTTTAAAAAAATATGAGGGAGTTTTATAAAAAATGTATATTAATGTAATTAATTATAAGGTGTTTATAAATTATGTTTAGTAACTTATGATATATTTTGTTTAGAGAAAAAATAAATATATATTTACGACCGTCTAATTTTTATCTACGTTTTGATATAAATTTAATTGTAATATGACACTTTTTTGGAATTAGTATATTCTTTTTGTTATCCACTAATAGTAGTAGATAATTAATTTTTTGTTTAGCTGAATGGTTTTTTTGGGATTATGATGATGAGTTGAGTGGTCAACTTGAATATGATATTCAAGATATTTAGTTATTGATTTTAAAACATTTTCAATCTTATTAGAAAGATATATGAAACCTTTCATAAAATATGGTTCAAAATAAGATGTATCATTAAAAGATGATAGATTATATATTTAGAAATCTAAATTCGGAGATGTAAAAATAGTTGTTCTTGATGGTCCTGAAACTATATTATTAGTGTAGATAGTTAGCCAAAGAAGACAATTTACTCTGATGATGTGTTTTGCTATGACGATTAACAAAAGTCAAGGATAGTCACTTTCAGAAGTTGGTTAATTATTCAGAAAACTTGTGTTTATACATGGTCAATTGTATGTTGTTGTTTCACATGTTAACAATAAAAAAAAGATTAAAAGTTTTGATTTGTGACAACAGTGGTAATGTTACAAACAAAACAACAAATATAGTCTACAAACAAGTGTTTCAAAAAAAAAATTGTTAAGAATTCTAACATATGTAAACAGTAAGTTTTTGGTGATATTTCATTTATTACAATATTTTTATTTGAAAATTTAAATATCTCAAATACGTTTCCGAAATACCCGTGCGTGCATTGGGCAATAAACTAGTAAATTATAAAAATATTGAATATATATTTCATTGATTGAGCATACATTTAAATAAATTACAAAAATCATGCTAATAAACACCATAACTTAAAATCATTTTAATATATATTTCAATCGAAATATGTCAATAAATTACCAAAAAATAGAGCAATCTTTTAATATATCTTAATCAAAATATGTCAACAAGTTACCAAAAATATACTTTACAGATAAAAAAACCAACAACATCCTAATACACATCCAAATTGATTTCACTACTCTTCCGAAATGTAGGGGTGAGGAAACGGTCCAAATCGGAGTGAACCGCTTTGAGATCGGAACCGTTGGACGCACTTCAAGAATTGAAGCCTGAGTGATTGGTCTACACGGTTTCCGTCTAGCTGGTCCCCATTTTTTGGTCTAATACCCGATGGAACCGCTACATGTTTTAATGCGTTTGGTACAAATATTGATGTGAAACTTAAAATGCAAAAATCCATACATGATAACCATGCAAAGTTAGTAAAATCAAATCCAAAATATTCTTACTTTAATACTAAATCAACAAACAAAAAGTAAGTATTGAAATAAAAGTTTACAATGTAATACAAAAAATGTAATTTCTTTCATACCAAATTAAACCAATGCAACCAACAAAACTCATACTCTAATCTTCCATTGGCCTCTTTCCCATTCATTTATCATCTAGCTTGTTTAAATTTAAAACTTGTTCAATCTCTATATAAACACAAGATGAAAATATTGTTAGTCTTTAAAAAAAGTAATATTGTATTAAATAGAACAAGAATTGGAAAATATATACCCAAAGCTATATTATCGTCCTTCAAGATGTCATCGACGTTGTCTATATGAAGTTTCTAGACTTTCTAACCCAATCTTGGGTGAACAATAAAGCTTTAACCATCGACGTCAATAAGCTAGTCCAATACTCATATAAAACTTACCACTAGTGCTAAACGCGGATTTGGAAGCAACGGTTAAGATTTGTGTCACCAACATGTCTAACAAACAAAGAATTTAATTAAGTGATGACATTAATTTATAAAAATCTATATGAAAGACTTCAAACAGAAGTAGTAATTACATTTTGTGTCATCTAAGCAACTATCGGGAACCACTTTGCATTAATTTTCTACCAACCTATAATGTAAAAAAAGTAAGCCACTCGAGTCTCTTTTAAATAGTTTCTTAACTCATTATTTGTCGGATCCGATTTTGTCATCGAATTATCCATGTACCCGATCTTTTTTTTTTAAGATTGTAACAATAAATCCGACTTCATAGTAGGATCTAGCGAAGTACATAAAATATTAAAAATCATTCATCTTCTCATAGGCACCCCATACTTGTCGTATTTACCCCTTATTTACTTTACCATTGTAAGAAATGTGACTTTGGTTGACCAATTTCTTATTTTTTACATCTAAGTATTCCCTGTGTTATGTGTCCATGAGCTGTAAAATCAGTTACAAATCAGTTAGAGTGATTAGCTGATGTAACTGATTATAAATAGAGTTAAGTAGTTGTAGTGTGGAGGATATATTCTTTTTTGTAACAGTCTTCTTCTTCTCTACCTGTACACTCACGATACTTAATACATCAAAAGCTACTTACCTCCAATTCTCTTTTCTAATGTCGAGATTTCTGGTAATTAGTTCAGACTTTCGATCTTACTGATCCTGAGTTTGGAACATATCACGCTGCTAATCAATCCAAGCGGGGAATGAGTTGATCGTTGGGTGCTGAAAATGAATCGAGAAAGAATAAACATTTTGGATCAACTTTATTGGAAGTGTAGGAGCGTGTTCTTTCTCTTCTAATTTTGTGTGTTTTAGGCTTTTAGTGAACCAAATATATATGAACAGTTTGAAAAATCTTTTGTTAGGAAATTTGTTTATGTTCGTTTGTTTAATAAACAAATAAATGTTAACAATATTTATGGCTCGTTTAATTTATAAACGAACATAAGCAGAACTCTCATTCGTTCATTTATGCTCGTTTACTTTCGTTTATCATTTAAATAAACGAACAAAAACGTACACAAACTACCAATCTTTTAAATAGTCGAACACAAAAGCTCGTTCGTTTGCCATTCGCGTTCATTTATTTGTTCGGATAAAGTTAAACGAATGGACACAAACACAAAAATCCGCTCGTTTAACCATTCATGTTCGTTTATTTGTTAAACTAAAGTTAAACGAATGAACACGAACAAGCCCCGTTTATGTTCGTTCGGTTCATTTTCAGTCCTAATGGGTTGTATGGCTTTTTTGGGCGAGTTTTAATCTTTAGATTTCGTAGGATGGTGTAGGAAACTTATTTTCACTGACATTTCAACCTTCAAGACTTTACTAATAAATATCTTTGCTAGTTTTGCTTATCAAATTAAAAGGAATGATGAAACCACCAAAAACTCAAATACATAAATGAACAAAAAAAAAAGAGAAGATATCAAAATTTCATGTTTGGAATCATCACAAAACTTGAAACAAACCGCAAACATAACAAAATATTAACAAAAACACATTCCAAAACCTTCAACTCAGTTGTTCTTTGCGTGTTTGGCACCAACAGAAAAGAACTCAGTAATCACTTCCAGAGGCATTCCTTTTGTTTCTGGCACTTTCAAGAAAACAAACACCCATGATACTATGCACACAACTGCATAAAAAGCAAAAACACCCGGCAGGCCAACAGAAGTGAGCAACACAGGCAGTGAATATGTAACAATAATGTCGCATATCCAGAATGTGAGGGCACAAATGGCAATGCAGATCCCACGAACTCGGGTTGGGAAAATCTCAGAACATAGTATGTTTGGAATCGGACCAAATCCCATAACAAAACAACAAAAGTAGATGATAACACTCGCAGTTGAGATAGCTGCATTTGCAACACTACCAAAGTTTATTAAGCCTCCTATCACCAGAACTATGAGGCTCAGAATCAATATGGGAATTGTAGTCAGCAATAGAGTCCTGCAACAAAGCAAAAAAGTTTGTTTTACCTTTTGATAGTTTAATCATTTTTTGAAGCTAGCTAGTAGTTTACCTTCTTCCAGAGATATCCATGAGTCTCATGGCCACAGCAATACAAGGGAGCATTAATAAAGTTGTAATGTTACTAATGAGAAGAGATGAGGAAGTTGAACCAATGCCTAAATTTGATAAAAGAACACCAACGCCTGCTTCTTCAAGTATCTGAGGAGTGTAGTAAAGGACTCCATTGATGCCAGAGAACTGCATAAAAAATCAAACAAATATTATCAACAGTTCGCGGGTCGGCCTAACTTTAATGCAATAACTCAATCTAAAGTTCAATCTTTGTTACCTGTTGAAGTATTTGCAAACCAATTCCGACAAACAATGCATGCTTGACTCCTGGTTCAAAAAGATCAGACCAGCTTGGACCTTTTGTTGCTTCCGCTGGGTGAACCATGGCTGGTCCAATGGGGTGCTGGTCCATAAGGTCCTTCGAATAAAGTGCAGGATGGCTCACCAGGGCTGCAGCCTGGAAGGACTCACCATCTGCTGGCATATCAGCACCTACCTCTTGGTGCATATAAATTCTTTCAAACCCACCTTCCATTTTTCTATCTTGACCATCTTTTTGTGACCATTTCCAACCAAGCTGCCAACCACCTCCAATATCTGTGCTACTCACTTGTTCTCCAGTGTTTCTAATGCTTAAGATACTTACATGTGAAGCAGGCTGAATTATGTCTTTTTCCACACTTGTAGTTTGACGAGAAATCAATGGAGAACGCAAATTATCATCAGACTCGTTTTCAGCAGCATGATCAGATTGGTAATCTTCACCTTCTCTACCACTAATGCTCTCTTCATCCCAATCTTCAGGTTTAGCTGGATTTCCAGTAACACTAAACATGCTACCAAAATGTGGGAAAAGCATGCTTCCTTTACTACCAACACCATCTGGAAGTTTTTCATGGACACTACTAAAGAGAGTAACAAGCGGGTCCATAAGAGGGATACTTTGGCTAATTGCACTTCCTTGACGAGATTCAACTGGTCGAGCAATCAAAGAGACACCTTCATCATGACCATATAAATAGATTTTATTAGCTTCTTCAATGTCGTTTGTAGGGCCGATTATGTACTCTTCTATGGATGTCTCTCCCCCTACTCCAAGTCCTTCAACCAGTAAAGCCATCTCACCTGTTGCATCATTTAACACAAATGAAACTTGCCCATATGACAAAGATAGAAAGAAAGAAGTGACTTTGATATGATTATAAGGCAATTAGCAATGTAGGTAGAAATGAACTTGCCTGCAACATCTTCTTTACCACGTAATCTCTGCAAGACGTGTTTGGCCTCGAGCATTCTTCCTTTGCTGACAAGCCATCTTGGAGACTCGGGCAGGAAGAAGATCGCAAAAACAAGATAAAAAAGCGATGGAATAGAGAGAACACCGAGCATCAACCTCCAGTCAGGTGAATCCATTAAAGACATCCCAAACACCATACAGTATGATAAAAACATCCCACCAGACCCCATGAACTGTGGTAAGGTATTCAGTGAACCTCTGATCTCAGGAGGTGATGTTTCAGATATATAAACCGGAACAAGAGTAACTGCTAACCCAATTCCAAAACCATCTAATAATCTACCCAAAAGAAGGATATAAACATTGGGTGACCAAAACATTATAAAACCACCAAGGAAATAAAAGACAGATGAGATAATGAGCATGGGACGCCGGCCAAGCCAATCTGATATCGCACCGGAGCAAGTTGTAACCAAAGTAGCTCCGATGAGTGACATAGCCACGATTAGGCCTTCGATAGTGGGTTCATTTTGCAAGTTGAATTCTTTCTTTATGTATAAAAGAGCCCCTAAATCGCATTATAACAGCAATTATCATTCAAAAAGCAAAAACCCATATAACCATAAATCAAGATTTCACATACGAATTCACAATAACATAATAATCCTTAAAAAGTTTTGATCTTTAAGCAGGTTACCGGCAATACAGGCGTTATCCCATCCTTGAATCATGTTACCAACGGCGGCGGCGGCAGCCACCATCACAGCTCCGCTCATATTTCCCGCTAAACCATCAGTTATATTGATCAAAAAAGTATACAAAAATTAAGATCATATCAAACAAAAACAGATATAAATAACAGGGGATTAAACCATAAACAGAGCAAGATAAATGCAATTATACAGAGACTAAATTATGATATTAGAATGATTCTCAGCTTTAAGGGTCGTCAATTACCGGTTTAAAATTGATCTTGTGAACTTCGTTTCAGTTGATTACTGAGTTTGGTACAGTAGATTCAAATGCAAACAAAAAAGTATGAGAAATCAGATGATTGATTTCACAATAATTTATTATAATGGTGGGGAATGGGTGTAAATCAAATCATCGATGAAGAGAACAGTGAGACAATAGGATGGTATATATTCTGAAGAGCATACTGTTGTTGTCTTGGGTTTAGGAGTTTCAAATGGAAGTTAAGTCAGAGACTTTTCTACAAGTACAGGGACCAAAATTGTAGTTATTTAAAAGATAGGGGGCTAGTTTTTTAAAAGGCGAGCTGTTAAATTCATATTTTTATTGGCCGCTGAGCGAAAGACAAGTGCCACCACGTCGGCTTGCCTTGATGGTTGTCACCTTCTTACGCAAAATTTAGCTTGAATTAAAATAACATTTAATTGCTTAATTAATGGATTTTAAGTAAAATATTTAAATTTAAAAAATAGCTAATCATGAATCTGACTCTGTGCCAACGTGGAAATTACGACAGTCGCTTCAATTTTGGATTTGATCTTTTTGACGTTTAAAAATGTAAGATTTATAAATGGAATTAAAAATATAAATATTCATTTATTGATTTTCTTTTCTTGGGATATTATTATTAATTGATCG
The DNA here is from genome assembly GCA_947179395.2 of Pulicaria dysenterica. NCBI lineage: Eukaryota > Viridiplantae > Streptophyta > Magnoliopsida > Asterales > Asteraceae > Pulicaria > Pulicaria dysenterica. Next base: position 96,879,588 of record OX359290.1, on the reverse strand, counting down.
TGCAATTTCAGAGCAGTCGTGTTGCTATATCCGTTGTTATGTTATGTAAATTGATTTCTTTTCTTGGGATATTATTATTATTGATTTTCTTTTCTTGAATTAGATGTTATGTTATGTAAATTGTACTCTGGTTCGATTTGGTTTTGATTTTTTGTTGTTGGGTTTAGGGTAAAGTTTTTTCAATCTTAGTGATGTTTTTTTGCACTTCTAACACTTGTTGAGAATCTAAATGGATGCTCTGATATTGCATATTTTGTTCATGATTTTATTAAAACGAGTGTTGTCATATAAAGTTCGCTACTGGTTTATATTCATCCATTTATTTAATATATAGATTTTTCTATTTAACATATAAACAATAAAATGGTTTTTACCGTACGACATATGGTAAGTTATAAATCAACAACTAAAACTCGCATATTCACAAGTGAAAGGGTTAGAACCTTGACCTGACTGGTAAAAAGGGTAAATATTAATTTTCGTTAATTTTTATCCACTTATTAGATTTTTGTTAATTTTTATAATTAAAAGGGTAAATATTAATTTGGCATATACGTACATAGATGAAAACCATAAATATCGTAATTATAAAAAAGATCAAAATGATGTGGAATAAAAACAATTCAAATAATCTCAAATGAACAGAATCATAAATTTTGAATAATATTAATATACTTAAAAAAAGAAGGGAAAAATTAAGAATTGACGGGTTGAATTGATTACCACCACCTTTGCATAAGTGGAAGCGATGACCAACAACAATAATAATGTATATGACAATTCGTCTTGTAACAAGTTTTGAGAAACATGGGTGCCATTTTATACGTACATATTTTTTTTATGTATTTTTGTGGACATCAAATCTAAGGTTCGATAGATTGAGTTGAAGCGGTAACCCCCAACAATTAAAATATAGTTACTTACAAATCTATATTAAACACTTTTTCCTTGCGTCACATATTGTTGGTATTTGTAATATTTATATTTTAGACGAAAACAAAAAGGATAGAAAAACTCTAGAGTTTTCTTCTTTTCTTCCATAATAAAACTACTGTGATTCTAAAAAATTAGTAACATTATATATTATGTTACACGTCTTGCGATAAATATATAAGACCATCCGCATCCATCACACCCTTCACACAGCCACATCAGCGCCACATCAGCATCCCACCATTTTCTCATCACATCACACAAACCCCTGCATCCATCACACCCTTCACAAATGAATTTTAAAAAAAAATAACTCTCTCTCTCACACTCGTGACCCGGCTCACATATGTGAGCGTGAGTGGCCGGTCACACACCTCAGCGATGGTGTTCGCGAGTGTGATGACCCCTCACGAAGCCCCATCACGGGCCGATGCGGACGGTCTAATCTGAATCTTTTTAAATTTGAATTACATGATATGAATACCAATTTTTTTTTATAAATTACATTTCCCATCCTAATTATTTAAATTTTCTTTTATTGTCTTTTTAACATTTGTACATAAATATTAATTTTTTAAATATTATTAGTTCTTACATTTTGTTTTTCGTTTCTATGCTAGAATAACTCGTTAAAAAATATAAAGCCGATTGAGACTAAGAAAAAAATATTTTCGGAGTAGACAACAATGACCAAGATCAACAATTTACAACACCGTAATTTGCATGATAATCGACAAGTATCCATTATCGATTATTCCATTAGAATCGTCAAGTTGATAAGTCATTGGGCTTCGTAGCCCAATTCTTCCAATTAAAGCCCAACTGTTTGCATCTATCGAATTAGAGATGGGCAAAATCGGTCCTGGACTACAGCCGGTCCGGTCCGGTCCGGACCTAGTCGGTCCCGGGCCGGGCCGGTCCGGTCCTCGGCACCGGTCTTCACGTAAGACCATTTCGATAAATTCGGTCTTCGGGCGGTCCTAGACCACTTCCGGACTGGTCCAAGTCCGGACCAGTCTCACTTCGGTCCTGGACTGGTCCGTTTTTCGTTCGGGTATTTTCCGGTTCGGTTTAGACATTTGCGGGTTTTTTTTAGTTTCGGTTTAAAATTTTCCGGTTTTCGGTTCGTTTTTTTGTTTAAAAAAAAAAGTGACTTGTTAATTTAAAAAAAAGTTGCAAGTTATAAAATATAAAGTATAAACATATATAATTGCAAGTTAATAAAAACATATAAATAACATTGCGATACAATTACGAAATAAAATTACATATTGTTGAAATTTGAATATTTTCTTAACAAGAAAAGGGAACTCTAGCAATGGAGCTTCGGCATGGCCATCACCCCAAGTTAGAGACCCGAAAAATACATATTGTTCGAAAGAAATAACGTCACAAAATATAAAGAGACGACTACTAAAATGGATAGTCGGAATTGATATTCCAATAGTTTTAACTAGCGTCGGTATATGGCACATGCCCATAATAGGCGACTTCGTTCGAGTGGACGTTGGATGATGAACCTGCGTTCATTCTATTTTGAGTATCGTCAACGTATTCTTCGCCGGGTTCGGGTTCTTCAGTTTCAGCTTCGGTGTTAGTGTTTGATGTTCCCGATGCGAAGTCCCTATTGTAATCGTCTTCCATAATCGCTTCCTCCAAATTAGTTAAGCCTTCTTCGAGATCCGCATCGTTTTGACATCTTTCCATAGAATCATAGTAGTCCTTAAGCATCACGGCCATTTGCACCGACTCGGCCTTCAACATACACCGTCGTGCGCTTAAAATCATGCCACTAAGAGAAAAACAACATTCCAAAGCTACGCTACTAGCTTGGACGGTTAGTACGTCCCTAGCCATACGGGCTAAGATCTTAAATTGACCAACGTTTTCTCTTTCTTGCCACCATTTTAATACATCAAATTGTGCAAAATCTTCGGTGCCAATATAATTAGTGTAATCAGTTTCTTTATATATGGAAAGTTCGTATAAAGACGATTGAACTCGTGTACGTTTCGATTGAGATATATTATTAAACCAAGACGATCCAATGCTAAAAGTATTGTTTGGCCGAGTAGCCGATGTTTGTGAAGTCGAAGACCTCAGGGTGGAAGATAAACATATATCGAAGTCTTGCAATTTCCGTTTATCCTCCAAATTTGGATGTACCACCTAATTTCTTCATGTCATACGCAAAAGTGTTGATAACCAAACACCACTAAAAGCTTAATTCGCATAATTTACTAGTTTAGAGTTTTAACCGTCTTCGATATAAACATGATACTCATAAGTGGTCACGCAATAATAACGGTCATCATTAACTGTTATATCAGCGTCACTAAACCCATATAGTAATAACTGTTTTTGTTAAACCCACAAAAATTTTATTTTCTGTTTCATTTCATAGGTTGATAAAAAAAAGTCTCATTATGGGCGATATTAGTATCACACGAGTAACGGTTTATTGTGAAGAAATATAACCGATCATATTTTTCTCAATCTAAGATAATCTCAATCCACATATAACAAAAGATCACAAATACCACTGAGTAGATAACAAAAGAAGATAGCCTCAAGATAGGAAGTGACGGGTTCATTATAAAGCCACTCCGTCCACTATAAGTATGTATTTATATGAGACTAATATATCAAATCTTACACCTTAAATAAACATTATAGGAAATTACTTGTCCTAAATTGCAAATAGTAATCCCTTTCCATCATAAATGATTAGTCGCAACTCGCATGTAGCAATTTCAATTTTAAAGATCATAAGAAGTTTTCTCCAAACGCCACCTTTTTGGACAAAGATAATAAATATTTCATAATTATTGAAAGTATTTGTAAGACGTTGAAATCGGTTGGTTATTTTTACCAATGGTTAGGATCTGAGTACGATCCGCTTCCGATGGCGGAAACAAACCATGTTGTTTCTTTTCAAAGGTTTCTAGAATCGAACGAATTTAATGCCATTGGTTGCAGTCGCTATCACAGTCGCATCCAATTCCCACAAATTTGGAGTAAATAAATCCAACTCTGACTTCCGCTACAATCTTTCACGAGTCTCTTTCTGATTTGGGCCTTGTATTTTGTCACTATGAACGTGGTTTTACTTCCATCCAGAGAATTTTCCCCAAAGCCACTCTCTTTCTTCCCTTAAACCCTTTCTTGTTTCATCAACCCTTTCTCTCCTTTTAACACAAAAACCCTTAAAATTAAGCGATCACAATTCATAACAGCCTGTGTTCAAGATCTTTGGGGTTTTAACGGATATGGGTTTTCTTTGAAGAAGGAAAATGAGTGATTTCAGAGCAAAATTGAGGGTTGAAGGAAGTGGGTATTATTATTACGGTATATGCACCGCCGGTGGGATGTTCAGTGCCGGCGCCACCCATCTCGCCGTCACCCCTCTTGATGTCTTGAAAGTCAATATGCAGGTGAAACACCTTTCCTATCAACACAAATACACATGTGTTTTTCTTCGTTTTGTATTGATTCCTTATGATCGCCAATAATTGTTGAATTAGGGTTCTTTATACATCACAATGGCTTCTTTATTACTGTCCTCATCAGAGTCAATTGTGCAAAGCAATTTCATTAGAATGTAATATAAAGTGACCCCATGTCCTCAAGTTTACATATTGGGAATAATTTGATGAATTTGTGTATTGACATCCTGTACTTTGACATTTGTGCCTTTTTTGCTTTAGCATTCATGAATCATAGCACATAAGTTGTGCATCTGTGCTAATTATCTAATAATCAAAAAGATTCTGAATTCAGTACTCTATATTTGGTATCTAATTCAGGTGAATCCAATCAGGTTTCATAGTATTGCATCGGGTTTAAATATTCTTTGGAAAGAAGAAGGTCCATCTTCTCTGTGGAGAGGTTGGTCTGGAAAATTATTCGGGTATGGTGTTCAAGGGGGGTTCAAATTTGGTCTATACGAGTTCTTTAAAAGACGTTACACAGATGTCCTGGCAGATGAAAGACAGAGTGTTGTATTCTTCCTCAGCAGTGCATCTGCTCAAGTGTTTGCTGACATTGCTCTTTGTCCGTTTGAAGCCGTGAAAGTCCGTGTCCAAACACAGCCCAATTTCGCAAAGGGCTTGTCTGATGGCTTCCCAAAACTATATGCACTAGAAGGACTTTCAGGGTATGTTAAAAGGAATAATTTAATTTGTATTTTATTTGTTGTTTTAACTTTTAACTTGTTTATTTTATCAAGTAATAACTCGTTTAATGTTCTTGCAGCTTTTACAAGGGACTACTTCCGCTTTGGGGACGTAATCTTCCATGTAATGTCTTCCTCCTTGTTTTTTCATAAGTGAAATTTGTTTTGGCACAGTTTGCTTTAAACCTAACATGTTCCCATGTCTGAAATTGTGACTTGGCAGTCTCAATGATCATGTTCACAACATTTGAGCATTCGGTGGACCTTATTTATCGAAAATGTGTTCAAAGAAAAAAGGAAGAATGCTCGATGACTCAACAGCTGGGGGTGACATGTTTGGCAGGGTATACAGCTGGAGCTGTAGGTACTGTAGTTTCAAATCCAGCCGATAATATAGTGTCGTCTCTTTATAACAAAAAGGCCAACACGGTTCTGCAGGTATGCTCCTTGTTAATCTTGGTAAAAAATAAGTAAAAAAGTTGTTGAAACTTCTAAATTGGGTGATATTTTCAGGCTGCAAAGAACATTGGGCTGGTGAATTTGTTCACTAGAAGTCTTCCTATAAGGGTTGCCCTTGTGGGACCTGTCGTTACTCTGCAATGGTTTTTCTATGACACCATTAAAGTGCTCAATGGACTGTAAGTCTTCTGCCCTTTCCCTTACCACTTCTGATTATGTAGTAGATCTTAATTATTTGTAATCCGATAATTACTTTCAAAATGCACATTCAAATACTCCCTGAGATGGATTTGTGGGAGGTTCAAATGAGAATCAGAGAATGTATATTTAGGTGAGAATGGAAGACTTAATCTTGGCCCTTCATTTGATTTGATGGTTTACAATTGCCCCCTCGTTTTAGTCATAACTTAACCATGAATTATGACGGCCATGATTGCGACAGGTGATTACGACCGTTGGATCTAAGAGATCAATATGTAATTAATGGCTTGGATTTGCTCTCTCATTCTCACTTAAATATCCATTCTCATAATAACCCTCTCCAGATGGATTTTACCCTGAGATCTATTTTATGTTTTTAAATGTGTTAGTCCTACAAGTGGAGGGCTTAGCAGAGGTATAGAAGGAGCATGATGCAGATTATAATTGATAAGCAGTAGCAACAGAGACACGGGTGTATGTCGCCGACATGTTACTCAAAATTCCATGTGGTTGATGGAAGAGACATTTGTATTGAAGATAGTTGTTCTCTGTAGAGTAGCATATTGAGTTGAGTTGAGGTGATTAGAGAAACTAGGAAGGATTACATTATCTTGATTACAGTGTAATCCAATAAAGGAATATGTTTATCTCCATTTACTTTCCTTTTATTTTTGGGTGTGTCACTTTGTTCATGAAGCAATCATATGCCTCCAAAGATCAAAGAACATATGAAAAGAGAAGCTTAAACTGTTTTGAATTACAATCTAGCAAAAAGTGTGTAAAGATGTTACGCGTAAATAAAGTTGTTTGATAGTTTTATGAGTTGGTAGTTTGATACTAAATAAATGTCAATAGATTGTCTTTATACTTGCCAGAGAGTTATTAAATGAATTACATCGACATCCGCCTCTAAGCTTACAACTACAAGCTACTTCTGTAAACACACCTATAATGTGAGTTACTTTAGGGTCTTGATAATCGTATTAGTGACTTCATAGCATTAAACGACTGATTGATAACACTATTAAGAGTGTGTTTGAACTCTTTTCAAAACATGTAAAACTTTTTTGTCATTCTTGCTCGATTCTTGTTCATCTTAGGTATCTCCTTCATCCGATTATTATCGAGATCTACACAGATCATCCCCTCTTCTTGATTATTATTACTAGCTCATTGATATCTTTGATTCTTTTCTATCGTCAAATTAGTATTTCAACTATTTTTTCTTAATTTAAAGATGTCTCATGCATGGTTTGTCTAATTGTCTCCAATCACCATATTCATTTCCATTTTACGATTTAATTAATTGTTCATATAGGTTTTGTCTCAAGTTTGGGGAAACATGTAATCTGTTTAATTAATGGTGTAGTTATGATAAATCCATGAGTATTGTTTCTTTCACTTTGGCTTTTAGTATCTATAATTAATTTTAATTGTGCTTTAGATCTATTTCTACTTAATTTCTTTCCTTCTCACTGTAGCATGCAAGATGATATATATAAATTGAGGGATACCTACATTAAATGAGTATCCGATAATTAAAAATTTTAGTTTCTCTTTAAAAACCAAACCACTTAACTGTGTAGATTAAATAAAGTTTGACATGAAATTCATGCATTCGATTTTTAGAATTTGGGTTTCTCATTAGAAACCAAAACTTCCTTACTGATACACATGAAAGTCTGACATTAAATTAGTATTCGATTTTTTGAAACTACAACATTGATAAAGATTAAAGTTGATGGGATGTGTGATTGACATAGTTGGAAACTGATTTTTTTAAACTTTGATTTTTAAAAAGCCATTAAGATTATTTACTGGTAAGAGGTGCAGATTGTATCATAACTATGTAGCCGGCAAGTTTTTGGCCCATAAACTGGCATTTTAAATCCTTGAAACCACACCTTTGAAAACAAAAACACTAATTTTGAAAGTTTTTTTTTATAATTAGTATTATTTGTGAAAAAAGTTCATCCCAAAGAGCACCATGAAGTGTCATGATGGTGCTTATCAACCATTATATCGAGCAACATATTTTTCATAACATACACGTCATCATAAATTACAAAAAATTGAAAACTTGAAATCTAGCATTAACAACTTTAATTGTTACACTACATTGTCAAACGCTTGATTGGAGGTCTTTAACTCATTGCCCCACTCTGCTTTAAGAAGAGGAATATAATGAACTTGTTGATCCGTGTTCACCCGGGATGTGCATATTAGAGTTGATTACTTATAAATATCCATTCAGCAAAGGTAAAAATGAAACACAAATTAATATGAAGATTATTTAGTTAAGTGACCACAAGTCTTTTATAAGTTAAGAGGCCTACAAGTCAGGAGTTCATAGAGAAGTGTTTGGTTATGGTCTTGAATGTTTCCTGGGAAGAGTTCCTAAGTTTTGCTTAAGAAATTATGGTCAAAGTTAACTTGGTAAACATGACAAGCCTTTAACTCATGCCTTATGACCATATACGATGATAACAATACGATGTTTTGTGGTTGCTTATGTATGACAAACAATATTAGTAACTTTTTTGTCACTGAACTATGAAAATTAAGGTAACTGTATCTTGTTAACCTTAAGGTAACTCTATCTTGTTAACCTTAGTTTGGCTAATTTTATTCATGTATGAACCATTTACTTCTTTGTTTAATCGAAAGTTGATATTAGAAATTTATAGCGGGAGAGATAGTTAAACCACTTCACAAATAAATATGTAAAGAGTATCCAAGAAAGAAGAATGATGGTTTGAAAAAGAAAAGCCAGGAAAAATAGTGTAAAATGATATGCGGATTTTGGTGAAGACAGAAATAAGATTTCAAAACCGTAATCCTATAGTGAGTATAAAGTAGGTGTGGTCGAAATATAAGAAATACCATACTGATATTTAGGTTAACCGAAATTAGAATTGTTCTTGGTTTGGTCAATGGAACCAAATAGTTTTTTGTCTTTTCTTTTCAATTCGGATTTGATTAATGCTTTTAGTAACAAATAGTTAATCAAAAAAACAAAATTTTAAAATATTCTAATTTTACTTTTTTGTTATTTTGATGTCGAATTTTTGACCAACATCCTCCAATCAAACACAAAATGTTATTACATTTTCATTTTTGTGTTCTCAGTTTGACCTTTCAAGCGGTTCAAGCAAGTGAAGAAGAAAACAAGATTCATGTAGAATAACAACACTTGTATTTCTTTTATACACATAACAATGATGATTTTACAATTTGTTTTCAAGATTGGTTTTGTTTCAAATGAGACACCTTATATCTATATTGGTTTTGAATAGAAACTGACGCCTAAAATTAATTTCAATTAACGGCCTAGATCGAACTTATATGTTACAAGTTCTACAAATTTCCATGAACTCGTGAAGGTTCAAACCTTTCAAAGAAAATATCTACATCATTTTCTTAAGATAATTGGTTTATAGAATGTTTTTCAAACAAAATATCTATCTATAACTTATACGATTTTTGGTACAAAATAAAACTCGATATCGCAGGGTTAACACCACCCCTTAATCTCTTTGCAGATTACTTTTGTACCATTTATCTATTTTATATATGTAAAGATCAACGGAAATATGGTTCTTCCTGTAATGTTTTTACAATATATATTCCTTTCCTGTAGATTCAAATGGATGACATGTAACGAAACCAAAACCAAAAACAAAAACAAAACAAAACGATAATTACACAAACGCAACAGAAATTGGAAAACGCATCTCAGAAAAATATTAACTGTTTGAATTGAAAATCTTATCATCAGCAGGCATCAAACGTGCATTACTTGTATCTATCGGCATTAAATTGGCACCAAGCAAATGCATCTTAAGATGATAACTCCGGCTACTGATCGATTTTGTAGCAAGCTGATAAATCATGTGTTTCGATTCTTAACGACGTTGAAATTTAGTGGTGCGATCTGTTGCTCAAATGGCGGAACTGTAAGATTTAGACGATCGGATGGTCTGAGGAAGTCCGGCTCGATCTGATCCGATAAGCTTCCGGATCTCGGATCTGAACTTGTAGAAGACGTGTCTCCAGCTGCCTTTGTTATGACAACCCAGAACCGAAGTTTCTTCTTGGTTCATCTCCAAATCCTGTGCGAATACTGGTTTGCTGGAAAGGATCCACGCCCAGCCACGCTCCCACCAGTTCCTGACGGAGGTAGATGCCGACTCCCCCATCGAAGATACCGATTTGGAGCTACGCAATGCCCAAGCGGTTGTGGACGAGATTGTCGGCGGTTGGATCTGAAATGACATGGAGGAGATCCGTCGGCGCATTCCGGCTCCGGGCGGCGGTGGTGGTGGATTGTTATGAGAAACGGGGAGAGATTTACCCTTATGAAAGCTCTGAAACATGGAGGTCATGGTGTCAAGTGTAGGAGGAGAAGATGAATGAAAATCAGGCAGCAAAAATGAAGAAGAGTTAAAGCAAGTGAACAAGGGGAATTGAAGTAGAGGAAGGTTGTGGGTTGCATCCATCGCCTTCACTTACCAAACACTATACACACACGATCACATTTGCAAATTGCATGTGACAAAATGGACTAAATTATACATACATACATATAGCTTGTGTGTTTGTATTTGGTACGATAAGGATGTCCTATTTTTGATTGACTAAGACTAGTGGTCCGATTAGAGTGACACCTATAATTTAAGCTAAATTCTCTATACAAAGTTCTAGATCAAGAGTTTTTTAATGAAACCATAGACAACCTTTAGAAGCCTAGATCACGGAAGCACCATTTAACATGTATATTACGAGAAACCAATTTCATTTCTTACGATGTTATAACAATTACCAGAGGCGGACCTGGGAATTTTTTTGACCTGTATCTCAATATAATGCGAAAATAAATTAAATAAAATTGAGGGTCTGGTTCGAGTTTTTTTCTCGGGTTTCCGGTTAATCGGGCGGATTAACGAGATTTCGGCTGTTGTTCTGGTATTTTAGGGCCAAAATTTAAAACAAAACACAATTTATATGAAGTCATGTTAAATTAAATTACTATTTTAAAGGTAAACTAAAGTATTTTAAGATATAAATTGAAAGATTAAACTATTTTTTATCTTTTTTTTTTTAAGTTTCATTTTTCCTTTGATTTTGGTGGCATCACCGGTTGCAACCCGAAAATTTACCGGTAGCACCGTCTCAAAAAATCAAAAATTAACACTACGAACTGAAAAAAGACCGTGTCTTGTGCCCCCTCCCCCTAATACACAGGTCCGCCCCTGACAATTACCTAACTATCCTTAAAAACCCCATGATAGTTAAATTGGCTCTCTAAGGCCGTCCGTTATGGTCAACTCGCCAAGGGCGAGTTGGCTGCGAGTTGCCCCAGGAACACCACCTCGGGTCCTCGGGTGCCATGAACTCGGCGAGTAGAGGTGGCATCGAGTTTGGAGAGTCGGACGAAAACCGCAACCCCCCCCCCCCAACCCCTCATTTCAAAAATAATGTCATTCAATCTTTTTTTTTCCTTATTTCAAAAAAGGGGAAAAAGGGAAAGGGAAAGATATAACGTTTGTAGTGGGTAAGGGAAAGGGAAGAGGAGGAAAAATAATGTGTCGTTGATGTGACAGTGGGTAAAGAAAGGGAAGATGGTGAGTATAACGGATAGCCTAACAACAATAAGAAACTACTCAACTTCCTATAATTTTTTTTAATTAACATTTAACGAAAAAGATCAAATGAAAAGAAAAACAAATATTTGTTGTCGACTTGTTTCTTGAACGGTCAAGTGCGTACATTAGCAATGTATTTTAGGTCGTTGCTTATCTTTTAAATATATTGTATTTTTTAAAAGAATAATAATAAGTTTTAACTTTTGCACATTTCAAACAAACTAATTTAATTTTGTCATTTATAAATGAAAGGTTTATATCATTTTATTAAAGTTAGAGACAATGACCGACCTTCCACCGACACAGGAAATTAAAGCGGAATTTTAGTCTTGTAAAAAGCATAAACATGTATTTTAAATAACTAATAATGAAATTATTATTATAATAATAATAATAAATCAAAAGTTTGCTTCTATTTCTCCTCTCACGTACAGTTCCATTTGGTCAAAAGGACTTCCAAAATCTAAAGTAATCCTCCATGAATCTCTCTGTCAATTCCTTCTATCTGTAATCATGTCTTCTTTTTTAACCCCAAAAAAAAATTCTAAAAGAAACAAGAATCAAATGGTCTTACATGATATATCTCTAAACAGAATATTATGGTAAAGATCGATGGATGTTTCAATTCTACAGATTCAACCAATGGAATTGAAACTAAAAAAGATGAAAATTTATAGTAATACAACAGAAATTGGTAACGCATCTTAGGAAATCTCGACGGTTTGGTGCATTACTGATTTTGTAGCTAGCTAGCTAGCTGATATATCATGTATTTCAATTCTCACCGACATTGGAGTTTGGTGGTGCGATGCTACCAGCTCAAATGGCGGAACTGTAAGATTTGGACGAAGGAATGGTCTGAGGGAGTCCGGCTTGATCGGATCGGATGAGCTTCCGGATCTCGGATCTGAACTTGTAGAGGACGTGTCTCCAGCTGCCTTTGTTATGGCAACCGAGAACCGAAGTTTCTTCTTGGTTCATCTCCAGATCTTGTGCGAATACTGGTTTTCTGGAAAGGATCCACGCCCAGCCACGCTCCCACCAGTTCCTGACGGAGATAGATGCCGATTCCCCCATCGTCGAGCTACGCAACGCCCAAGCGGTGGTGGAGGAGATGGTTGGCGGTTGGATCTGAAACGACATGGAGGAGATCCGTCGGCGCATTCCGGCGCCGGGTGGTGGTGCTGATGACTGGTCTTGTGTGGTGTTATGAGAAACAGGGAGGGATTTATCCTTGTGAAAGCTCTGCAACATGGAGGTCATGGTTTCGACTTAAGGAGATGAAGATGAATGGAAAATGAGGCAGAAAAATAGAGGGAAATGGAAAAGGGGGTTTGAAGTGGAGGAATTAAGGTTGTGGGATCCAAGTGTAACATCCTGGACTGGTTTGATTATGTGATAGATATAAACTAATATTATTAAACAGCGTTATAATACTCCATGAAAGCGTGTCATGTTGGAGAACGTATCACATGTTGTAAAACTTCATATCTATATATATTATTTTGTCTAAGAAAAATCTGATGTTTTGCGCATAGAAGGAGTTAGAATGTTAGATCATTTGCACTTATATCTCTTTTTTTATTCTTTTCATGTTAGTATCATATTATTTTTCGGTTTATTTCTTTTTATCCCACTTAACACTTGTATCATTCATCTTTAACACTTCTCTATTTTAAACGAGAATAAATATAGAGAGAAAAGAGGTTTCACGTTAATAAAAACCAGTTAATATGGCTTACTCAAAATGATAGAAAGGAGACTATGATATAGCAATATTTGCTTTCCATCCAACTCTTCATCAGCTAGATAGATACATATGGCCTTAACAATTATCTGATTTTAAACTTTTCGAGATTTTTAATCTCATAAGATTTCAAATCTGATCATACAATACAAACATGGATTTAGTAATCTCATGGTACAACTAAATATGGGATACAACTTAATTAATGAAAAAATAAACGGTTTAAGCGAGTTGTACAATAGTCTAAAAGGGGCACTTTTGATAGGGTAGGACTTTTATAAAAATCATATTCAACAAGTCTTTTGTTAATATAAAAAAATCTAACAATTATGAAAAACAACAGGCATAGGTTTTGGTTTTTGCATTAGTTTCTGAAAATCATACTGATACTCAAATACATAACTCTGCTATTGTCTAACAAAATTTTATAATATATGACACTACACAATCAGAAATATATTAATAACACGGTTTGTTTAAATTAAAAAAGTTATATGACTGTCCAATTAACCTTTTTAAAATATAAGTTTTTCTCTGTCAAAACCGGACCTAAAGAAAAAAAATAGGGGTTGTATTCTTTTTTCCTTGTTCTATATAACATTGCTTGGAACAAAAACTAACTTTAGTAATTTTTGTCGTCGCCATTCGGCTCGAACAACTACAAGACTTCAACAATTGTAAAACAAGCGAAAGATGGAAAAGAGGAACAACTTCGATATGCTCTAATTAGACTACTGGAATAGCGGAGCGGGTGAATGGACGAACAAGAGTAATGATTCAGTAACAAACATCAGCGTTTCATGCTTTCTCAACAGTGCAACTATAAACCCTCTCCCACAACCTATAGTCCTTAATACTCAAAAAAGGTATCTACCATTAACTTGTTATCTTATTACTTGGTAAATATTGGTCTTAAGTTATAGGTTTTTAACCTAGGCCTCTATGGTTGAGCATGGGCCGGTTATGAGCCTTATGACCTAGAACTGAACCAAAACCAATAGTGTCGATTATGTTCAATTCAAACACATCAATTTCGCTTTCTTAACAAAGTAGTTAATCAATTAGTTGGGCATCAACAGATAAATAAGTTTGACATTAAAAATAAATTTGTATCCAGTACAATAAACAAGCAAAACTTGACATAAGAACAAATAAGAAAAAAAAACATATTAAACAGAATTAAACAAGCCACGTATAGAAATTATATAAATGAATTAGATTAAAAACTTCAAAAATCCTAAAACACAATACCTTAAAAGTGCTTTTTTTTAAAAATTTATATACAATAATCCTTTAAAATATATCATATTAATATACATAAATGTTTTTCATTAAAATATTTACAAAAAGTATAATTGGTTGCACAAAGCCACAAACCCATCTTTTATTCAGGGTTATCGCTTACACCAGAAAAAAAAAACTAATTTGATACGAGTGAGCCCATTTACGCACTTGGGCTGATCCGACTCGCCCTTGGTCACCGGGTTACCCGAGTTTGATGTCAAGACGTCTTCTTCTCATGCATGCTCACCAACTAAACCCCCACAAGCCATCGGAAAAACAAAGTTGACGCTCTCAGACACCACCGCAAAATCCCTCCTCCGATCAATCCCAGTTGAGATCGACAACACTGGATCTCAATTTGCATTCATGGAAGTTGACTGTATGAGAGCCTGCATGAGAAAACTTGCAATTTGGTACACCCCCAATTTCAAGCCGATAATCACTCAAGATGAGCTTGATCGCATCATGTCTACTCTTGGATTCCTCCCTCAACCACCCGTTTCATCCGCCGCCACCCCCATTGTTTGGAAAGAGTACTCGTTTTCTGCCGCCGGAGCTTTTCTTTGCAAATTCCCATCTCCTCCTCGCCCTCGCCTTCCGTATCCCAGAATTGACGGTTTACATGTCAATACTTATCGTTCCTTTTTGGAAGCCCTAAATTTTTATCTCGGAATGAGCAACATTTCTGATCTTTTTCATGTTCGGTGAGTTTCCCTTTTCCTAATTTTCTTTTCTTTTTTCCAATTCAGAATGCAATCGATGTTGATCACGACCTTTTGCTGTCGATCTTGATTCTAATTTCATATCTTGAGTACCATCTTTGTACTGTTCTTCGCTAAGATATACATTTTCGTTTTTGCTGTTGAAATTTGGATGAAATTGAGTACACTCCAACACTCTGACACTCCACAGTTCTGAAAAGTTGCTTTACTTTGATTTTGACTTCGATGTTGATAGGTCAAAATGCTGTATTTTTAATTCAGAATTGACATGCGTTTAGACATTCTGAGAATAGAATTAACTTGATTTAGTCTGCTACAATCACTGTTATTGACATGCTATAAATCTTGAGCAAAAAACCCCATTAAAAATTTTCAATTTTGCCTTCAATAGGTACCAAATTTACATGTTCCTATATTAATTTTAGAAACTTTTTTGATCAGTTCTGTTTGTGTCTTTGTTTCAATCAAAGAAAATGAAATGTTGAAACTATCAATTACAAAACAGATTTATGAAGCAAATTGGTGTAACATCATTGTTATATCAAGAACTCACTTTCTTGATAAACTTATTTCACCCTTTCATTTACAAATTACAATCAACTGAAGAAAGTGTGTTCCTTGTAAAGAATTGTAGTATGCTTTAGCAAGTGATGGAGCCATTGAATATGAATTGGGTACATTATCATTTTTCTAGGAATAAGGTCAAGATTCAAGATGTATATAGTAACACCATATGTTGAACTTGTTTCAGGGGAATCCCATTGCACCATGCGCATGACAGGAGCCAGAAGTGGCTGCGAATGGTTGGAGACGACTTGGTTTATGTGTACAGAGAGGGAACTTTGGACTTGTCAGACACACACAACAATGACAACAAAGATCAGAATCCAGTTTCGCTCATTGTACCATGGAAAAACATCATAGAAAGAATATTATAGTAGTGTTAAGTATACAGTTCACCCCACCCACTGCAGATGAGTTTTGTGGTGGGGTGGGGGGGGGGGGGGGGGGGGGACTTGTTTTATCAATGTATCAGAAATTGAATTTTTTTTACCATAGGGAATTCTTGCTGGATCAATAGATAGATAGATCAGTTTGGTTTTGACAATACATGAGAAGGTTGAATCTGTTTGTTATAAATCCGTTTTTGTTTTCGAATGATTGTAGTTGATATTGTTTACTGTTACGATATAGATCGATGTTGGGAAGGCAAAACAAACAAGATTCTTGTATGAGTCAAAAGAGGGATTGATTTAGAGTAATGTGTTTGTCCCTGATATCTAAGTAGCTTAAGAATCTTTTATCAGCTCCTTAAAGGAATCGTTTTGAGTGGAAGTATGGCTAAACGAACCGAATGTTTGACGAACTTTCAGTCGGATATTCGTGTATTTAATAAATGAACGAACATGAAAAAAAAGAATTGTTCGTTAGTTAAACGAACGAGGAACAATGGTCTTGTTTTTTCATTTATGTTTGTGAATGTTTGTCCATTAGTTTATGTTTGTTACATATATAGTGTTTATTTGTGATTAACGTTGGATTTGCATTAATTATAGTATGTGTATGTATTTGTGTTTGTACCTTTGTTTATGTTTGTTAATCACTTAAACGAACGGACATAAATGTACACAAATTAATCAATCTTTTAAACAGTTAAACACAACTTTATTCAATTTCGTTTATTTGTTCAGCTAAATTTAAACGAACTAGCACGAACACAAAAATTAGTGTGTTTACCGGTTTGTGTTTGTTTATTTATTCAACTAAAAAAACCCAGTTCATAATTGTTCCAACGTGGAAGTAATTGACATGGAGTGTGTGGCAAAGGACTGAAAGGAGTGCTACAAGAAAATGTTGAATATAAGATCATCATTGGACTTAGTAAGACATTGCGTATTCATCGCGCCAGAGGTCGTGTGAGGGGCATTCACGAGCGTGACCCCGTGTGAGCACCATCGCCAAGCTTTGTGAAGGAGGCCTCACGATCACGATAGTGACCGCCATGGCGCGTGTGAGGGAGAATTCGTGAGAGAGAGAAGCTATTTTTTTGTGATGTGAAGCATGTGATGGATGCGGGGTTCGTGTGATGAGATGAGGGAATGGTGGGGGAATGATGTGGCTGTGTGAAGCATGTGATGGATACTTGTGGTCTAATAATCACTAGCAACAGATTCATGTGATGCATTGCAAGCGATGAACTGGTGATGGTGATATGTAATTTCCTCACTAACGTATACATGCATGCAACAAATTCATAAATTCATCCATATGCTTCTTTTTTTTCCTTAGTTATTTGTTTTTCTATGACAAATCTTAAATGTCCGTCTGTGGAAGAATCACCTTCCACTGAGCTTTTTAGTTTTCACCATAATCTACTAAATGAGAGATAATATATATATTCTTTTATTTTTTATTCATGCTTATCCTGCTACTCATAAGATCAAAACAAGTGTCAAAATCAATGAAGGAGGTGATGAAAGAAAATTAATGAAATTCACGTGTCATTTTATGGTGAGTAGAATGATGAATCATTTCTCTTACTAATTTACCTTCAAATAACTATAATTTTTCAATATACATTCTCTCCTACTTTACATATTCGTATATAAATATCATCTTTCATAACTACTAGTAATGTACCCGCGCAATGCTGCGGAGACGAATAGTTTGTACCCGATAACATACCATTTTTTTATATAATATAGGAGTATGATAAAATAATTTTTACCTGATATATGTCATTTCATTTTTTTTTTCATAAACTATTTTCTTTTTCATTTTATTTTTTTTATAAACTATTTTATTTTTTTTAAACATATTTCTAAAAAAACAATCAAACAATTTTTTTGTAATTTAGAAAGTGTGTAATTATATAATATGTTTTTAAACGTATTTCTAAAAAAACAATCAAACAATTTTTTTTTTGTAATTTAGAAAGTGTGTAATTATATAATAATGTTTATTGCTGAGTGTGTTACGTAGGAGAGAAGATGGATGTTATTTGAGGGGTATATTAGGAAATTCAATTTACTTAAAAATTAAGAGTTTTTAGAGTGTAAATGTATTATATAGGAGTAAGATATACTTTCCCGCCAAATAAAATAAATAAAATGGTTGTTTTGTTATTTTTTTAAAAATTTGTTCTAATAATGGATTAATAAAATATTTCATGGAATAAAGAGATAAATGAAACGACATCTTGTTAAGTAGAAACAATTCGTCGAATATCATACCTTGTATTCTTTAAAATGGCATGTTGTTGAATATAAACTATTATTCGTCATAATATATACCATTCTATTTAATAATAACAAGTAATTAAATATTTACTAGAAACAGTGACACATTTTGGTATTTAACCATTACATTTTCCCCAACTTAGGGATAAACTATTATTTCCTGTTATTAAGATTAATAAGAAGATATAATAGGCTGCTTTGGAGATCAGAATTGATGAAAAGAAAAGGTCAAATCAGCTTAAGATGACTCCTCTTATACTTTATAAAAAAACTCCTTCGAGACTTGGAGCGTGCGGTGTGAATAGAGTGGTGGGGATGTGGTCAATGTAGTCAACCTATATTTCATACCATAAGGCCTCTCGTTATATATTACTTGATTCTATCAAGTAGCTTCGGGTGTCATCGAGAACACCAAAACCCCACAAGCGGGTTACGCCATCGAGTAGCATCAGCAGGTCTCCAGGCTCGACGAGAAGCTCCTCCACTCCCATAACGTCTCCCCCATCCCCTCTCAACCAATCACAATCACACACACATTTAATTCTTTAATATTTTAATAAAAAAATAGAGAAAGTTTTAAGGAGAGGTATAACTAGTGAATTGAGTAAGGAGAAGGGAATGGAAGGAGGATTGATATTGCACTAATGTGGCATTGGGTAAGAAAAATGGAAAAGAAAGGTGTAACTAGTGGCCTAATACTCTAAGTGTGGTGGGAGTGGTTGCCTCCCACCACACACACCACACCGCCACATCAGCTTTTTACTTCCATCACTCAACTCACCACATACACCTGTAGTGGTCACTTCCCACCACATCAAATTTTGGGACCCTCCTTATATATTTATTTTATATCTAATTAATAATTAATGTGTTTTATAAAAGATTTAAGTAGTTAAAGTTTATATTTTGTATGGTATATGTATTGACAAACAAAAAAAAAAGTTAAATTTGAAAGGGGTAAAATATAAACATAATAAAATTTGAGGATGATTTTAGATATATACTATAAAATTTAAACAAAATATATTAGGGTTAGAAGAGTGGAGAGTGAGCCGCTAGTTACCTTCTTCTTCATCTTTTCTTCTTCTTCTTTGTTTTTTTTTTCACAGCCCATCTTCTTCTTCTTCTTCTTCTTCTTTGTTTCTCTCTTTTTTTTATAGCTCATTTTTCTTCTTATGTTTTATGGTGTGTTTAATGAAAAGAAACAGAGGAAAAACCTTTAAATTCCTTCCACACCACTGAAGCTGCGCGGTAGATGTCACGCCGCCATGGTGTGGTTTTTCTTCCCACCGTAGCACGGTGGGGGTGTTTTCACGCCGGTTCTACCCCCTACTTCTCTAATATTGTGGTGATAACATTAGGGGGTGCCAATCACATAGAATAGGGAAAAGATGGTGGGGTCTACCTTTTTTTTTGGTTTTTTTTTATCTTTTCTCATTTAATCCTCCTCTCTCTCTCTCTTTCTTTTATTTCTTCTTCTTTCTTTATTATTTTAATTGATTAATTAGGCATTACTTGGGTCACAGATTAGTATGGTGAAAAGTGATTATTACGAAACTAAGTGGTAAGTTATATGATGAGAGGAAAAAGATGATGTGACAGTGTGATGAATGTGAAGGTTACAAATACTTTTAAGCGCACCACGTTGGCCAATCATTGAAACTTCTTTCAGGCAGTATTCTGCACAGCTTGCTGAGTATCTGGAGGAGGAATAAGATTAATTGTTTGCATTTGGCGATGATCAAGTTGAAAAAGAAGATATAGATAATTAGATATGGTACGGACTACGGTTAAAGTAACGGTTCATATGTTTAAAATATGAAATTATAGATATGTCCAACAATTTAACCGAAACACATGGTAAAATGAAAGGAGACGATGAGAGACAAAATGTGTAATCCATATGTCAAAAGATGAATGGAAAAATGTACATTTTTAGAAAGTTGTAACATATATGCTCTTATTATCGGTTTGACGGCTTATTATCTATAATCACAAATACATACACACAAATAGTAAGGACTGAAATTGTTAAGTTATATAAGGTAAAATGGGTACTTAAAAAGTTTAAAACCATAAGGACTGAGACTACTAAGTTATATGAGGTAAAATGAATATGAATATTAAAAAGTATAACAGTAACTCTGTTTGACTTAACAATCAAAGAACTAAACTTGTAACAAAATCTAAACTGCAATAATCATCTACATAATTTCTAAAGTTAAAAAACCTAAAAGATAGAATGTAATTTGTACCAAACTGAAAGGGACGATGTTTGTAGTTCACTCTTCATTTTATGTACCTTATAAAAGTTATCATCAACCTAGAGTTACCATTTCATAAAGAATAAGATCACTCAAACACATCACAAAAGACATCACGTAATATCATCAGAGTGAACGAAGTGAATGTTGTTATAGGTGTGTAGTAGGGTACGGTACCACTTCATGAGGTGTAATAAGAAAAGTGTAGTGTTTACCACATATGGACGAGTTATGTGTTATGGAAAGGTGAAACCCTCTGACTTTTTACCTTTTGTTTATTTTGATATATTAGTTGGATTCTATATAGATCTCATAATTTGGTATAGTGAAAAAGTAATCCTTACTCAACTATATAATTGATTAAATAGTTAAGAAAAAACAAGCTGACATGATATGATAATGGTTCACATAAAATGTCATTTTTTATTTTTCATTTTTCAAACGACAAACTTACACACATACTAAACCTACTACTTAATCTACTTCATTATACACATTCGGACTTGAACCCACAACCTCATAGAACATGTCACTACTCCACAACCACCTTTTCTCAATCATCCAATGATACACCTCAGAACTCGCTTGCTGTGTGACGGCTCCAAGATCTAAACTGAATAAATTTCGACCAACTAATTAACCAAATAACGCACCCAGAAACCATGAATTGTGAGCGGTTTTTATATTACACATTTTTTTCAATGCCTGTAGGCTAAACTTAAAGGGTCGAATCACATACTTTAAAAAAAAGATACATTTAACATCGATACTGTTAATAGATATGTAAAAGTAATTACTATGTCATCCCTTTTTCTACATACTAGCTGAAACTACCAAGTGCAAATAGCCAGGTTTTCCTATTCAAACCAGATCATATTGCATAAGTTCATGGTGATTGAAGCATTACACCAGCCAAGCAGTATCCCAATATAATTATGGTACTCCCCAACGAAGATGTTATAGGTTCAACTCCCAACCAGACAAAAGGTCGAGATTAGATAACTGAGTGTTTTTCATAAAATAAATAAATAAATAAAACAAGAGTATTCGCCCTAGAGTTGTATAGGCAGAGCAAAGCTTAGGCCAGAAATAGTTGTGAGAAAAGCAAGTATGTTAGATTGGGATCCATGTATTTTTGTTAGGAAATGTGTGACTCGATGGCTGGCTTGATGTTGACTTGATCTCTACCATGTTTCTGCATGACATACAATGCCACAGATACAACAGCAAGTATGAATTTATAGCTCTACACAAGTTTTGATTGATGCTTTAAACCTCACTAAATACAGTAGTACTGCAAACATCGACTGCACAACTACCAACTTGTACAACTAAAACCTTCTGCACATCTTCTTCTGCGTCTGTCATTCTACATGGGCTGCTCAAATGGCACTCTCACAAACAATTGACCATGTAGGGTTACAACTGCTGATGTTTGATGAGGGTCGATCCGAGAAGGCAAACTCACGACCTTCATAACCAAAAAACTACATACTATCAGCCTCCAACCATATCACAGGTTTTTCTATTATTTACAATCCAAACTGTCAAATTTTCAATCTCTATAAATCATTTATGGAATTTTGTATGTGTACCTTTTTAAAAGGAGAAACGCCCCAAGGATTGTCTAGCTGCTCTGGTTGACCAGATATAACCAAGCGGCCAGCTGGATCAGACTGCACCCGCACCTACTTCCATCCACACAAAATAAATAAATTGTTTTACATTAATATGAGTCAGAAGATGTACCACACTCACATTCAAACAAAAAACAATCATTTTCACCCATCAATTTACATATGTTGCTACATGATCACATTTATCTAGATAAGAGTTAATAATCTCCTTTTCTACATGCTCACGTGATCTCATTTATCCAGAGATTAGGACATATACTAGAGGTGGCAAAAAGAGTTAGCTAGGCAATGGGATTCAGATAAAAACAGTCATTTTTAATGAAAATACAAAAACATATTATGAGCATAATAAGTTCACAACAATATAAAGTTATAAACTTCCTAAGATAAAACAATTTAAGTTTATAAAAACAAAATTTGCGTAAGACAAACAGACAACTTATATATCTTTTTTAAGAAAAAAAAAATTTAACTGTCTTGTTAAATGTCTGATTATCCTTCAATATTGGGCATCAAAGAACTTTCTTGATCTAGTTCAAAATCACCAATCATAACTAATAGCCAATAATGAAATTGCAGATATCAAAATTTTCATGGAACATGCCAAACAAATGTTAGCAATTTTTTTGAAATAGAAGGATTGTATAAAATTGTAAAAAGTACAAAACAATGAAGGATTATGTGACCACACTCCCCTGCTTATAACTTCAAATAATGCCATTATAGAAACAAGCACATTTGCTATCACACAAAAGATGGTGAACAGGGAGTTATTTTGTACATCTATTACTTACCTCTTCACGCAGAAGCCCAGGAACCAAAGCATACACCTCAAAGCAATCCTTCTGTACAATCATTCCAAAACCATTCAAATAAATCATAAGACCATGATAAAACCCCTTTAGCTTTAATCAGAGTTATTTAGCCAAAGCAGTTCCCTTGACCAAAACAAATTATCAAACACATAAAAAGGAAAAAAGAAAAACTTACAGTTCTCTGCACATTGATCTTCACCCAGTCAGCTGGGGGGCCAATGTCCACTACAGCGGAGTCCAATCTGAGAAATTTATTACAGCAGCAGCCATCATGTGTAAGTATGCAAAACTAAGTTTTTTCTATAATTCTAAAGAAAACTTTCAATTAGAAAACCAAGAGGGTAACAAGATATCTCAACTGTGGTTTCGACGCTTTCATCCGTGCAACTTTGACAGCACGTTCAACAGGAGATGGCTTTTTACGTTTCAGCAAACCTATATAGTCCACAGAAAAGGTGAAAGGGGAGTATAGGCATTCAAGGACGTAAATGTTATATAATTTGATAAAAACTGTACCAATGCCTTGCTTCTCTTTCTTCACTGTTGTACTTGAACTCTTATCCTACAAAACAAGGGTTATAATGTCAGTTCAAAATAACCACAATTAATAGATCCATTAACATTAACACATTAAATATCCAACTCAACAACATAACCAACAAGTATCTCAAAAGAATATGCAAGTGGAGATAAAGAAAAAAGAAACAAAAGGTTAATGATTTGAATATACCTTAATGATTGGATCCCCAACCTCACCATTACCAAGAAGACGCTGAGAATGCCAACCCTGCATAGCTCGAGCTGCTGCATCTCGCCTTGCCCTTCCTGATCCAGGAGTTTGATTTAGACTGGTCTACAAACAACATCGTACGGTTTAAGACTAATAGGACGAGAAAACTCAGACAGATAATCATCATAATAAATTAATAAATTAACAACTATTATTATTGTTATTAATTATTATTAATGCCTTTCTAAAAATTATTATTATTATAGAAACATACACCGAGTGAACAGCTAGTCTTCTCATTCACGAAGTATGTTCATTATTAGTCACAGTTAATGTAGAATACCATTGTATGGCTAACTATAAACATTTTCATGGTACATTGATTTATAAGAGATTGTAGATAAATGGCTACATCTTAATACCAAGCTAACAACTTTTCCATTTGTAGTCCCACTATCTGATGAATACCAAGAGCAGCTTTCACTAAATATGGAAATGTTAAAGGCTCGTCTTTCTAGAGATAAACTCATAAACCTCTCATTTGTGAATTGCAATCATTTGAATTTTAATGTGTTTAAACTGGTAGTTTAATAGAAAGCTGGATTTTGCCCATTCCCTTCTAATTGCAACATCAGCGACCATTGCCCCTTAAAGCCTAAAAGGCTGTAATAAGACCAAATTCACATTCATCTAAATTCAAATACAAGGAAAGCATTTCACTAGAAAAATTGAAAGAAAAAGAACAACATTTTGTTTCTGAAGCACTGGTATGTAAGGAGCACTTTAACATACAGGTTTTTCCAATAATAGTAAGAATAAACAATTAAGATATCAGGTACCTGTTTTCCAACAGAAGAAGGTTCTGTAGAAGAAGCATCAGTGAATGGGAGCTCCCCAGTGCTCATCTTATATTTCTCATATTCAAGCAATGCCTGCAAGTTTTGAATTTGGTTATTTGACAAATGACAACAAAGGAAATAAAAGCAACCTATTAGAGTAATTGTTAATTTAACATTCCTATCAACAACCTCAGATGGCAAATAACATTTATTCTACACACCGGGACCGACTTAATCTTCATACAGACAAATGACCTCGTGTTTTTCCCAAGAGGTGTTCCAAGTGATGTCGTGTTTCACAAAGAGGCGTTCCAAGTGGTTGGTTGTGCGGGACTACAGGTTCTTACGAGGTCAGGTTCAAGTCAAGATTCTATCAAAAGGGTTCCAAAAGATTGTAGGTTCATGCAAGTTCTTACAGATCAAGTTCAAGTCAAGGTTTTTTAAGGGGTAGTAGCCATTGACCCATGCAAGTTCATGCCAAGTGTGGTTTATCTTCAAGGTTCAGTTTAAAAGGCTCTAATTCTTTGTTTTTGTAGAAATTACATTTTCAGATGTTGTGGTCTAGGTCCGATGCTTTTGTCATCGGAGTTCAACTTTTAACAGCTATTTGTTGTTATGATGGTCGTATAAAAACACCATGCCTCCCCTCATGTAGTTTTATGATCTCTTGGGGATTCAAATCACTATGTTCTCCTATTTTGACTAGAAAGACCCCAAAAAAAAAGCCCAATGATCAAAGCACTGTAGCAAAGAAAATCATGATCCCTTCCTCAAAGGTGCACTTTCAATGTCGGTAATAATGAAGTTCAAGACTATAATCAGAATTCAAAATCCCTCCATTACCAAATCTTTTCAAAAAGCTAATAAATATCTCATTTGTAAGTATAAGTATTGACGCAAGGCAAAATTAAGGAAACATGTAAACGATGAACAAGCATTAAGGATATGAGAATCATTCCATAATCCATAAAACGAAATATGTGGTCTACTACCTAAAATGTTAGGCATCTCACCAACAACTAAAATATATTTAAAAGTAATCTCAAAAGTCAAAACTGAAAAATAAATGAAATAATCTGGCTTCAGGCCTAGAAAATAAAAAAAAACAATTGTTCCCGATGTGGGGCTAAACAAATAAGACTGTGAGACGCAATTGAGTAGAAGAACAAATATAAACAAAAATCATCTTTATGCCTATCAAGTATCCATAATAAGTATATATGAGACATCAGATGTTCAGTCATATTCTAGGCAAATTCCTTTATGATGCATAAGTCAGATTTCTACAAATCACATTCTGATTAACAATGGAATTCAGATGAAAAAGCATCCACCAGATTATGTTCCTTCGTATCACTATTCGCTAGCACTAAGGGTCTAGTAATAGGTCTTATTTGGCTCAAGATTCATGAAAATGATGTGCTTCTATATGCAGATGTTATGCTTTAGAAAGGCATTACGGCCAAGGGATAGAAGCTTCTTGTTAAAGAGATCTTCCATCACGTCAGTTGCAAACATAACAGGTCTGCTACTTTAGATTGTAGGTAGCTAGTTATCTCTGTCACATCAGAAGCTCATATTGTAATATTGCATAAGCTTCCCAGCCCAAAAAAAAATTTAAAATTTGAATAACATTAAAAAAAAGAATCAACTATGCTCACTATCTATCTACCAACGGTTCAATGTGACCAAAGTTATCAAAGGCTCAAAGCGCACCGAGGCGCAAAGTGTCTTGGAGCCTTGAGGCGCGAAGCGCAGGAAAAACGCGGGCTTCATGAAGGCGAGGCGCATGATATGCAAATAAATTTTAATATAGGTATATAGTAATATAATCAAACTCCAAAAACTTAACAGAACTTGAAATATGAAATAATATACTATTTTATATTATATCATGATATCATAAAATTCTTGCTCAAAATTAAACTTCAAAAGAGTTCATTTTCTAAGTTAAATACCAACTAATGTCATAAAAGTCATCAACAAACCTAATCAAATACTGGTTGTTGTCCAGATTACCCCCATAATGAAAAAAAAAACAGATTACAAGGGTATAATAACTTGGATTACCACAATCAAGAAAACAATCAACTACACAAATAATAAAGAAAACAAAATAAGTAGAGCTAGGTATATAATTTAACTCTGGAGCAGAAACAAGGTCGGTCAAACGGTCAAAGTAAATCATGGCTAAAACAGAAAAGTAGAAACAAGTGCATGTTTTTCCTGAACACAAGGCTTGATTCAAGTAAATATTATTTCTTGCCAAAAAATGTTCACAAAACTGCAAAAAGAAGTAGAATTTGCACAGGTCAATGTATAAAAATAATTCAAAATTGGGCAACATTCATGAAGCGCGCCTCGGAAGCGCCTCAGAGCCTCGGCGCCTTGGTGCGCCTCGGTGCGCCTTGGTGATGTGCCTCGCTTCGAGCTCAAAAAAGCCCATCCCTTTGAGCTTCTGCGCTTCAGCGCCTTAGGCGCGCCTCAGGCGCGCTTTTCACAACTATGAATGTGACAATGTCATAAAGAAAAATTATTGTGATCGAATAGCATAACAATTTGCAGCTATCCGCTGACAGAAATATTGCAGGCTAGCGGATTTTTTATAAGCCCTTCTATTTCATGTTTCCTCTAGCGTTAGTGACATCATAGTAGTGAAGCATTCTATTAAGCTGAGGCTTAATTCTATCGTTGTAAAGAAAATAATCCTATCCACTTATCTTTACACTTCTGTATAACCTTGCCTTTTACAAAGTTGTGAATAACTTATAGCTATCATAGGTTCAACCAATACACATACGTTAACAAGAAAGTAAAATATTGAAAAATTTTGAACTTCTGAGTGATGCATTCACAGAGATTATTGAAGAAAAAAACATAAAAAACAACACTAGCCCTACCTATCTCTAACACTATGAACCTACAAAATAACTTTATCAAAAATTTGATAAGCAAAGAGAAAGACTATACTTTCACAGACATGTGTAAATGTAAGAAGACTGGGAGTAATTAAGTAAGCACCTTCTCATAAAAACACCGGAATGTCCATGAGACAGTTGTACAAGTCCTGTCCAAAATTAAGGATTAGTGTCAGACAGAATGTGGGTGGTCTGCAAACAAGAGCTTATTGAAGTAAACAGATATTACAAGTTTACATGATGATAGATCAAAAAGGCAATATTAAGTTCGCATTATTCTTATTGCAAAGAAAATTCCTTCATTTAGTGACATGAACTAAAAGCACAGAGAATGAAATGCAAAATAATTGTAACTTTATACGCATGTCCTATGTGACGCCTTTAATTTTCCTGTCAACACCATTTAAATAGCACTTCATATACATCAATTTCTTACGACTTGATCTAAAACCTTGAAATTCTAAAATGTTCCTCCAAACCTCCATTTTTGCACTACAAGTTTATAACATGTCTAGCCTTGGCGAGTAAATACTATACCATTTGTTAAGAGCATTTAACATGATTTGTCACTTCGTATGATTGTCGCAAACTCATGCATACCATAGGTCAGATATTTGATGTAACGGTATGAGACGCATTTGTCTCACTATCAAATGCTTTCATGCTAGTCGTGCATATCAATAATGTCGCATGCCTAACTTAGACTTTTTTAAAGGGCACACCACATTGACACTATGCATAGTTTTTATGCTGATATGGTTGCCTGCCATATGGCGCAGAATACATGACAAAAACTACTCGGCATAAGAGTGTCGACTGTTAACTACGTTAATAAATGGGGGTGGCATCCGTGTCATAGTCGGGTTGGCATGTCATAGGTTCGCAGGTTGGCGTGCCAAAAACACATGATCATGACCCGTTATATTTTCATGTCAAGATTCAAAACGCTAACCCAAATATGTGATACCCACGTAACCTCTTTAATTATACAGGTTGGTGGATAATTAGAGAGTTGGTGAGTTGTAATGGGTCAACAATTGGAAGGTCAGCAGGTTTACAAAATTACATGAGCTACCAAAAATCGTAACTTCAAACATCAAGAACTTTTTTGTTTAATTTTTTCACAAACTAAAACAATCAAGAACGTAATCTGGATGATAATTACATCAAAATTTGGTTTATATATGAAAAAGATAAAATCTATATAAATATTAGATGGGTTGGCGTGTTAACTCGCGAAATTTATATATGACCCTAACTCGACCCAATTGTTATTCGTGTAACACAACTCAACCCAAACCCAACCTATTTATTGTAAGTGTCAACCCAAACCCGTTTCTTTTCGTGTCGTGTCAAAAATAATTGCCACCCCTAGTTTAAACCATTTACCTTCGTCTACATTGTCTTCTTCGTGTTCTATTTCTTCTATATTTAGTACTAGAGCCCATAATCACATCATCATTTTCTCCAACCACCATATGAAACAATGAATATATTTTCAAATGATTATGATCTAGAATATAGGACTTCGAGTCACTTCACAAGATTTGACTGAAAGCCTTAATAGAGCAAATGTGTTTGAAGCTCTGTTATCCAATTCTACTATATTTTGTTTCCTTGATGATAATATCCTCTCATTTTACTATTTGTCCATCCCCAACTCTTCTATGTCCACGTCTTCTCTCATTGAAAGAAAAAATATGTTGGGACTTGGGAACAAGAACTATTGTTCCTCTTGCTTATCCCAAACAATAAATTGTAAATCCACTTCTTCCTTGTCTAATTCTTCCATGTCTCCCAATATATGACGGTACACATATATGTCAGTCTTAAAAAGTGTGGACACAAATGCAGCAATGGTTAAGTTATCATTCTAAATAAATACTTCACATAGGATATTTGTCAAATCTAGGAATGCTTTTAGTAATTTAAAAGTCCATGTTTCTTTAAGTCTGTTTTTTTAATCTTTCTATAACTGTTTAAGCTACTTACATTTGAGGTATTAGGATATTACTGTGTGTGTGGAACCTAAAACTTATCTTTCACAACATTATCGTCCAATTCAGGGATTCTCCCATGCCCTAAATCAAAGAACACGATCTCCCAGCCGAAAGCATCAGTCATTCTCAACCCTTGGGCCCATTGGGCTAGGCCTCTAATTGTGGGTATGGAACATAAGATGATAAGAATATGGACCAATAGCATGCTCACTAGTGTGGAACATAAACGTCTCTTTCACAACCTTATTATCTTTGGCTTCTAATTAATTATCCTACAATATATGGGTTCTTAATCTCTCGTACAAATGACACGTGGCACATAGACATAAGTTAAGGATGAGGAACTATTAAAGGAGGAAAATGAATAGATATTAATGGAATATGCCTCTGAGAATATATGTTACTTATCCAACTCTTGATAGTCATAGGAAACAAAGGCCTTCAATATGATGGATAACAATGAATGTAGTAGATAGGAAGAGACTAGAGAGAAAATAAAATGAAGAGAAAGTGTATGACAGTGAAGACCCATTAAAGTTAAAGAACTACGGACCATAACTAAAAAAATTGTCATAAGCCACACAAGCATCAAAGACCATGCAACTTAATTCGTCATGCAACATAAGGTTTCTTGATGAAACTATTTAAAGTTATACAAGGTGAACAAACAAAACAAAACAAGTCTCAATTCAATGCTTACTTTGGGGGCTTAAACGATTCTCCCACTTGTCGCCACACCTTGCATGAGGTAACCTACAAGTGCAAGAACGAATAAAGATGGTTATAGTCTTCATAGAATGCTTGAATAAAATCATAGGAGAGATCTTCTTACTCTAAGAAAAAACGCAATTGGCATTGAATTATTGGTAATTCATGCGAAAGCATTCAATTTAATGTCTCTTTTAATTACTACCAAAAGCATCCAAAAAATTAAGGTTTTGTAAGATGAAAAAAGGGTATATCTGCAGTCAACTCATTATGAAAAAGACTAGAAAACGCAGTGAAATAAGTGAGTTCACTTCATTAGATCGTTTCTTTTTACCTAAACTCATTTGTCACTCAAATGAATACTAGAAGATACATAGAAAGCTGCGGCTTAAACAGACTACAGCTACCTATTTAAGAGCTTTCACACAAAATCAAAGTCGGCCTCTATCACGGCCATGCCTAACGCTCTCAGCTAGGACAAGGTCATGATGGAAAGATAGCAAGCAGCATGTATGAGAAGATATGCCATGGACAAAAGACATCACCATACGATTGCAGCATTCTACAGGTTACATACAGGATGGTAGAATAATGAGAGGTTGATATTATCGTTGACTAGATATCAAAGAATTTATGCAACTATGGACCTGCCACGTGTTGTTTACTTGTACTGTAGACAGAAGTTTCAAATGTTTGTTTAACTAAGCCAGCTTACCCACAATTACACTTATCAAGTATAAGCTTAAGTAAATAAAATGTTTCCTTGACCATTGCACACATGTCTAGCAGCATATCACACAGGGCCACCCTTATATTTTGCAACAATTACAGGAAAATTAAAAACACAGAATGAAGATTGCCCAAGGCAGTCTAAAGTTGATCATTGAAATATAAAAGAATTTACCCGAAAACTAATTTCTACAGTTTTCAGCATTTCCAGGGCCAAGCGATAAAAGGTCATTACTAATAATGAACAGGTAGTCAGGTATCATATAAAAACATAAAAAAGTAACATACTGTAAGACTGACAGTACCTGATCATAGCCGCCTAGCCTGATTACTGATCTCCATAACCTGACATAAACATAGGTTAAGTAATATCCAGCGAAAATAGCAATATCATAAGAAACAAAAGGTCATGTAAGGTGGAAGGAAGGTCTCACTTGAGGCAATTTAGTGGCTCTCCATAAAACCTTGGAGGCTTGAACTCCAGGCATCTCTCTTTGTGGAAAATTTCGAGCTCCTTCATAAATGCCGCTTGGTCCTCCTCAGTTCCAGATTCATCTTCAACAGCTGAATCCGGTTCGAGGAGAAATGATTTCTGGTTTTGTAAGGCCTTAATATCATCTCCCTCATCATGTAACTCAGCAATCGACGGTGGTGGCTGCTCCACGTCATCGTCCTCCGCCTCCTCACCTTCCCTATTTCTCCTCTCCGTGGAAGGCAACTCCGACTCTATTTTAATGGCTGAAACTCCCTCGGGATTTAGCTTCCCCTCCATCTCATCCGGTAACAATTCCGTCTCAGTCTTGTGGACCGGCGATCTCTCGAGGTATTCTTCATCATCTTTGTTGCCACTGCCACTTCTTGTAGGGGAAGGAGATGCAGATGGAGCTGGAAAATTGTGTTCTTCGCCATTTTCCAGTTGCTCTTGTTTCTCGACTACTACTTCTGTGTCTACAGACTTGACATCCTCGTTCGAGCCTACTGCAACAAAGTCCGGCTGATTCGCCATGCCATCAATTTCACTCATCGTATCATGATGCTCAGCGTTATCCGCATTATGTGGGCTTTCAACAGAGACCTCGCCTAAACCAGTTTCAACTGGCATGTTCTCGCCGGCTGATTTTAATCCGTTATCATTAGGTTTATCATGCTCCTGGTCTTCCTCCAACACCATTTCGATGTCTTATCAGTAGCAACCTTCCTTGTTTGGCTGGGAATCTGCTACAAGGAATTCGGTGTCGTTCTCCCCTCTTGCAAACCCTAGAAATTTTCCAGTATTTCTTTCGGTGTCTCTCCCTCCCAAAATCAAATTATAGCCGGATTTATTTGCTGAGAGAACATACCACAAATACCGATATTCGTTTCAAAATAGGTTGCGACTCGATGTAATTATTTTGTATTTTTACGGAATAATTTTATCGATCTCCTTAAAAACTTCTTTTCCATTATTCTTTTCTTTTTATTGTTTTCGTCTTGTTGCGTTTATTGTTTAAAAAGACCATCTAACACTTTTTTTTTATTTTCTTCCATTTTAACTTTTATTTATTTTTTTAGTTTATTATAATATAGATATTATTCATAAATAATTAAAGAGATGATTAAGGTTACGTTTGGTTGTGAAAAATTGCTTTCAGTTTTCTTAGAAAATTTTTCTAGAAAAAGGGTGGAGTTTTCATTCTCAATTTTCTTTAAAAAAATTAGAAAACCGTTTGGTTAACAATGATGCAGTTTTCTTTTCTATTTTAAAAAATTAAAAAACATGTTTAGATATGTTATTTTAATCAGTTTTTGTTTTTAAGTTTTTGTTATTTGAAATAATACAACATTTAACATATCTAAACACAATTAAACAAAGATGTAATACGAGATTCAACATTGTATCCACTCATCTATATTTCACTCGTATTTATGTAACACCAAATAAGTATCTATTCAAGTTATAAAAAACACCATATACGATAGGGGTGGCAATCGTGTCGTGTTCGGGTTCGCGGGTCGCGGGTTGGCGGGTCAGGAAGGGCTGACACGAACACGACCCGTTTAATTATACGGGTCAGAGTACACGACACGAACACGATTAACGTTAAACACGACACGACACGACCCGTTTAATTATACGGTTCGCGGGTCAACCTGTACTTTTTTATCATTTTAATCCTTTTTTAACATTATACATATCCCAATAAAATACTAGATATACTGTATAAAACTCAATGATACCTAAATAGTCAATCGAAAATGGCAAACACAACAAGCATTCAAAGTTTTAGACCTACTTAGAGTTAAAACATTAATAAAGTTCAAACACAAATCTAAATTGCCAAATGTAGTTCAAATATTAAAATGTCCTGCAATATTTCTTCTTCAACCTGCTCTTCTTCAACCTCAGCTACAGCCTACAAGTCATTAACAAAACCATAAATAAGTTAAATTGTTAAATATAAGAGCTTATAATAAATATACAAGAACACTCACCAAATCCAATCTTTACTACATATCACAGCTTCAACTGGTGATCCTGTTTCTTAATCATCCATTAATCTTCAAGATCCATAGGGTTGGTATTTTCATTATCAAGATCCAACACACACATAATAATTTGTGATGCAATCTGTTTAATCTGAAACAGTTAAACACAATCTTAAACAGTTAAACATAATCTGGAATGTCAAGCTTAAACAACTACTACTAGTCTTCCAGTCTACTACTACTTAATCTTCTTCATCCAAACAAACAGTCGAACAAACATATGGTGAGTGATAAACTCAGATCAGATAGCCATATCAATTTCCCTCATCAATATTCTCAAATTCCGTATATATAAATAATCCCAAATAAACTACGAAGCAAAAGATAAATAGATCATGATATATTTGATACACTCATACACCTCACTTAAAGTTTATTAGATCATGATATATTTCACTTATTAAATCATCGTATTGAATCACCATATAGACTTTATTGTCAACAGGTGATTTAGTACAGCCATGCGAAATGGTTTAACATTTGAGATTTGTGAATTATTAATACAAATATGTATCTTAATTACTAAGAGCAACCGACTCAATCATAAATATAACCGACTTGATGAAATAATTGTGAAAAAAAAATCAAAACTAATATATACTGAACAAAGGATTGAATTTATATAATCAAAGCTAGATACTTATTAAATCAAAATTGGAAGGGAAGACGGCAAGCTATAGTGAAAATCAAAGAGGGTTCATGGTTGTTCAATTTATATAAAAAAATGAAGAGTTACGTACCTGCTGTTGTTTAATTAAAGGGGTTTGCTTATTGAGAAAATTTGATAAACAAAAGTGATGGACGTGTGGTCGTGAACGGCAAACAGGGTTAGTAGTTTAAGAAGACATGTTTAGAAAAAAGTAGAAAATAGGAGACATGGACTTTTCCAATTTGGACTTTTCTAATTTTCCAGAAAATTGGAAAAGTGGAAACTCCATTTTTCTTGGAAAATTTTAGAAAAAGATCTCAACCAAACAAATTTTTAGAATTTTCAATTTCCGTATAAATTTTTTCTAGAAAAATGGCATGTTTTTCCAAAACCAAACACACATAAATTACCCATCATCTTTTATGACCCTCACATGTCGTCACTATTACCGTCTCCCACCATCACTCACCATATCAAAATCGGAAGCAAAACTATCATAACCAAAATCAATCGAAGTCTTGAACCATGAATAAAATTAAAAACCTTATTAACATATAACTGTTTTGGACGCAAGTCAATACACACAAAACTCTAATTACTTTTGACCAACAATGACCAAAACAAAATCAACTTAAGTTCATTAAACATAACATAATAATATACATAAATGAGCACATAAGGATGTGCTATGTCCATGGAGTCACATTATCTCCACGTGGTAGCTAGCCACGATCAACACGTGCCCACATGGGAGATAACCACATCTTCCCATCAAGGTGGGGGAGCATGAAGCATTCTACCATAGTCCATACAATGGTTGTTATGAGTGAATGACATGTTCCCCAAGTCTACTTGCATATATACTGGTTCGGTTCGCTCGTCAGCCTCTTGAACCACACGGTCATCCTGGGTACTGTCATCCCCCTTCACTCTTAGCACAATTCCACAACCACTTGTGTATCTAGGTTCCCAATTACTGAAGCCATATGAACCAATACACGTCACCCAATGGTGAGGAATCAGTGATTATGCAAACTCACTTAATCTCAATCAAGGGTCCGGACAAACACTCATACCGCAAGGGTCACATAAAACACATGCTATAAAGGCTAAATAATCCAAACACTTGTTAAATCAACAATTAAGTATCTCATGATTTGTTGTTTTCTAAGGTTTGTTCCCTAACTTTTAATTTTACGGTTTTGGTCCCCAAATAACCAAACCCCAAATGGCTTTGATTCCTGCTCAAACTAAAACGACCAAAAATCCCCTACACCCACACCCATTTACGACGTAGGGCTATTTTTGTGCTTAAATGCTACAAAAACCTAAACCTCCTTCTTCATTATCCACCACACCATGTCTAAAGCAATCCAAATTTTTTAATTTCGCTGTGAAACTCTTCAAAGTATAATTATGTCTAGGGGAGCTTTGAACATAGATAAGTAATAGGTGATGATTTGTATACATTAATTTGTTGCCATACATAACAATTAGTATATTTTTGTCCATGCTAACTATTAATTTTATTTACAAATTTATGGGCATAATGATTCAAACGACAATTTTTGTTGTCATCACACATAAGTAGTAGACTCCCAAATTACTTAAAACACTCTTATAAAGCTGTAATCGCCCACCGTTTGACAAAGAATAGACTTTCCATTTAGTTATAAGTGACAATATAAGAAATCGAGATGATACCTTGATTATAATTGACAACGAGTTATGGATTTACCCACGTGTTACAGTGGAATCTAGAGCAAACAAAATTAAAAAATTAATATTTAAACATAAATATATAAAAAAATTAGGAAATTATTTGAATATTTAGAATTGAAATGTGTCATTTCATAACCATTTAATATTATTAAAAATCAATTACGTAAATAAGCAAAATACCTTAAACATTCGCGAAAACAAGCTACGAAAAGTCAAATTACGAAAATAAGCATCAGTTTCGCCCCCAAGGAGGTCAGTTTCGCCCCAAGCTTCGCCCTCCAATCAGAATGTGCCACGTGTACTCACTAGGGGCGAAACTGGGCATGCGGGGCCCACAATAGGGGCGAAACTGGGTAAGGAGGGGCGAAACTGGGCTGTGGGGCCCACCAGGGGCGAAACTGATGCCCATAGGGGCGAAACTGGGCCCATAGGGGCGAAACTGATGCCACGTGGCGCGATCTGATTGGCGGGCGAACCAAGGGGCGAAACTGGCGTACATAGGGGCGAAACTGATGCTTATTTTCGTAATTTGAATTTTTTTTGCTTATTTTCGTATACGTTATAGATATGTTGCTTATTCGCGCGAAAACCTCTATTATTAATCCTTACAATTGAAGAATTGTTTTAATAAATAAAAGTCTCCTAGAACTATTATGATTGTTGTTATCGAAAAGTTAAACTTTAAACATAAATATTTTTATTAAAATATTGAAAAAATGTGTGTTAGAAAACACTACAAGAAAATCTGGCATCAGAAACAGAATTTCAATGGATTTCTCACGGATTCCGTGAAAAATTCCTGGGAAATCCGAGGGAAATAGTTTTCCATGAAGCTTTTATCCACGGTCGATTCCGTGGGAAATCCAAGTGAAACATATTTGAATATTTAGAATTGAAATGTATCATTTCATAACCATTTAATATTATTAATCCTTACAATTGAAGAATTGTTTTAATAAATAAAAGTCTCCTAGAACTATTATGATTATTGTTATCGAAAAGTTAAACTTTAAACATAAATATTTTTATTAAAATATTGAATAAATGTGTGTGTTAGAAAACACTACAAGAAAATCTGGCATCAGAAACATAATTTCAATGGATTTCTCACGGATTCCGTGAAAAATTCCTGGGAAATCCGAGGGAAATAGTTTTCCCATGAAGCTTTTATCCACGGTCGATTCCGTGGGAAATCCAAATGAAACATCTTTTTTTCACGGATTTGTCTGACACAAAAGGCTATGTTGTCTTGTAGTGAAAGAAAAGAAAACGCCAAAAAGCAAAATGGAATCAAAGAGAGTCAAACCATGTATTATTTGTGTAGTTGACAAGGTAATAGAATTACTGATGGAATTGAATGATTAATTGTATTTCATTATCATGTTTGTTTTGCATATAGAAAGAAATAAATCATTCAATTAAGTTTTCTTTATATAAAATAAATTCTTTATTAGAATAATCTTACATATGACATTTTAAAAATAGAGAGAAAATCTTTTTATTTATATATTTTTATTAAAAACAATACTTTTTTTTATCAAATTTTCATATTTTTTAATTGCACACATTTCTGAATATGTATTTTACTTTTAATTAGTTAAATTTGATAAAAGTATGTAGATCAAAAACTTAATATATACAAAGATTAAGCATAAATTTTTTTAAAAAACTTAGTTAAGATAATTATGGAAAATAACTTTTTTAATAAATTTTATAAATATCTAAAAAATATTTGTATTAATGTTAGTAAAAGAAACCTAAAAATTTGATTAATTAATAAAGTCTATTTCATTCCATGATGGAACGAGAAAAAAACATATCTCACATATGGAATAAAATGAAATGAATCACATTACATATACAACGGGTTATTCCGCTCCTACGTGATAAATAAAAAAGTTTTTTTCATTACGTAGAAATCACTTATTATATTCCTTCTCTCAGTCTCTTATTTTCTTGTACCAAACATTACCTAAATATTAGTAGGGGAGTTATTATTCATTCCTTTACAATCTAATCAAGTTTCGGATTTTTCATTTAAAGAGTCAAATGCTTTTATCTTTTTAGTCCAACATTTAATTTTGGAGGTTGTTTATGTTGCTTCTAAATTACACAAGCATTAATGGAAATGATTTTTTAGCACGATAACAAGAATACCATGATTTCCCAATATTCTAATCTTACGTTTATACCCCCTTCATTTTTACTTCTTTCCAAATACATCTATAAGTCTAAAGTTTAAGTATCGCAAACAACTACAAAAGTTTTTTTTTTTTTTTAAATTTAACGATACCTACGCATGCACGATATTCCTTTCTTCTTAAAATTGAGAGCTCAAATCTCAATTGAAACACAAGATGTTATCGGTATCAAAAGGTTTTTGACTTAGCATCATCAATATATGTAAAATGTTCTTTTCTTTTTAAGACCGAGAGATCAAATCTCGCATGAAACACAAGATACAGATTTAAGACGTGTGTAAGTTTGTTGTAAAAAAAATAAAAAATTACGAAAAACACCTATAAAATCAAACGTATATATATTCACACCAATAACCGTTTCCATCTATCCACACATTCTCTAACAGAAGCTGGAGGCTCGTTTCAATTCAATAAACTCACACTAATTCGTTTCGGCAACGTGATTTTTCTTTTTTATTTTCATTAGTTAAAATTGATTTCGCAATGCAGATGAGTAAACCGATGTGTTCATCTTTATATTCAGCTTCCGATCATGGTAATCAACAACGAGATTCTGATCACTCCGCTGATCAATTGGCAGCTACAATTAGCTTAAAATTCCACCAATGCCTTCAGATTGATCAAAATGATAATTCTAATTTGCAAAAGCAGTTGCTGTATCCGGATAGACATCCCGATGACGAGGATGAAGAAGAATATGTTGACTGTGAGGATGGTGATCAGGATAACCATGAACGAGATGCAGATTTTACGTTTATGTATCTAGGTGAGAACAATTCGCCTATTCCTGCAGATAAAGCGTCTGAAAATGGCCAGATCCAGCCGGTATTCCCGTTGTTTGATCGGAATTTGTTGTCTGGCGAAGACAGAAATGATCAGCCACCGATTCAGCTTCCTGTAGAAAAGGTGTTTGTCGAATCGCCTCAACCAGTGCCATCATCTTCTACGTCGGACAATGACGAGACTGAACGGATCGCGGTGGGGCCGTACAGCACCTTGTCAAAACAACCGGCGATGGACAATCCGGAACTGAACAAAAAGAGCAATTCCACCGGTTTTTCCAGGCTATGGAGACTTAGAGGTAAGGTTGGCCGGAGCAATAGCGACGGCCGTGATGCATTTGTGGTTCTGAATAGGTCAGATAAGAAAACCCCCTTGTCAAAGTCGGTTGCGAAGCGGACGCCCGTGGGCGGATCGTTGGCGAAAGGCAACGCTGCAGGAGGAGGAGGTGGTGAGAAAACTAACGTTGTTAAGAAAGGAACGAAGGCGCAAAACGAAAACTTATCGGCACATGAGGTTTATTTGAGGAAGAGAGAACAAACGGAAGAACGGCGGAGGTCTTATCTACCTTACCGGCCGGAAATCATGGGGTTTTTCACAAATGTTAATGGTGGTTTAACTAGAAATGTACACCCCTACTAAGCAATACGCATAAGAGTAGTACCATTTTGTTTATCAAGAGGAAGATATTCCGTTTTTCTTTTTCTTTTAACATAATGTTATTCTTAATTCACAAATTTACAAACAAAATAATATATAAAATTGAAATTGAGTTGAAAACAATTCCCTTTCTTAACAAACGTGATACGAAACAAACATACAAGAAATAAAGTGTTAGAATGGGATGTATACATTTGTTTTTTCTATTATAAAACAATAACTTCCAGACTAGTTAGAATATGGGTATTATTTTTATGTTAAAGTCATAGATAGTTATTTGGTTTTTATGAAATATGTTTTTTTTGTAATGCATTTTTATGTTGTATACTTGTATATTCTGATATTTCCCATTTGTTTTCTTGAATATCTATTTGTTGCTCTCTTCTGATATATATACTTAAATTATTATGTTAGTTATGCTAGAAAGAGTTGTAAATGTATCTTTTTCTAAATTATCGACCATAATTTATTAATCAAACCTTTTCTGTTAATCAAATCAAGATACTTCGTTTTCAAGTTTTGTTGCATTCCACTTAGAGCATGAAGAGTACCCTCAGCATGGTGAGGTGGAGGCCTCGGTACCGAACAAACACCACCCCAAATGGGTGGTACCGAAAAAACACAAAGCGACGATTGTGACAGCTGGTGGTGGCGGCGGCCGGTCGTGGAGCCGGAGGTTTGTGGTAGTAATATTGTTGGTGGTTGGTAATGGTGGTGGTGATCGATGGGGAGACATACATACTTGAAGCCACCACCCCGAAATCACCACCCCTATTTACTAGGAAATGATTCATTACCCATTAATAGGTAATGATTGATTATATTCCACCTAGCTAAACAGTATTAATCACGACCTACCTTTTAAAACCCCAACCAAACAAGTCCTATAATCGTGTTCTTAATTGAATTAATCTTATTTTTTATAATGAAAATCTATTTCAAGGACCAAATAATAAACAAGGTTAAGATAGGGAATGTTAACTTCTCAATTCATTAATGAAATTCTAAGACTCAAAATAAAATTTATACAATTACATATTAAATAATAGGGGAGAGTTATTGTGAGAATATATATTTAGGTGAGAATAGACTAACAAATCTTAGCTATCAATTAGATGTTGATATGTTAGATCTAATGGTCGCAATTTACCACTTGCAATTCATGACCGTCGAAAATTCATGGTTGGATAATGAATATTAGAAGGACCAAATGTAGACCATCCGATCAAATTAAAAGCAAAGACAATGATTAAGTCTCTCATTCTCGACTAAATATATATTTTCACTTAAAACTCTCACTTAAATAATATATCTATTTTTGACCTAGTCACACTCATCAAATTGTTCAGGCGCTATTATTCTTTAATTTTTCACCCTTTAATTAATACATCATCGAACTGTTTACTACTCCGTATTTTGGCATTCACACAAGTACGTATTACTAACGAGATATTTCTTTAAAACAGTGGAGCTATAAATAGGGTGGTTACAGAAGCGTAAACGTGTGCGGCCTTGGCTTCTTCTCCACCTCTTCGTCTTTATTGATCGATCTCAATTTTCCACCAGTGATCAAATCAACGACAAGGTTTTTGATCAACTCCACATGATCGATCATAATCACACTACGTACATACACTCATTGTTAATTTTGTTTTATTTTTTGCGTGGATCGATCTTGTTATGTCTTTCATCTCCAAGATTTCTGCATGTTGATCATCTTAAATATTGTTATTATCGATCATTGCGAATATTATCGATCTGAATGAATATCTGGTGGATGCATTGTTCAAGATACATGTGTAATTGAGCTCAATTGTATGTTAATTAATCTGATTTATTAGTTCTGATTATCTTCGGTCGTTGAAGTTCGTAGGGAGAAGACATGGCGGAAGATTATTCATGCGACGACGCCATTGAAGGTCTGAAGAAGCTTCTCAGGTAGGTATCGACATGTATTATTAATTATATATTTTGTTGAATTCGAGGCAGTCCTCTATTGTTGATCATTTCCTAAATCGTAAATAATCAGATAACAACAACAGTCCATCTCTCTCTGTTTTCTTTTCTTTTTCCCCCCTTTCCATTGTAATTATTATCAAATTTATCAGAATCATGATTCATAACCATCATCGCCTCTAGAATTAACGTAACTGATGTCCACACGCTTCGTGTGTGTGTGGGACCTACACAGCACCAGTTGATGTGATCCAAATAAATAGAGTACCATTAACTTCATTTTATCATTTTACGGTTTGCAGTGAGAAAAGCGAGCTTGAAGCAGTCGCTGCTGCAAAGATCAAGCAACTAACAGCGGAACTGGAGGTGGTATCTGCCAAGGAAGTTAACCCGGTCGAGAAGATTAAGACCGGGTTCAGCCACTTTAAGACAGAGAAATATGAGTGCGTTTTCTGTCCAAGTCATCACGTTTCATTTATGTACTACAAACCTTTTGGTCTGTGTAAATGTCAAAACCCTTGTATTCTAGAATGTTCAAAACAGATTTTTTTTCAAAGATTTTGAAAAAAAAAAACCCATTTAGTCTAAAAAAAAGTGACAAGAGTTTAAAATTTTAGAAAAGATAAAACGGAATTCTGATATTTGATTTTTATGGAAGTAATATTTGGAAGAAGTCAGGGAACTTCTGATTTTTATTTTATAGACTTTTCCACTTTCTTAAGAAAATGTTTAAAAAACAGGTAATTAAACGTATTTTATTATTTCTGACTTCTTCTGGAATTTAAAAAAAAATAGTTGGAGCTTTCCACAAGTTGCCAAAGTTTTCCATTTTTACCTAGTTTAATTGTTTTTAGTAGTTCTATTAAATCTTATGTGGTTGATATAATAAAAGCGATAAAAAATGTTAATATTTACCTAAATACAGTTACTTTATATTGATATTGTTATATAGGGTAACGGGAGAACACTATTATTGTAGAGTACACGATGTACGTACGGTTACAAAAATCAAGAAAATTGATAAATTCTCTTTATTGTAAATTCACAATAACACTAAAAACAATATACTATAAATTATATTTAAAAGAATATATAAAAATATAGTAAATATATCATATTAACCCTTAGATCAAAATTTCAAGTGTCCACTTTGAAAATGTGTCATCCCTTAATTGGTTATGCCTCTTGCTATATATAAATAAAAAATTGATAAAAATTACATTGTCTAAACATATATTCTAATTTTATAAATTAAATATAAGAACTACATATCTTTAATTTAGACGTATTTTCTATATTCTAAAAAAAAGTTATATAACTTTTTATATATAAACTGAAAATCAAAGTTAGAACAAGTTTTTCACACTTACACGGTACCACCCATATTTATAACTACAATTGACCTCTTGTTAATGTCATAATCTTATATAACTAGCCTTTAGTTTTTAATTAGTTACTTTGCATCTTTTAGATCTTCTTTTTTCCTTTTATGTTAGCGAAATTAATGTCTTTGTATTTAATAACTCTTGTCCAATAAATTTTGCAACCACTAGATAATTAGTTGGGTGATATTATTCGAGGATGGAGATGTGAACATTTATATATATTTCCTTATAAACATAAAAGAGACCAGATTACATGATTAACTAGTTTTTTTTTTTTTGAAAGGCAAAGTGACTTATATTAATATCAAAGGTTATTTACAAACAATACAGTAAATCCAAAGAGCATGACTCCATGGGATATGGGGTATGCCAATCACACCTAGGTGTTATGGTAATAAGTGAAGCTTACATGTTTCAATTAGTACTATAACAAAGGTGTAATTTCCGAATCCCTCTTACTTGATCAACTGAATTTTATGGTATTTGGGAAAGCTATCCACTCAACCCAGCTGAGTTTTTGCTTGTGATTCAATCTTGTTTTGATCCAATTAAACCCCATCAGCTGAATTTGGAAAAATAGATCATTTGTGTTGTTCTTTCCTTCAAATACTAAACGGTTCCTGCATTTCCAAATCTCATAAGCTGTTATACGGATGGTTACCGGCCACAGAAAGTAGCATTCCTTTGGTAGTAACTCTATTGCATCTTTATCGATTTGAGTTAGCGAAGACACCGAAGTGAATGGGATCCCCCACCATTTGTAAACCGCTTTCCACACTTGTATAATTATCGAGCAATTGAACAATGCATGATCCGTAGTTTCCGTGCTTTCTTCGCATCTTGGACAAAGGATGGATGGGATATCGATCCCTCTATTTGCGAGGTTTGTTCTCACAGGTAGTCTCAATCTGTCAGCCCTCCAACTGAAAATACTGACCTTTTTGGGTGCTATTTTGTTCCAGAAAGTTTCACCAAGATTACATGATTAACTAGTTAATGTGGTGTTTTAACCGTCTATTTTCTTTAATTTGATGCATTTGTAATTCAATGATCTTGCTAGTAATTATTATTAATAAAATCTTAAACGCTCTTGATGAAAGTGATAGCCATGTCGAAACTCTTTATCTAGAGTGTTCACTTATTTTCCGTTAAAAAAACTAGCTGACACCCTTA
Organism: Pulicaria dysenterica; assembly: GCA_947179395.2. Taxonomy (NCBI): domain Eukaryota; kingdom Viridiplantae; phylum Streptophyta; class Magnoliopsida; order Asterales; family Asteraceae; genus Pulicaria; species Pulicaria dysenterica. The sequence continues at coordinate 96,835,492 of OX359290.1, read as the reverse complement.
CTCACGGCCATTATTAGTACGTGTTTTTTTGGGAAAAAAATTGTAATTCTTTTTTCTTATATAATTAATTTTTTCAGAAAAAACCCAGGTTTATATGAAGAGCTTGCAAAAGGCCAAAGCCCCAAGGTCAGCTACTCAGCTTTCTTCTACCATTTACACATACGTACAGGTTATAATTGATTAATAATAATATCATAATTAAAACAATATAACTGCATGCTGTGTTCGTGTGTGTGCATATATTAATTTATGCGTACACTACAGGAAAATGACCATGCACCTTGAAGGTAGTATTGGATAAAAAATAATTTAATTAGTTTAGACCTATCGACCACATGAAAATTGCATGCGATAATCATGAATTCATGACCATGATCGAGTTTTTTGGTTTAAATATATGTATTTAAAATGCATGCAGTTCATGGTATTTGCCTGCTCGGATTCCAGGGTTTGTCCATCACACATCCTAGATTTTCAGCCAGGTGAGGCCTTTGTGGTTCGAAACATCGCTAGCATGGTCCCCCCATATGACAAGGTGCATCATATATATATCCATGTTTATATCTCACTCAATCTATATATATGACTGAATATATATAGCTTAAATACTCAAATCGCTTGATTTGCATATATCCTTACTTAATTAACTATTAAGGGTACAAACAACACTTGCTACGGCTAGCAAGCTATATATAGTTTGGAAGTGCATTTCCTTCCGTTCTGACAGTGGCGGTGGCGGACCCAGAATTTGTATTGGGTGGTCGCACCATTCAATGGGTGTTATAGCACCGCCTCCAAAAGTTCGGAATTTACACTACGAAAAATCGAATTTTACACTACGCGAACAAAATTGACTGGTGTCCCGTGCCCCCTCCCCCTTATATGTAGGTCCGCGATCCGCCCATGCGTTCTGACACTAGCAAAATATAACTTCATGGCTCTTTGAGAAATTAAATATAACGTCATGACTCTTTGAGAGCTATAACTGTATTGAGCAAAGATTCAATACACGCGCTAGCTCTTCCTATACTTGTCCCCGTCTTTGTCAGGTATTGGAACTATAAAAATTCACAGATTCTTTAGCGGCTCATTAATACTTTATTAGTGACTCATTAATTGCTCATTAATGATGCATTAATGAACGTTATTTTGGGAAAATCAAGCCTCGCAAATTAAGAATGACTCACCCGAACGAAAATCATGGTTTGGTAAATATATAAATTACCAAAATACCTCTATTAATGAGTCATTAATGGCCTGAAAAACAGTTGTCACAAATCTCTTACGAAAAACAGTTCTCGTTTGATAACCGTTCTTATTACAAGTAACACGAAAACCAACCTTGACACTTGATTAAAATTAAATCAATGGCTAATAAAAATGACGGCTTATAAATGCATCAACAAGGGTCAGGAAACGGTCAGGGGATACCTCGGTTAAACCACGTACATCTGAGTCAAAGACCCGTCCTCCCCGGATAACCTGAACAGGAAAAACCTATCCGTTTATCTGTTTTTATTATTGCTATTTAATTTCCAGGCAATAGTCATAATGATTTTATTATTAATTAATTTAATTCAGTTTTGACTAGTCGAATTTATGATAAATTTGAATTTTTACCGTATTTCATTCTTATAAAAAATATTCTGAAGCAACCAAATAACAATTTAAACATAGATGGTAAAATTCTTTGCTCACTGATTGTGTGATAACTTGAATAAATGTTTCCATTTGCAGACAAAGTACTCTGGAGTGGGGGCAGCAATTGAATATGCAGTAGTGCATCTAAAGGTGATATCAGAAAAGACAACCTTTTATCTTATTTATAATCCTTAATGTTTGGAACCTTTTTTTAAACAGCAATAAGGTATATTATATCATTCATTTTTGGAACTTACACACCTAACTTTTTTCTATCTATTGGAGATAATTTTCTTCTTTAATAATAAAGTTTACAAGTAATGGACGCATAGCTTACTTCTCTATCTATTGGAAAAAAAGGTGTCCTTAGAAGGTTTGATGAGGATCATTCCTCCTTTATGCCTATCCCATTTTTTATTTGTTGTTTTGATGTAAAAAAGAAATCTAAATTAAGATAATACTAGTTGTATAGTGTCATAAATGAACCTTGGTTCAAACAGTAGTATACAGTGTTACCATTTGTTGATGTTCTATTTTTCATGCCATTGACTAATTAGAGATCAGTACTGCTTCATTTCTATCTCTGTTTTGGTTAAATGATCTTTTCCTGTTTTTTTTTTTTTGGATGAAAATGTGATCTTCAGGTGGAGAATATTTTAGTAATTGGACACAGCTGCTGTGGTGGGATTAAAGGACTCATGTCTATCCCGGATGACGGGACCACTTCTTCGTAAGTAAGACTAGTTGGGAATTTTAACATGTTTTATTATTGGGCATATATTTGTATCGAATTTTGACTATTTTCTCCAAATCATTGTTACAAGTTATTTTAGTTTGAATACAGGAAATGTTAATTTCAGATAACATACTACTTCTATAAAACTTGCTCTACACACTTGGTCTGAAACCTATTTTGATTATATTGTCACTGGACTATTTTTTAACCATCTTCAACCAGTCTGCAATATTTCTGCTGTACCTATATGCTCTTGCAACTTTCACATTGTTGACTTACTTAGAGTCAACATAGTATAAAAACAAAAAAAACTCAGCTTTGAGAAGCAGGGTGCAAAAATTACATATTGATGGGTTTTGGGCACAAGTTTCCTAGTTAGAGTCTATCTGTATCATGTCATAAACAGGAAAACTATCAATTTTATGCAAATTTCATATGGGCAGTGATTTTATAGAGGATTGGGTTAAAATATGTTCGAGTGCTAAAAGTAAGGTGAAAGCAGAAGGCAGCGGTTTGGACTTCTCAGAGCAATGCACCAAGTGTGAGATGGTAAGTTGACATCAAGTTACAATCCTTATCTCAAACGGTCTATAAATTGTGCAAATTATGACAAATGCAGGAGGCTGTGAATGTATCTCTAGGGAACCTATTGACATACCCTTTTGTTAAAGAAGCAGTGCTTAATAAAACACTTTCCATAAAGGGAGGATACTACAACTTTGTCAAGGGTACTTTCGAGCTCTGGGATCTTGATTATGGTATTTCGCCCTCTCTCATTGTATGAGGCTCGTTATTTTAATTTTATATTTCGTATAGTATGCTTGGTGTGTTTTCAAGAACTTGTAGTATTCTAAAACATAGTAAGATAAGGGGACCAAAATCCATGACCCCTGAGGTATTATTGTTCAAGGGGTGGATTAGGAACCAGTTAAGTACATGTTTGATGGCTTGAATAACCTGTGAAAGATTAAATGTCTTTCCTTGCCTTGTAAAGTGGCTTTAATGTTATTTTTATCAAGGAATTTGAGGACGCCATGTTGAATTATTTCGTTCTACCAAGTTCTGTTCATACGAATCCTACTTCTAAGTTCTAACTCTATTTACCATGATATCAGGATCCACAATAGAACAAACAAAAACGATATACATAAGATAAAACAAGAACCAAGGAGACCTTGTAACTAACCTAAAATATCGTATTCATTAAAGAAACTCACCACATGTTTGCGTACATTTATTTTGCCATCTTTTCCAAAATATAATCTTCAGAAACTGGATATATAACAACCTTTCCAGTAGCTCTATTAGTTTCAAGGTAAGAGAAAGCTTCTTTCACCCTGTCAAATGGAAACGGGCCATTCGGGTCAATCACTGCCTTCACCTTACCACTCTCCAGGTACGGGTTCAGCTTTGTTAACGTGGAACCTGTAGATGTCACAACAAACCTGAACCCTGGTGGTGTTACAGCGCCAGTTAGCACCACCACACTACCTCCTTCTTTCACCACCTTCACCGCTTTCTCCCCTTGCCCTGCACCCACAAAACAAGGAAGTTAGGATCAATAAGCACACTCACAATAATGGTCACACAAAATGAAAAATCAAACATGACTTACCAATTGCATCATATACAACATCATATTTATCTGGCAGTTCTTCAAAGTTCTCTTTGGTGTAATCAATCGCTAAATCCGCACCTAAACTTTTCAGCAACTCGAGTTTTGGTGTACTTGACGTGGCTGCTACTTTTGAAGCACCAAATACTTGTTTTGCAAGCTATCAATAAATCTTATCAATAAACACGCAAAGGAACATTTTGGAATTGAAATTATTGCAAATGCTTATGAACCATAAACAGTATAATATATAGTATATTAGAGAAACAAGGTGGATGTTATAAGATGAAAAGGATACCTGAATCACAAGCGATCCAACTCCACCAGCACCATTCAAGACAAGGATTGATTTACCTTCAGAGAACCCGGCCCTCTCTAGACCTTCATATGCGGTCTCGATTGCAAGGGGGAGACTAGCTGCCTGTGCAAAATTTAAGCTTTTTGGTTTTAAAGCCAGAAGTTTCTCTTCGACAGCAGTGTACTCAGCCAAAGAACCTGACTGTTTAGGCCCATCGAGTGCTTTCTCGCTTATATCTCCATATACCTCATCTCCTACTTTGAGACCTTTTACTTGCTTTCCGACCTTAACCACGACACCAGCAACATCATACCCTGGGACAGTCTGTTAACAAAAACTCATTTAGAAAGTATGTTTAGTTAAGAGAGTGTAGGCATTGTGTTTTGAAGTGATTTATGTGATAAAGAATGATTAGAATCAAATCAACAGTAACAAAACAGTAACAGGCTACAAGAGAGAATGCTTGTATGTTCTTGTTATATGATGTAATCAACAAGAAGCAAGAAACCAGACACAAGAATTTACACGGTTCGGCCAAAGAGATTTGACCTACGCAGTGGCAGGAACCATAGATATGTTCTATCATTCGACTATCTCAAGTGATACATTGGGAACCGTAGCTACGAATGTTTATAACAGAAACTCTCGCAGCTATTGACACTTATTCCGTCGATTTCACAATCTGTTTTTTTTTTACTTTGTTTCAGGCCGGGTCATAAATTCATTCGCGCCCCAAATTCCAAGTCACTCTCAAACGGTTCTTTTGTTTTGAACTCCGACAAATCAGAGCGTTTGGAAAATTCAAAGGGTTTTTCTATCTAGCCCCTCTTGATAATCTACATGACTCCCTTTGATGTAATATATGTGTGTATGACATGCGTTGTAAAGTGTAATTAATTAATCTCACATGTATTATATGTGAAAGGGAGGAGGTCGAAATAGTATGACCCCCAATCCAAATTCTAATTGTCAAAACTCAAAGGCATATTTAAAAACTAAAACGACTGCAAAATAATCAAATATCAGATAATTATAATTAGTTTAATGGCCTTGCGGCTTCAAAATTGAAATATGTACAATGTTTCTAGTATTTTACTTTTAGTTTTTAGGAATTGATATCCTTAGGTGCAAGTACACATACTAATTAAATTATCAAAACATTCAAATAACTAAAACACTCAGTAATGTAGTATGTATGTACACCTACTAGTAGCTAACAACATATATCATTTCCTCTAAGTAAGTAGAAAGATTCAGGTCGCATTTGTTTCACCGTAATGCAAAGAAATGTAAATGATTTTAATTTCATTCATGTTAGTTATGGAATGACGTTCCTCTATCTAAAATAATATATATACTTCAAAAAAATTTAATACCTTTCCAAATAATATTATCAAATGCAATATACAATGAAATTTGATTTCAATTTCATTACATTCCTTCACATTAACAAGACCTTATAGTTTTTCAAAAAAAAATGATTTACAAATTTAACCGTTAAAGTCAGGTTTCAAAAAAGTGATCAAGGAATACATTATGTTAAAAAAAAATAGAATACGACGATAAAATATATACTTCTAGTAGCGTATTTGTTAACTACTTCCACACACAAACACTTTTAAAAACACACACTTTAAACGAAATGTTTACCATTCTTTAGAATGGTTTAAATTTTATTAATTAATAACTAATAAATGGTTAAATATTTGTTAATGTTGTTTTAAAATTTTAAAATGCTTATAATAATAATATCGTAATATTATGTAACCCCGGCTGACACCTTGTTTCGAGCTTAAGGGAAGGATTTGGTGTGTGTTCGTCAACATGCTTACGGAAAATTCTAATTTTCATAATTTCCGGCTTCAGAATCCCCAAAATAAAAGTAACTAGCTGAGGATTGAATTTGGAATTATCAACTTCCAGTCAATTTCTCCGTATACACAACAGAGAGCTTAGACCAATTTCACTATCAAAATTTGGCCAGGAGATAATAAAGCAAGCGAAAAGATTACCGGGAGAGGGGAATCTGTGGCCTGAAATTTGCCAAGCCTTCTCTTGAAATCAACAGGATTAAGAGCGGCAGCCACAACTTTAACCAAAACCTGGTCCTCGTTAACATCAGGCACCGTCACGCCGGAAGATAATTTCAGTACATCCACGCCGCCATATTCATCGTATATCCACGCCTTCATTTCAGACGGCACCGTTGAAGAATCGACCGCCGTTTCAGTTGCAGATCTGGAGGAAGAACTCGCACACACTCGTAAACAATGCTTCCGATTGAATTGTGAGGTTTTACGAAAGTTTATTCCGGTGCTGGCGGAGGGGCGGGTGAATGCAGAGACGGAAAGTGAGGGTTTGGATGAGGAGAGAGGAAGCGCTGGCCGGAGTCGGAGAGTGGCGGAGGAGCTCAGCAGAGCTTCCATTATTGTACGTCAGTTACTCTTGTTCTTGCTGCTACCAATAAATGAATGGAAACATGATAGCTTTTGTTACCCTTCGACTGGTTATATGGTGTTCCTTTAATTTCAATTTGTTTTCTTTTCCTTTTACATATATATATTTTTTCTTTTTTAATTTTCTCTTTTTATGGGTACTAGAAAATTCGATTTATTTTAAAGAAGAGGTTAAATCGCATGATATAGCAAACCTGTCCTTCTCACCCTTAAATTTGAGGAGTTGAGATTTAAGTACGATAGGGAAAGCTTTTTTTGAAATAATAATGGCAAACTAAATTTGGATGATACCTGCTATAAATTAATACAGGGTATAGTATATGTGGATGTCATATATGCTTCAATCATTATATAAGGTGTTTTTACATTTATAAATATATATAATTAAAGTATGTTAATTATTTTATTATTTATTTTTTTAAGTGTTTATGAGTGTAAAAGCACATATCATAAGTATTTCTAGCTGCACATATCATTTTCCGTAGTATATTGCGATAATATATTTTTTTAATTTTTTTGCAAAATGTATCGGAGTATTTGCAATGGTCTGAATTAAATTTGTCATCAATGATGAAGGGTCGGCGTGGCAAGGTTGCATTACATTTTTGGTGTCAATGACGTTAGTGTTGAATAATTATTTTATTTGTACTCTCGTATGGTCATAATGTATAATATAAGGTTCTTACTGTAACATCATATAATTGTGTAATCATAAAAACCGAAATGAGTACAAGTACAATACCCTAATGAGTATTTTTACAAATCCAACATGGCATCGAGCGTACATAGGGTTTCCAATTGTTGAGCTACTTTTTTCAACACATTTATCATCGTCTTTGCCGCCTTGTTTGCTTGTTCTCTGCCCCGTTGGTCAATCATTAACTTGTTCGATCTATTGGTTCCTTTGTTCGTTTGTCAATCGTTGGCCTTATACAATCGATCATTGCTTTGTTCGCGTGTTCTCTTCCCCCGCTGGTCAACCGTTGGCTTGTTTGATTTATTGGGGTCTTGTTCATTTGTCAATCACAGGCCTTGTTCAAACGATTGTTGCCCTGTTCATTTGTCCTTGGACGTTGCTAGTTGACATATAATTTTATTAAAAGATTTATTTGATAATGTATCAAAAAAAGAACATTTCAACAATCTCAATTTCAATCTTCTACACATACTTTATTAGCTAATTAACACATATTTTTATTTTAAAGATTTAATTGAAAATGTTTATTGAAAGGTGTTTCCAGTAACCTATAGTCATAAGTTCAAGTCTCATTATAAACAAACATATAAGGGGGTGTTTGGTTCAAGTATTGGTTTTGGGTGGGAATGAGATTTATACAAAGGAATTGCATTTGGGGGGAATTTATTTGGTGGGATTTAGAATCCCAAACCTGTGTTTGGTTCACCACAAAACTCATCAACAACACCACCAACCTCCCACCATCCAAGATACCTTTGTCACCGGCGATTAGATTTCAGTTGGCGAAGGCGACAGTGACGAAGGGTTTTCGACGAACCAGATTTGCGTTGGGGACGAACAGGTTAGGGTTGGCGACGGCGACGAACGGCGACGCAGGCTAGGGTTGAAGGGTTTTCGACGAAGGCGAAGGTCGACGGCTAGGTTTCGAAGAACGGCGATGACGAAGGGGGTGACGGCTAGGTTTCTGGAATAGCGAAGGTGAAGGTTGACGGCACCGGTGATGGTTGCCGGGGAGGACTAGGGTTTCTGGAATGATGGTAGGCGACGGGAGGACTAGGGTTTTTTCGCCGGATAGTCGCCGGAGAGAATACCCCATCCATGGGATTTCAAAATACTAGGGGAGGGGGGGGATTTAGAAATCCCTCATCTATGGGATTTCAAACAATCATAGGAATTTAAATCATACCCTCCTTTTGCAAACCAAACACCTCATTTCAAGGGATTTGAAATCCTATTCTCATGAAATACCACGAACCAAATGTCCCCTAACTTTGGGACCTGTGAGTAGATTAGTTCGTGCGTGTTTAAAAACAAAATTAAACAAAATAATGAAATATTGTGATTGTTTATATTTTAGTTTGAAGAATGGAAGTTAGTTGGCATGTGGCGATCCCATGTGAGCATGTGTATAGCAACTCATATGGGGCTTTTGAAGATGGATTACATTATTTAAACGCCTCTACAAAAACCCAAGAATCTCTCTCTCTATCTACTCTAACGATGCTAAGATGATCATCATTCATCAAAACCCCAATTCTTGAGATTGAATCATGTGCAACTGTTTCTTCCTTCTTTTCTCCTCTAAACCCAAATTAAAGTGCGAAAACGATCCTCAGAAGCCCTTGTTGATCATCAAGGACGAAGGTCATGAAGCCGAATTACACAATCCAACGACGGCGATGGCTTTGTTTCTAACATCGTGGTTGCACGGCCGTCGGTTACGGTACTTAATTCTAGCTCTCTGTTTGCCTTTACTGATTCCGATCGTATGCGCAAGTATTCCGGTTCTCTGTACCGTTGAAATTTGTTTCTATTTCTGCCGTCGTCAGCGTTGTCGGTTAAAATCATCTCCTCCGGCGGACGTGGAAGGAGGAGGAGAGGTGGTGGTGGTGGTGGAAATGAATCTGTTAGAGAGGTATCTTGATGATCAATTAGGGCTTGCTCTTGAATTTGCATGTGAATGTGATAGTGGTAGTGATGAAACCGGTGGTTATTACGGTAATCGGAGTAACATCCTGTTGTGTTAATTAATAACTGGTTCAGATTGTAAATAGTTTTGATTTGAATGATAGTAAAGATCGTAGGAAATAGTGTGTTAATGGATGAACTAGGGTTTTTGTGGGATTATATAGAAATGTTAACTGTTATTATATTCTGCTTGTAAAGTATTGTTTTGAGTAGAGCACGCATCCCGACAGAATTTGGTAATGACGTCGGGTAATTGTTAGATAATCATATTCTTAGTAATTTAATTTACATGTAATATAGTAATTTAATTTACATGTAATATAGTATATAAGATGATTGTTTAAAGTTGAAATTATGTATAATCTGAATTGAACCTTTAAGGTTAAAGTGGAAGCGATACCTTATTATCACTAAGTCGAAGTCTATATGATTTGTAAATAATGATAAGTAATTTTATTATATCAAATATAACTTATATAAACTTAAGGGTGTATAATAAAAATTTTAAAAGGTTAAAATTGAAAAATTGAAATGAACAAAGCCCTCGTTTGTAAATTGATTATAAGATAAATGAAAATATGAAATCTTAAATAATAATGAAATTATTAATGAATTAATATTTCTAAAGGCCAGTGAAATATTACATTAAATTAAAAAATTACATGAATTGAAAAAGGGGAAATATTACTTTAATCAAATTACTTTTTTTTCTACAAAAAAACCTCCTTTCATTACTAGAGATCTTTTCTATTTTCTTTTGTCAAATTAGCTTGAAACTTCATTTAAAAATGTTTCTTAAGCATCTATTATCTCATATTATCTGTTTTATATTATCCTCTTACATTCTTAATATTTGACAGTATAGTTTACTAATTTTCTTTTCTTATATCATCCTTTAATTTTAACGCTTGTATTGATCAAATAAGTAGGTGAATAAGTAGAAATAAATAGTATAAGAATAAATTATTTATCTTATTTATTATATGACTTAATTTTTTAAAGTTATGTTGATAGTTGAATATCTTTTTACATGTGAGTTGGTTGAAAACATTTATTTTCATGGCTTATGGGTGGGTGTTGAAGTTACTCCTCATCAAATAGTCCATATATATTCCTCATCAAGCTTAGTTGGTGCATTTGCATCAAACAAGATTAAAGCTGTGATGGAGGTGACTATTGAAGGGTAGAAGTTATGGCCGGTGAATATAATCTCGAGGTTTTTGGTGTGTAAGGAAAGTTAAGTAATACCCTGAATACAGAAAACAAATTCGTAACATAACAAAAGATATACAGTTTGATAAATCATACATAATTTCACAATCAATCTAATCACAAGTCAAACAACATTTAATCTTTGACCCCGTTTGGTTTAACATATGAATTCAGCTGGGTTCTCCTATATTTATAACATCAAACAAACAACTTATCTTTACATTTATGATCTATCCTTTAACTTAATAATAGGTGAACTTAGTAGTGATTCATACAATCATTAGCACCATTTTAATTCTATATTGGCATCTAAATGATTAAAACTTGTTTTATTGATATGTAATCAAATTAATGATAGATCGATAAACCACATATTAGGTACGACAATAGATCGTTTGATGTATAAGATATAAGAGAAAATGATCTGTATTTTTTAATATCTAAGCTAGGTGAATAATACTAAAATAATTAAAACACTCTTCCTTAAATAATATACATCAATAACACAATTGATACCCGACATTTAAAAAAAATAAGAGTCATTGATGTGAGTTCAACAACTAAAAGACCAAAATAAGTACCAGGCGGAAATGTAAAGGTAAATAGTGAATTCTAATATTTAATTTAGATATTAAGGGAGAATATTATATATATTTAGGATCAAGAGACAAAAAATAGTAAAAGGGTAAGAGGTAATATTAGAATGACACGTATACTTTTGGTTAGACAGACATTTTAGAAAAGGAAAATTTATTATAGGTCTTTCTCTCTCCCTTTAACTACACACTTTCAGTTGTCAAACATAGTCCCTTTTCCTTATAAAACATTAATACCCTGTGACTATGTGAGGTTGCCACCATGGTGAAGGCTGCTAACACTGTTGCCTGAAGCCACCAAAGCTACTATTTCCGCCACCAAGTATCCGCGGTGCAAACCAAACACATACGATCTTAAAACCCCATAAATGCTCAAAGATCCTAAGCTAAGCGAATCTTAACCCACTGTTGCCCCCACACCTAATTTTTTTCACAATGAATGTTGTTGCAAGGAGCTTGTCGCTGTAAGCCAATCACTCCATGTCCTTTTTAGTAGCGACTATTGATGCAAGGAAACATCACCGCGCCACACTTTTCCACCACATCCGCTGCATCAGATCTGATTTGCGATCGGTTTTGCTTGAGGATCTAAGTTGTTCATCATATTTTGGTAACATATGTATTGACTTCAATGGTGGAGTTCCAGTTTCGATTGTAGATGTAAGTTCTTAAATTTTCGGTGGCATATACTTCAATTTCGTCTGTGGGTCTTAGTTCATTAGTTTTGATGTGGATCTACGATCATGAGTTTCGATTATACATCTTATTTCTTGTCAAAACTTGTCCGGGTTTGATTTTAATTCGTAGAGATGATGTATTAAAGTATTGGATTAGTGCTATTTATCAATGTTTTACTCTTTTTGTTGGTGTATCATTGTTATTCATCCATGCCGTGCGTGTCTCATCTAATCATGGTTCATCAAGTTTATGTATATATCCACCTGTCTATTATAAATTTGGCTCTTCATCATTTTTATAAGAAGAGTATCATTTGCTTTTCATCATTTTTTTAATTAGGAATAGAAGTGATTGTAGGAGCTATCAGTATTTTTAATTTCCTAATTTACCCTTAAACTTTACTAAAACTGTTAGTTAGATTTTGATCATTTCTAGTACTTTTGATGAAATCTTATGCCTCATAATCTCTCTTACCATCTATTATGATTATTACCTACTTACAATAACCTTATCCAGAAATGTATACAATTCTGGTTATGTGTTATCAGGTTTTTGAGTTATGATTCTACAAATTTTATAATACTTAGGTTAAAGTATATGAGAACATCTAAAATTATATTTTTATAGAGATTTCTATTTAATTTTTAATTTGTATAATATCTTATAGGTTGATATAATTTGTATTGTCTTGACATTTTAAAGCAATATTTATCGAGTTTTAGTTATTACAAGGAAATATTTTATATAATTATAATCAAGTTTAAAATATGTTTTATCAAGATTATTATTGTGAATTTAAGAAAGTGAAGTAAATGAATGAGTAATTTTAGTAGAATAATTTTTAAATCTGAATTTTCTTTTATTACAAATGATATTTAAAAACTTAAGTAATCTTATTTAATAATTTTTTAGGTTTAAATAGATTCTAGTAATTTTATGGGGAAATCATCCGTAATGTTAACATTATGCAACTTAGGTGATGTTACACTCACAATCTACTTTAATGAAGGGTAGTTTAGTCATTTCAGTATATACTCATTTAAATGATTTGTGAGTATAACATCACCTAAGTTAGGTGATGTTAACATTACGGATCATTTTCCCTAATTTTATATTTAAAATCAAGATACTAATCAATTAAAAAGTTTTAGAAGGGAAAAAGGGAAGTATAGATTAGATATACACAAGAATTTTACTTAAAGTGTGGCTTTGTGACGTAAGCCAAACCCATAAAAAAGCCGTAGCGGTGTGTCGAGATTCATCTCAGATTTGAAGTCTAGGGTTTCAATCTTTCACTCTCACACAAGCATGGATCTATTGCAGGCATACAAAGATCATGACGCTGACGACGGCGTCGATCAACGAATGTCCGATCACTCATCACCGGACTCATCCCCACCACGCCTCTCTATCGTCCCCAAATCTGCCGCCCCTAAAGTCGACGATACCATGCTTTCCCTTACCGTTGCGGAGGCCATTGCCAACAAATCCCTAACCAAACCCCTCGATCCTACACAACACGTCGTTACCTTCAACCCGACCTACGATCAGCTCTGGGCACCAATCCAAGGCCCCGCACATCCTTATGCCAAAGACGGCATCGCTCAAGGTATGCGTAATCACAAATTAGGGTTTGTAGAAAACGCTGCAATTGAACCCTTTGTCTTTGACGAACAGTATAATACTTTTTATAAGTACGGCTATGCTGCTGACCCTTCGGCGTCGGCTGGGTATAATTATGTTGGGGATATGGATGCCTTGAAGCAAAACGATGGGATATCGGTGTATAATATCCCACAACATGAGCAGAAGAAGAGGAAGCTTGAGAAGAAGAAGGAAGTTTTGGAGAAGGACGGAGGTGATGATGAGGTTGTGGATACGGAAGAGGTGGAAAATCCGGCCACTGATATTTGGTTGATGAAGAATAGAAAAAGTCCCTGGGCTGGGAAGAAAGAAGGGTTGCAGGGTGAATTGAGTGAAGAACAGAAGAAGTATGCTGAGGAGTATGCCAAAAAGAAAGGTGAGGAGAGAGATGGGAATAAAGACAAAGGTGAGGCGGTGTCGGATAAGAGTACATTTCACGGGAAAGAGGAGAAGGATTATCAAGGCAGGTCATGGATTGCACCTCCGAAGGATGCAAAGGCTACAAATGATCATTGTTATATACCAAAGAGATTGGTGCATACGTGGAGTGGTCACACGAAGGGTGTTTCAGCTATTCGGTTCTTCCCTAAACATGGTCACTTGATTTTGTCAGCTGGTATGGATAGCAAAGTGAAGATTTGGGATGTGCTCAATTCAGGCAAGTGTATGAGGACCTATATGGGGCACTCTAAGGCGGTACGTGATATATCTTTTTGTAATGATGGGTCTAAATTTTTGACTGCCGGTTATGACAAGAATATTAAGTATTGGGATACCGAAACAGGGCAGGTTATATCGACGTTTTCGACAGGGAAGGTTCCATATGTGGTTAAGTTGAACCCAGATGATGATAAGCAGAACATTCTTTTGGCGGGTATGAGTGATAAGAAAATTGTTCAATGGGACATGAATACTGGGCAAATTACTCAGGAGTATGATCAGCATTTGGGTGCAGTGAATACAATAACGTTTGTTGACAATAACAGAAGATTTGTCACTTCTAGTGATGATAAGTCTCTTCGCGTATGGGAATTTGGTATTCCTGTTGTTATAAAGTACATTAGTGAGCCTCATATGCATTCAATGCCAGCAATTTCGCTCCATCCCAATGGAAATTGGTTGGCAGCACAGAGTTTGGATAATCAGATACTAATCTATAGCACCCGGGAGAGATTTCAGCTCAATAAGAAAAAGAGGTTTGCTGGGCATATCGTGGCTGGGTATGCTTGTCAAGTGAATTTCTCACCAGATGGCAGGTTTGTCATGTCTGGGGATGGTGAAGGTAAATGCTGGTTTTGGGATTGGAAGAGTTGCAAAGTCTTTAGAACGCTTAAGTGTCATGATGGAGTGTGCATTGGTGCCGAGTGGCATCCATTGGAACAAAGTAAAGTTGCTACGTGTGGATGGGATGGCTTAATCAAGTACTGGTAAGAATCTTCATACTTGCTTATCAATTGTCCTTATTTAACCTATGAACATAGCATAATCATATTTTACATAATGTAATTATATATTGCTAGCTAGTCTAAACTGAGGAGACCATTAGAGATCACATACAGGATTAACAGTTTTTAATACATGATTTGATTCTAATATCAATCCAGTAGTTAAATCCAAAAGGCTTGCACTTTTATGGTTTCCATCTATTTACAAATTCACTGTTAAGATGTTTGGTTTGATGTAGTAGTAAGATTGGGGGATCCTTATTCCTTAAACTTGCTAAAATTTTTAGCTATTTGGGTATTTGTCCGTAGTTCTGAAGTTTCCTTGCATCAAAGAGCCGGACACGGACTCCTATTTGCCATTTGGGTGACAGCTAGACTTTACAACTCAGCAATACTAGTATATATGCTTTTGCTGGATGATAGTATGTAGTCATGTAGAAGTGCAATTGGCTAGAAAGGAGAATATGTATAAGTTGGATCATGAATAAGAATTGGTGTTATAAGCATATATCATTATTCTTGTTACTACCATTCTTGTGGTGTTTTAGAAGGGTGTTCCAATGAAGTCGATATGCAACTATGCAAGTTGTTCATCTTTAATCATCACTATATAGATACTATGCTTTCATATAACTCCAGTCCGGTTTTGATGAGGAGACATTTGGTTAGTGTTAAATAATCTCTGCTCCCACAAGTTACATGATAATTTTGACTTTTATGGTCAAATTAGTCACTATAAGGCGTGTTGACTTGGAGGAAAAGGGGTAATGCATTCCATTTATAAATTGTCAACTACAAAATTTTGAATCTGCAAAATAAAAGGACAAATATCTTACCCTTAAGTTTTAGAAATGGCCTGTTTTCTTTTTCTCTTGGAAAAACTTGCTAGATATATGTGTAAACATGTGAAAGTTACTGAAAGTCCCTGGTTGGTCTGATATATCTGTAGTTGGCCAACAGCTAACAAGAAAATGCTGAACCCACGTTGTGTTACTCATCTTACCTCTGTGAGGATAAATAAAGAGCAATAAGTTAACTCTCGAGTTATTTGTGATTGCAGGGACTAGTTCTTGGTCAATCAGCTGCTAGATATCATAGTGCAGGATGGTCAAAGCTTACAAACTTGAGAGCCGTAAAAGGAAATCCGGAGTTTTTTTCAGGCACAATGATGCCTTAGCTGGATAAGGGTGATGGTTGCAGAGTCTTGTATATCCAAAGTGGTGTGTTGTCACCTGTATTATTCAACTTCGTGTAGCTGAGGAAGAGATTATGACCTGTGTTTTACTTAAACTGCCATTTTTTTTTGTGTACATGGTTGTTTTAAGTTAAGGAGAATGGTTCTCATATTATGTTTTAGTTACACACCAAATCAATGGGACTGTATGTTAAGTGCTAATTTTTGTACTTTATGGTCCTAGTTCTAGAGGTCAGACTCGTTTTACTTGAATACTAGATGTGAGTGAAAAGAAGGGTTGATTACATATTGTTTTTCTAGACTATTTGATTTAGCTTTGCCATTCTTATCATCTTTACGTTGGTTCAAGAGCAGGGACAATGCGGGATGGTGTTTTTCCTTTCTGTATGCGAGTGAGTGAACTCTAGCCACATCAAGCGTGGAAAAGCAAGAATGCACCAGTAATCTGCTTTAATTTGAATTAGAGCATGTTGTTAATTACTTTTTTTTGGGTGAAGTAGCCATTCACTTTTTCTAAATCAAAATAGACATATGTTGCATAGTATCAATCCCTCTATTTGATTATGTAATACACTAAATGCATAAATGTTTCTGTAAAGTCGTCGAAAAATTGATATATGTTGGTATAAGTGTGTGATAATTCCCCCTCCTGGCTCGGGAGCTTGCAATTTGATTGAGTTATGCCAAAGCACACTTAAATGTTCGGAGTAGGGCCATCGTGAACACGTTATGGCTTCATCACGAGCTTGTGATGCTTGTTTCTCTACTTTGCCATATTTGTTGTTTGTTCATGGTTGAACTTGTTATGCCAGTAACGAGTATAACACATGATTTTGTTTTTCTTCTTAAGATCAAACCAAAGGGCGGGAGTTTTGTAAGGCGCCCCCCTTCCTCGCAAGAGGTTGGGGGATCAAATCCTGTTGCATGCAGTAGGTTGTGGGTTTTTTCCTTAGGGTTTTCTCCATGGAGTGAAGGTGTGGTGCTCGAACTTTGGTTAAAGCCAAATAATGAGGGGCGGTTGAAAACCCTTCACCAAACAATTTGAAGCCACACTGGAGAGGCGGGGAAGTGTCCCAATTTGCCGGTACAAAAAAAAAGATATTATTGTGGGTATTATACATAGTTGGGCATCTTTAGAATTTGTATATTACACAATTATATGGGATAAAAGAAATTATTTTTAAGGGAAATAATCAATAAAAGAGTTTATTATTGGAGGAAATAAATCTATGTGTTAGATAAAAATTTGGATTTGATAGTTAATGGTTAATATAAAATTGGGTTTATAATGATTGGTTTACATCTTAAAGTTTTATTAGGTATAAAGAAATCTACAACAGCTTTAGCCAGCTGCGTCTCATTTGAACACATGATTATTGCTTCTCCTTTGGAACATAGGAGATAAATTACTTTCAAAACTAATCGAGAAGAGCATCGTGGTTTGAAATCGACAGAGAAAACGAAGCACTACGATCTGAGAGATGCTGAGCAAATAGCTTCAGATAATCATCAAGACATAGCCCCATAGTTATAAAAGTCACCCACAACTTACTGCACTAAATTGGTTTGAGCAGAAGGTGCTCATGAGTCATGAGTCAATAGAGTCCATGAAACCCAATAGGAAGTCTATTTTCTTCACTTTTTTAGACTTAAAAGTTGTCTTAAAAGAGTGTTAGTGATTTTAGAATGGATGCAAAATATCATACCCAGTAATATCTTGAAAACCCACACAAACAAAATCTGAATTTCGTGTGGAAGATGATGAGGAAAATGAAGTGATTGTTTTCCGACCAAATTTGCTCGATAATCGAACCGAAATGCTCGGGAAAAAGGAATCCATCACCAAGCTAGTGTTTGAACATTTGTAGAATAGAGATGTTGATATCTCTTTTTTAGTTTACAGTATACACGAATTGCGGGTTAACTCTTCGGTTCCAAGCATTGCACAGTATCCATATCATTTTCAGTCCCCAATATGGTCTAGCAACACGATTGTCAGGATATGAATAGTCCACCGACAATCGTGTTGCTAGACCATATTGGGGATTTAAAATGATATGGACACCGCGCAATGCTTGGAGCCGAAGTGTTAACCCGCAATTAGTGTACATCGTAACTAACAAGAATACCAACATCTTTATTTTATACATGTTCAAACACTTGATTCCTTTTTTTCGAGCATTTCGGTTCGATTATCGAGCAAGAAAACAATCACTTCATTTTCCTCTTCACCTTCACATGAAATTCTACTTTTGTTTGTGTGCTTATGATGGTTTTCAACACATTACTGATTCATTCCAAAAACACAACATTCTTCTATGACAAACTTCGTGACCTCACTATTCGCAAAGAAGTGAAGCAAATTGAACAACCTGGGTTCCATAGACTAGGTACAAATCGTGAGCACGTGTAGATCGAATTCTGCTCAAATCGACTTAGTGCGGCGGGTGGTGGTTGTGTTCGACTGACTTACAGTTAGGGTTTTGTGGACACTCCTGTCGACTTCTCTAACTATGGTGCTCTATCTCAATCGAAATCTGAAGCTCTTTGCTTAGTATGTCTTCAAATCGTGATGCTATTTAGGATTTCTCAAACCATTCTGCTCTTCTCAATTCATTTTGAATGTATTTTGTCTCAAGGATAGTCATGTCACATGTGTTTTTAAAGTAGAAGCAACCTGCTAACTAGATGAAGGTTAATTTCTTTTACCTATTTTAATAAATAAAGTATACTTCAAAGGTTAAACAATAATAATATTTAAAGTTTAAGGTTTAACTTGGTAAAAGTAAAAGTTTAAGGTACACTTATGGATTTAAAGAGACTTGATGGAAAAGGTTACATTTAAAGTGTATATATCGATTCTCTCATATTGTGGTTAAACATGACCTATCATTTTCTTTTACAAATATGAGTATGAGACCTACGAATGACTCATTCTTGACTTATAAGTTAAAATGACACACTCTCATGCTTGTGGGAGAACATGAGGGTGATGATTGACCACAACATAAGGGATCTTCACCCATATCGACTAGGGATTGATCTACACCAATTAAACATAGTATTGCATAAGTTAATCACCACCAATATTCTCTCCTCTTTCTCCCCATATCTCTTGAATTCATAAATCACGTTGAAATCCCTATAAAGAGTTCTTTTCAGCTTTGAGGAATTCGATCGATATATATTGGGATTCAGGCTGTTAAATTTTAATTATAATATTTGTGAAGGCCAAGGTATGATTGCAATATGTTATGAGACAACTTTAAACAAGAGAATTATATATTTAAGTGGTACTTATATTTCTTATTTTTTAAGTTGTATGTTGGTTGGAGAGGGCTGGAAGTATTTGTTGGACTTTGGAGGGCTAAAGTTGACAAGGCTAAAGGATGTTGAGGGAGCAATATTGAAATAGTGTGAATACATAAAGAAATGAGATATGTGGATTAGGCAGTGTTCTTCATGTAAGGTGTCAGTGTTAGTTGTAGAGCTAGCGTTGTAGTTGTTTTGTGTTCTTGAATATTTTAGTTAATCTTCTTTAATGGCAGTAGTTTCTTCATGTTTGTGTTAATATTTTGAGGTTTTTAACATGGTATGCTAAAGAAAGTCAAATGGTGCATTTGTGTAAATTGTGTGAATATATAAGGAAGTCATCTGTGTCTTTAGGGTAGATATTATTCATTTACTTCCTTATACAGCTGTCGTCTTCTACACACTCAAGATTCCTTTTGTTAAGTTTTTAGTTCTTCATTATCTTAACGGAGTTCTTTGATTAATGATCTTGAGTGGTGTTTAGTAAAGTGTTAAGTTGTTGTAGTTCTAGTATTGTAAATGTTTTTTCTTTGTTGTTCTTAGATAATCTGGTTTAATATTAATGTTCACTTCAAAATTATGTTAATATTTTGAGTTTATAACAGTTATGGCTTATGACGACTAAACATATGTTGTATAATTATGCCTTGGCTATGTTTGTTATGTGAGGTGGTGTGGTTGTGATGTGCTTTATTATATTCCTTACTAATATGATACACTAAGGGCATATATATGTGTGACATTAGAGTGTGTTCATTAATATAGAACACGCGCTTGGCCTAGACGGGCTATATATAGAGGGTGAGTTTGAGACTTGGTTTAGCGACAAGAAGGTGGATTGATTTGTGCTCGCTCACTTTGTCGGTTGGTATTTGGCTTTCCTTCATTTGATTCTTCATGACAGACACCTATACATGTGAAAAATGGCCGGATAACCTTTAGACTATCACCATGTTGTGTAATTGATGTGTAACTAAAGAGATAAGAGTGTAAATCTATATAAACCATGTAATAGGATGATAATATGATATGATGAATCTGTGTCATGAAAAATGATAAAGAAATAAACTGAAAATGATGTATTGCTTGTAACTTATTATTACAAGCACTTAATTATAGTGATTTCGATCTCAATGTCGCATCCACTCGCTTAGTGAATTTGTCGTATCATAAGCTAGGTGCTCAATTTACCAAGGAGTAAGTATAACAGTTGGTTTAAGAAAATCTGTGTCTTTGATCAAAATCAATGGCAGAATTATGGTGGCTTGGTAGGGATATGGTTGTTACTTAAATCCTTTGCCTTTGAGCGAATGTATCTAAATTGCCTCTTTAATCTTCACCTTCATGCGGAGCTATGTTGAAGGCTATATGGATATATTTAGAGGTATGCCTCCAAGATTCAACTCCTAACAACAGGCCTCTAAGGGTGTCTTTTCCACTGAACTCTGCTGTCACATCTGCACCACATCAGCTTTTCTCTCTCATACCCTCTTCCTACCCTCAAGTGGAGTACCACACCCTATCTAACCCCAACCTTTTCCACTTTTTTTTTAATTCTTTTTTTAAATACATTTAATAATATAACAAAATAACATACTTTTATATTGATTAAAAATTAAAATAATACAAATAATAATAAAAAAAATCCTAACATTACTAAACATTAAAAATTAAAAAATAACATAACATTCAATATTAAATATAAAATAATAAAACATCTAAAAAACTAGTTATCCTCGTTGTTGTCGTTTCGTTTGCGCCAAAGATGTTCGATCAAATCTGCTCGTAGGTTAGCATGGATCTTCCAAAA
Organism: Pulicaria dysenterica; assembly: GCA_947179395.2. Classification (NCBI taxonomy): domain Eukaryota; kingdom Viridiplantae; phylum Streptophyta; class Magnoliopsida; order Asterales; family Asteraceae; genus Pulicaria; species Pulicaria dysenterica. The sequence goes on along the minus strand of OX359290.1, from coordinate 96,814,189 downwards.
GCAATCTACATAATAAATAATAAATAATAATAATAACAAATAAATAGATAAATAATAATAGTAATAATAAATAATAAATAATAAATAAATTGTATAATAAATAGTTAAGTGTAAAAAGTAAAAAAAAAAAAAAGAAAATGTGGCGGGTTCATCGGTTGTGGGAAACCGGAGGTGGAACCGTGGGGCTTAAACCGCGGGGGGCGTAGCGGTGTCCGCCTGGAACCCCAAGGAACCCACACCCTCACCCGCTTGGCGCTACGGGTGGTCTAAGGGATGGAGACAATTTACATCCTAAACCGACAATAGGGATACAAGTCAGCATCTTCCATTCCGATTTACTTTTCACGTGTTGGGTCTGAGATGGCCGGTCTAGCCTGAATGGGTTAAAGGTTTATGGAACAAGCACTTTTGCATCATAAACCCAAGTCCAAAAGCAGATTCTGATATATTTGATATCTATTTACAAAGAAGCATTCTTGTAAATAAGAAGCCCATAATTATTTATAAATTATAAACATGATGAGTTTATGAATAGAATAATTTTGAAGGTTATTCTAATAAAAGACTCCAAGATAGCTTCTGTTTGGACAACCTAGTTAGGTATATAAAATTAATAATGGATACAAATATACTAGTTTAATAGGAATCTAACAAAAAGAAATCACCCAAACAAGTAAGATAAATATAATTGAGAAATCAAAAAAATTGAAATGGGTTGCTATTAATATATATACCTTAATCACTTATAAAGTTAAAACATGGGATGAAAAGTGTTCACAGATCACTTCTACTTGACTTTCTCTAATATTACTTGTTTAAGCTCTTTTCTACTAAATCCCTCCTCTTGCCTAATTTTGACACCTCTACTACTATTACTAAAAATGAAGCTTTTGGCTAGTTAACCATGTTCAAAGGTGTAGTACTAACTGCGAAGATTTTCACCAGTCATTCAAGTGTTCTTACAACAAAGTCTTCTTTTAGCCACTTTTTATCTAACAACTTAACAAATACTCAAACATATGATTCTCTGATTATTACAAATTCAAAGAGCATAAGCACATCCAAATAGGCACATTCTACCACCTGCTACGACTCGTTTGAATTACATATAAATATCTAAATTACTCATTCAAAACTTTCATCTAAACAACCCCTAAAATCATGAGAATCGCATAGTGGACTTTCACCAAGAGCTTTTCCAGCAGCACCAGCACCAATAACCACAAACAGTCTATCAGCCAAGGGTGACCCAGTTGCACCGTTCTGAAAACCAGTTAGCAGGTCTAAATAACGAGCATCTGCTTTATTGAAGAATTTAGCATTACAGCAAGTATAGGTGGCGCTTTCGACCCATAAACTAAGAAAGGAGTCAATGTGGGTTGTCTTGTCACAAACGGGCAAGAATAAAAAATAATTTAAAGACAACTAAGAGTAACGGGTCAAATGTATTGAAGTCACTTTTTAGGTAGATACCTATGCAGTCCCAGCTGCTAGTCCCACAGTAACTTGGAGGCTGTAAATCATGTAACCCACGGATAAACTGCACGTGTCAATATTTGATTGAGGACCTCCATCATAGTTTTCATAAAAGAAAATAATCAAAGAAATGATTATTGTAATAATAAAATTGATTTTATAAGCAGACTAATGCATCAATTAGTTATAGGAACTTTAATAAGTAGACCAAGAAAGTGTTTGCAGGTCAGCCCAAACCAAACCTGTTTTGACAGGCGCAGCCCCGCCCATCTTGCCATATCTAATAGAAAGCACAGATGGAAAGCTTGTAGGCCATCCTCGGTTGCAGAAATAGCTCCTACATTGAACCACAGATCCTTCGAGAGGAATGATACGACTGAATTCAACATCACTTACATTTGTCAATAGAATACATATAAAAAATAAACACAAACAGTAGCATTACATAATAACTTTGACCACCAGAAAGATTCTAAAATTATAGAATGAAGAAATTGGTGTTAATAAAAACAGTTAAAACACAACTGAATCCAGCAAAATCTGCAGATGTGTAATCAAATGTAAAGAAAATTCTTACCAAAATATGTACATAAACTCCATTCGAACAAACTGACCTGAAAGCTTGAATTGTATAACAAAGGTTATTTGTTATGCTCAACTGGCTTCCCAACGGTACCAAATACTTTTCTGCCTGGGGTCTAATTATTAATTCTCTACACTTGAACAAGTCCAAAAGACCCCTAAATATTGTTGGGCTGCCAGGTGCAGATACTTGCATATTCTAAAGGTCAGATATCCACCAAATTTAGGTGAAGATAAAACAGACTAGTTCTAACAACATATCTTAAGAAACTCAACTTATTTAAGACATGCTGTAAGACTAAATATGCATTTGACTGAACGAGTTGTACAAAGCATGCTAATATCTCAAGTGGATCTGGAGGCTTCCACTACATTAATCTCTGTCTTGCCTGCCTAACTTATGTTATTCACTTGTTTCATAAAAAGGTGACGAACTTATCTGAATGAATGTCACATTGATTCAGTAAGTTCGAATTTAACATTAGAGAAGTTACAATCAACTACCTAAATTTAATTTAAGTATACATACATTATGTACAGTTATACGCAACACAAAGCACATTGTAATTACAAGATCTTTCAATAAAGACAATAGCTTCAATATAGCGTATAAGTGAAAATTGTATGCAAGTTTCCACTAAAGTACCTCATAACAACGGTTAAGTTTGAATCAATCCATTTGATGAATACAATAATGCGCAGAACCCACCTGTTACTTTTTTGTTCACTTGTCAATTACTGCAGAAACTTTGTCATCCTTCCATCCAAACTCGTCGTCACCCAACATGAACTTTCTGCTGTTAGTAAGAATTATGCATCACTATGGTAAAAAAAGAACCATACATACATACATTTTCAAGAATTTATTGGAACCATATTATCCAGGTCTACATCATATATCTGATCATGTGCATATGACAGTTTTGCCAATGTGTTCAAACTTAAATAAACATCTTTCATTTCAGGATGAGAAGCATCTCCAACTAGAAACTCATGGATATTTCCATTAACCTCGATAGAACTACAACCAGGCTCCTTTCTAACTCCAATAACTCTCATTTTGCTTCTTACTTTCTTCACATCCTCCCATCTCCCAACAGAAGCATAAATATTAGCCAAAAGTGTATGAATACTAGAATCACCATCTTCAATTTCACTTAAACGGTCAGCTAAATGCTCACCCAAATCAACATCCCCATATAATCTACAAGCACTTAGCAAAGCACCATAAACTGGAACTAAAATATCATCTTTCTCCTTTGGGATTCTGTTAACAACTCTTTCTGCTTCTTTTAATAGCCCAGCACGACCTAGAAGATCAATTAAACACCCGTAGTGTTCAATCTTCGGTTCTATTTCATACACCGATTTCATTGATTCAAAGTGCATCCAACCTTCCTTCACTAAACCCCCGTGACTGCACGCATTTAAAACACCAATGAAGGTAATATCATCAGGTTTATATCCAGATTCCTTCATATCAGAGAATAATTCGAGTGCTTTACCGGTTTTTCCATTAAAAGACAGTGCACATATAATTGAAGTCCATGATGTCGTATCTTTTTCATGTAATCTGTAAAACACCTCCAACGACTTCTCTATGCACCCGCATTTTGCGTACATATCAATAAGAGCAGTACCACATACAGCATCAATTATTATTTTATGTTCAATCATATATTCATGAAGCCATTTCCCTTGTTCTAAGGCCCCAACTTGTGCGCAACCTGTTAAGAGAGAAACCACCGTGAATTTATCAGGCTTGACTTTTAAGATTTGCATTTGCTGGAATAAATCCATTGCATCATCCACACGATTAAACTGCACGTATCCGTTTATCATAGCTGTCCAAAGAACAATATCTTTATTTGGACTTCTATCAAACAACAGACTAGCATCATCTAATTGCCCACAATTTATATAACCCGACACCATGCTTGTCCAACATATCACATTTTTCTCAGGTAGCCCGTCAAAAATCTCTCGTGCTATGTCTAAACATCCACACTTACAATACATGTCCAATAATGCATTACCAATTATAGCAGTAAACCCAATTTGATGCGTAACATAGTGGTGTATTTCCTTGCCAAGCTCCAAATTCTTTAAAGCTATGCATGCTGAAAGAGTGCTTACAACCGTGGCCTCATCAGGCCTTACACTTTCATCTTCTCTCATCTGCAAATAAACATCAACAGCATCCTCAAACTTCTTACACTTAACATAGCCTGAAATCAAAACATTCCACGAGACCAAATCTCGTTCAGGCATTTCATCAAACACCTTCTTTGAATCCTCAATACGACCCAACTCTCTATACATATCAATGATCGAATTGCAAACATAGCAATCAAACTCATCACCAGATTTCACAACAAAACCATGAATCTTGTCACCGGTCAAAAGATCTCTTAAAGAGCCAATTGACTTAAACACAAACGGGTAGGTGTAATTATCAGGCCATAACCCATCTACCCTCATTTGGTCAAACAAGCAAAGAGCTTTTCTGAACTCACCACTCTTCGTATATGCTTTAATCATTACATTATAAGTGAACAAAGAAGGGGTTTCAATTCCTTCAAAGATTCTTTGCGCGTAACATAAATTTCCAACCGCTGGGTTTGCGGAGAAAGCCATGATCTTCTTGATAGCATCCACGTTTTGAGCAAGACCAAGAACGAAGATTTGAGCCTGGATTTGCTTCAAGTGGTTCATTGATTTGCAGTTTTTGAGTAGCTGTATGCATGTTTTCTTGTTGGGAATGAAAAATTCCTGGGTGGTTAACAAGCTATGGGATATAAGAACGGAAAACTGGCGGGAAAGAAACATGACCATTGAGTAAGCGTTGGGTTTAGGCCATGTTTGAGCATTTGATCCAAGAACTACATTTTATGTTACATTTCAAGGTTTAACAATTATTTTTCATAGTTGATTTATTGATATCAACACAGAAAATAAAGTTGCTAATTCCATCAATCCGTGTGATACATCTAAAAGCTAGGGTTTTGAACGAAACAGAGTTAGGATTTCATCCTCTGATAAAATATATACAGACACAAACACACATTTACTAGATTAAATAGATAGACTTGAATTCATAAATCATAAATATTAAACGTTAATAAAAATATTAAATAATTATAAAACACGAATTGAATGAGAATTTTGAAAAATGATGATACACGACGTCAACACTTAGACCATCGGTATAAATATCAATACGAGGGGGAGAGTCGTTAATGACTTATTAATTGGTGTATATCGTTCATTTATATATTTACTTAACCGTGAATTGTGTTCAGTGGACCGTCGTTAATAAGCGAGAGTTGATTTTCCAAAAATATTCCTTATTATTATGAGCCATTAACGAGCTATTAATGAATCATTAATGAGCCGTCTAAACTCTTAGGCGTTGATTAATTTTAATCGAAGGTCAATATTGGTTCTCGCGATTCTCGTATGCAAAACAATTCTCGTTAGAACTTCATTTGAGAACCGTTCTAATTCCCAGTACTCCAAGTACTATTTGTAACCACCGTTAATGCTCATGAATAGAAGTATTTTGATCATTTATATAATTAGCCAACCGTGAATTGCGTCAGCCATTATTAGATTGACTTAGCGTTATAATAATTTATCTAATATTATCAAGTGTCAATATTGGTTCTTGTGATATTCATTAATGAGGTATTAATATTATAGCTATTAATCTAATCTAAAAGAAAAAAATAAATGAAAATTACAAACTTTCATAAATAATTACCATACTCCAGTTCGTTGACTGATTGACATGTAGTCTCTAGGTATCCAATTTTTTGTTGTTGTCAATTTTATAACTCTAGTTCTCCACTTTTTCACAAAAGGAATTTTATTAATAACTAAAAATCGACGACCTTAAATCATACCAAAACTGATTTTATTTTGTTCAGTTAACTAAACGAAACCTATTCTTTTGTTCAATTAGCTAAACAAACCCTAAATTCATGTGATAATTATTATTTGATGTTTGTCTATTTTTTAGAATTGTAGGAATTAAGTTGTTTAAATTATAATCCAAACCACAACGATTTATAGTGACATCCTAATTGCTACAAAGAAAAAACAAAAAATATTTCACACTCAAACAACAAGTTTCATAACAATTTAGTGTTTTCCTAAGTTAAATAAACAAAAAATAGTAAACCATGATCAAAACCATTCTTTGGTTATCGACCCTTTCCTCGATATAACGCGGACAACTCTATTTTTAAGACATTTTAAAAATTTACACGAGTGAAAATTGCAAACCTAAAAGTGTTAAGGTGGCAAAAAACAGATGTTTGAAGAGTACTTGTCAAGCAATTTCTGTAACATAATCAATTATCAAATTTATCGTTATCATATATTTGTTTAGAAATAATATAAAGAAATTAGGAAAGGTATCAAAAAGTAATAAAAAGTATGATACGTAATGTATATGATTTTTCTAATAAATATAAAAGTCGGGAACTAATATAATCATTTTTCTAATAGTATAATACTTAATACATACTATAAAAAATTAAAGTACTAGCCTTGGGAAAAATGTCAAAGTTTGAGAACTTATAGAGTCATTTTTTCTTGTTTAAAAAGTTATCGCCTAATCAAACCACACTATCGGCCTATTTAATTAAGGAAAGAAAAATACAAGAGACAGAAGAATAGAAAAACTCCCATCTCAATCATCTTAAAATTAGAAGGCTTTAAAAGAGAAAAATAGTAAAATTGTGCCTCATAATCACTTAAAAACCTTTTCCCTCCGTTTCTAAAGTAAACTCAAAAACACACTCCCCCTCTCACCTTCCCCTGACTTTTTAAGTTGTGATTTGAATCAAGGATTGGAATGGATTACTACATTCATCCACAGGGTGAAATTATCAACATAGATGAAATATATCCTAAGTTGAAAGCTTTAGGTTTCGTTTGTTCCTCTATAATGTGAAGGAATGAAAATAATTTTAATTCTATCCATGTTAGTTATGGAATGAAATTCCTCTCCCTAAAGGAATATTAATACTTCAAACAATTTTAATTTCTTTCCAAATAATGTTTACCAAACGCAATATACAACGGAATTTGATTTCAATTCCATTACATTTTTTCAAATAACACTGAAATAAACAGGACCTAGGTGTAGTTGATTACACTGTTGATACACCCACCCAGATTGTTCATTCACAGAAGCATCTGAACCACTTTCAAATTTCAGTTGCATAATTGTATTCGAAGAAACAGTGGTGAACATTTTCCACACCTTCCGCGCTTAAAGTACATACATAATATGGAGTCTAAATCAACTCCTCTTCTCATTCAAGAATTTTTTAAGACAAATATCGATTATTTGCAACGAATCTTGCATGTATTTCTCATCAACCAGATACATGAAGATCGACACTCAGATAAATAACATGGATTATTTCTTTTTCTGGGGGTTAACTGGTCAACTACATGGGAGAAACTCTCAGCTCTCAACACATTTCTACTTTTGTAGCAATTCCTCTCCCTTCAATACTTCCTATACAAAATGTATATACAACTAAGATAGAGAGCCTTTCCAAACAACATATACATCTAGAGAAGCCACTTTTACCATAATGCTTCTACAACTAAATTCGGCATAATTTACCTCTAAACTTATACCATAACACCTAAACACTACCTAACGCTTGGGAGATGAGGTGGTTTCCATCTCTTTCGCTTTCTTGAACTCTTCTACAAGAAGACCATTAATTTTGGCTCTTAAGTTGGATGCTTCTTGAGGGTGAAACCATTGCCTGCCGAACTGATAATCAAGATACACCCATTTGGCATGGCATGGCATGGCAAGTAAGTTTCATAAATTGACATAAACTCAAAGATAACAAGTAAAGTTGCAATAAAAGTACAATGAGACTATAAATGAAGTAAATAGGTCAAGGATATAAAAGAAAACTACCATTGATAAATCTTTCTTCCTAAGCCTCTCGGGAGCTTCTTTAATGAAACGTTCCATATATGACAGAACAAAGAGTCCACAGTCATAATCATTCTTCTGCTGTGGAACCTGATTAATTGAAAACAGATAGGACATCAACATCTCAAGAAAAACTCAGATGAAATAACTAAAAATATTAAATAAGGCAAACAAACAGACTATATAGAAATTTACCGTAACCCTTTTGTGGTCCACTCTACCGTCAAGATTTTCCCAGATTTCACTTGGAATAGGGAGATCTAAAGGTGATTCTGATTTTTTTAGGTACCTCCACTCTTCTTTCAGAAATCTATAATTAATTTATACAGCAAGTATAAGTTCATTAGAGATTGTAAGAACAAATGCACGTCCAAACCAGCCAAAAAGGCATCCATCGATACACACACTGACACACACATACACATGTAAATCAGAACAAGATATTGCTTGAAAAACAGATGTCTATGTTTCAAAATTGCCCGTCAACAATTTGCTCTTATATATCAATATTCAACCTGAAAGCATTTGTGAATTGAATCCAATAACAATGTTATAAATATGCCTTTGAGCAATACACTAAATATAATACCTTTTGATATTTTCAGAAAGTATACTGGTATTGTGTAGTCCAAGTGAGTCCAAATGAAGCAAAATTGGGCCCAGTTCATCTTCCTTGGTAGGGAGACATATTATCACCAAGCTCCAATGAGCACTGCAAATTAAAGAAAACAAATAATTATAATTATACAGAGGGCATATACAATCTTAACATTCAAGCATCGACAAGACGACAACACAGCTGTCATAGGGCTTCCTGCCAGCATTATGCTATTACTATTAAGGACACGTCTTAAGAATGTCAGGATTATTAATTAAGGCTCACTATAAGTTGAAAAGCTTACTTGTCATATACTGGCAGAATTATGTATGCTTTCTCAAATATGCTGACACCCTTCCACCATTTTCTGAACTTGAGAAATGAATCTTCCTCGTAGCTAAGCTACAGAGAAAAAACAAGTTATTCACCTTTTGGTAACTAGGTTAAACTGAAGAAATGAATGCATAATGCATTGGGAGGAACTCTCACAGCCATTGAACTATAGATAACATGTAAAGACAATTAGGCCCCACTAAAATTTGGAAAATGACCTACTATTACAGTTTTAAACAAGGAAGACTCTCTTAAAAAGTTGCATCCTTGGTATGCATTTCTTTGAAGTTAAAAACTTAGATGATTATTAAAGATTTGCGATATAAATTCAGCCACGAGACACAACTTCATAACATTTCCAGATTATATAACGTTGACCTTATATCCATATTCAACATGTATACTATGAAAAGATGCTAGTAGTGTCACCAATTCAGAGTGCAGACGCATAGTATTAGTAATCTGAGTGTCTCAAATGTTTTGGTGCTGCATTCCCTGGCAACCAAATTGGAAAACTTTATACCTTTTCCAGCTTGTTATAAAAATATGTGTTGAACAAATGATAATTGTGTGTTGCACTCTCAGGTGAAGATGTAGGCTGCTGAAGATATCTATTCAAAAGAAGGAAAAGAAGGAAAACTATCAAAGAAAAGTTTAGGGGAGAATGCCACTGAGACAAGTTTACGATAGAAAACCGGGGTTGGAAAAAAATAAGGCATAAACAGTATACGGGTAATGGAACTCTTGCACAACAAAGCACTAACCGTATATAAAAATTCATGATAATAGATGAGATACATGCTTTAGGAGCAAGACATGTCATGTCAGTGTAATTAACTTCAACTGAATCCGCATCATCCCTGCAACTCACAACCGAAAATTGGGGAAGAGCAGTATTTCTTTGTATGATATGAAGAATTCCGACTAGTGAAAAATCATAATACATACTCCAAGGGAAATTATGTCATACCTTGATGGGTAGTAGACATGAACATCTTTCATGCTGAAATTTGAATATGATGAATTAAATTTTTTTGCTATCTTGGGTCATCAGTTATTAAGCATAACATAAGCAACAAAATGGAATATATTGATCAGATTTAATTACCATGGATCCAACATTTCCATATCTGGCAACTTAGTCGGAATCAGAGACTCCTCATCCACAAAATTATAAGTCCGTTTCTATCAAAGAAATTAATAGAAAAATCATCAAATATATCCTTAAGGTGATATCATATATGAGACTACTGCATGTAAATTAGTAGTCACTATTCCAAAAAGAAATAATATACCTTGAAGTGACACATGTGACTTTAAACAATTGAACAGATACAGCATGATTCAAGCTTAAGAAACTACAGTAATGCTCTGTTTGAATAATTAGTGCTTCAAAAGAGCAGAAATGAAGAACACTACGGAACTAGCTTGACAAGAAGATATGGAAACCAAAGGCATGGCATAATTAATATTGAAGTAACAACAATTCTTCCCAACCAATCATAACCAAAAGTCTACAAAGGACATTTTGTTAATAAGATATTTCAAATTCTTCACATCTTCAAGACAATTTTGCTAATGAACTAAATCAAAAAATGACTTGTGTTTATAGCCTGCGTTCAAACTCATTTTTCATGCATTAAAATCCAGAAGCTGAAGCAAAGTTTCTTTAGTCTGTTTAAACATAGCATCAATTCCTTTGGAAGATAGAGTTGATTATTATTGATTGCCACCAAACCACTACACAAATATTTTTTTTGTTAGCCACTATTCTGAACCAAAGGTTAGATGTAATGACATAAATTCAGGTAAACCGGAATGAGATTAGGCTTATGTTTGGTATTTTGGCTGAACCACATATGAGGTTAGAATACTTTTAAAAGAAGAAATACAAATGAGGTTAGAATGTTAGATTCAAGGTTTTATAACTCTTTAAGGTTAATCTAAAGATTAACACGCCTACATTAATTTGGGCTATAAAGCATCCAATTTATATAAAAATCTTGGAAGATGGGTGTGGTAACATATGGTGGTGGTTTAGTGACACCTGGAATGCTGGATTTGGTGTTTATAATTTATTTATTTTTTGTATATGTGTATAAGCATTATTTTACAAAAGCATGCTTGATTGATATTGACCAGGTCTAGCTAGAATGTGCCGACTCCAATGTGATATATAAATTTTTATTTGTCTTTATGCGAAGCCTTAGTTCAATGTGGTATGAGGCAACCATATAACATATTAACCTAGGACACTCTATTTATATCTAAGAAAAATGATTTCTATGCCTAAGAGTGTGAATGAAACATTCAGCAAAATCAAAGGAGAAGATAAAAAAAGTGCTTTTGCCACATAAAATTTTGAACAGATTAGCCATTTTTAGACATACATATCACTACTCTATATCTAATGATGCTTTCCCATCATTGCCATCCCTGCATCCATAATCTCTACTAGCAAAAGATAGTAATCCTTTTCTAGACCGCAAATAATGATAGAATAAATGCAACAGCAGTAATAAGTACATAAGCAAATGATAATAAATGAAGAAGAACGTAACATTCTATAATTCAAATGAACAAATCTGATAATAAGTCCAATTCTAAATGTTCTCTAACTCCAATTGTTGAACCTACATGGCTACATAGCATTTATATGTTTAAGCATGTCTCTTCCCCTGGTTAATTTATTTGTTTGAGTATACATGAAGTAGGTATGACCAAAATTTACAAAATCCAAACATTAAAGCACAAAGAATATGAATAGCATAGCAACTGGGCTGTTGAGGGTGGGATAAATGAATTAATGAAAGCAGGAAAGTAATAAACTAACAACAGTATGAAAATAACTTACATGTCTAGGCCTCAAATTTCTTGAAGGAGGACCTTGAGGAGAGTTTGGCCTACCAAAGTAATAGAACAACTTAAAGATGAACAACAAAAGCATAATGCTAGCAGCTATTTATTAAAGCACACATCTAATTGCATCTATTTTTTGCAGATAATTAGTAAACAAATAAATAGATACCGAAAAACTTCAAGAAATAGTAAGTGGCAACTTTTCTTACTCTGATAATGTGGTAGTAGCATCAGCATCTGTTTTATCATCATTAGAGCTTAGCTTTTTCTCACTACCTGCTAAAGGAGTCTTTTGAGATCGTGAAGTAGATAATCCCATTTTTGATCTTCCCTTCCCCACATGTTGGCCTTTTGACTTTAGTTTTATCCCTTGACAAGGATTGATGATAGACAAATCTTTTTCGAATGCATAAACAGTCCTAGAGTCTTTCTGCTAATCAACAAACATATAAAGATGTGGGTACTCTCCTAGAAGAAAAGGAAAAACCAAGTAATTCATGTATAGTAGAGACTAGAGAATTATACCTTTTCCTCCATGTGTTTGCTGAACCTTTTGGCAAACTTTGACGAAGAAGATTTCTGATCACTTTTCTTTTTGCCACATCGAGCATCTGCAGCAAAACAATTCAACTGATTGCATACAAATAGATGAGATGATGCAATACTTCCAAATGAGTGACTTGTGTTTATCTGTGTTCTAGTTGCATGTTATGATCCCAGTAATGAGTAAAATAAAGATTATTTCGGTACAAGAAGAAAAATGTAAATACACATTAACTTCGATCAAATTGCTGGCAATTAATCTTACTGTCATCACTATGATCAGAAAGTTGTATTGTCCCCTCATCTCCATTAGCAGCCTGTCAAGAGAATTTGATAACAAATCAATGGTCAAATAACTATTATCATCAAAACACGTATATCATGTACTGTGATGTCCATGCCAAAAAAATCAATCCTCGTCTTGGGGTGAAATCCCATCAAATTTCGCAACAAAATTTCCATCAGACAAGAACAATCAATAGCCCTAAGTTAACAGAACCCCCCCCCCCTCCCCCGGGGTGTTGTCACTATCACCAATGTGCATTTTATAATATCTATGGCATAAAAGCATTCAGACAAGGCAAAACCTTCTCTAATTGGAGTTTCTTTCTTCGTTCAAGTTCAATTTCGTTTCTCCGGAGATTCGCCTTTAACTTTTCGCCGTTATCAGGCAGCTTATCACTTATTTTATGCAAGCTCTTTCTGATCCTCGCAATGAAATCCTCAATTTCACGGTCCGATTTATCCAGTAATTCTAAGTCTTCATTTTGATTTTCTTGCTCGTCTGCTCCACAAGCGCCTTTGTTCGATCTATTCTTGGATGTAACCACAAGTTCCGGTGGACGATCGTCATCGCCGGAAGCCGTAGGCAAGAGCACTTCCCAGTCAAGGGCCAAGGGCTTCTTTCTCTTGACTCCATTTTCTTGGTCGATTTCCATGCATAAAATGTATGTGAAATCGACGGAGGCGGAGTAATCGCAGACGGAGTGAGAGTGTGAGTGTGAGTGTGTGTAATGAGGGAATACGGGAGGCCTTCGCTAGTGTTGTTCAGGGTGTGACTGCTGCACCCACCAACACCATGCCTGGCACTTCAAGAGAAACGGGGCTAATTGGAAATCACCATTTAGTCCGTGTTTGGCTTAGCAAGGCGTTTAATACTAGTTTTTTTTATTAGGACATAAAATAAAAAATAGGTTGTGTGATAAAAAATAAGTAAGAAAACAAATTTATGAAATATAGATGTATAATAAGCTAAAATAAACAATTTTTCTTGGGATCCATAGGTTTAGTATTAAAAAAGAATGTGATGAGATGAGTGTTTTAAACTCAACCCCTTTGCGAGTTTAGAGTACGTGAGGTTTGACATTTATTTTCAAAAATTCAAACTCATAATTCAAACACTTATACTAATATTGAAATCCATCCCTCGCTTTCATTAACAAACAGCCCTTCAGTATTCAATGATCATAGTGATACATGTAGACCTTACACAACACTAAAAAATTGTTTTGTTTTATACTTTTCTCTGTTTACACACACCCGGCCCTCCGAGTCAATCTCTGTCCTATTACTAACGCCGTCTCCCATCATTTCACATACAATCATGCAAGGCAATCAACAAAGAGAACCCTTGCGAACGAATCATGAGGAAGAAACCCTTGGCTTTTGATTGGGAAGAGCTCTTACCTACGGCTTCCCGTGAAGATGATAGTCCAGCATAACTTGTGGTTACATCCAAGAATAAATCGGACAAAGACGATTGTGGAGCAGACGAGCAAGAAAATCAAAAGGAAGACTTAGAATTACTAGAGAAATCGGACCGTGAAATTGAGGATTTCATTGCAAGGATCAGAAAGAGCTTGCATAAAATAAGTGATAAGTTGCCTGATAACGGCGAAAAGTTAAAGTCGAATCTCCGGAGAAACGAAATTGAACTCAAACGAAGAAAGAAACTCCAATTAGAGAAGGTTTTGCTTTGTCTGAATGCTTTTATGCCATAGTTATTATGAAATGCACATTGGTGATAGTGACACCCCCAAAGGGAAGGTGTTAACCATTGGCTTTTGATTGGGAAGATATCTTACTAGGAGAATAGAACCGTGAAATTGAAGATGCAATTGTAAGGATTAAAAAAGACTTGCAAAAAATAGGTGATAAGAAAGTTGCTCAATAAGGGCCTTTGGATGGGATGAACTCTTACCAACAACTTTTGGTGATGACATTTGTCTATCAGAACTAAGTGATTTAGAATTAACAAGAAAGTTGCATGAGAAATCGTGTACTCAATGTTTTAACCGGTATTTTAGTTGATCATGTGTCGTAAGTGGGTCACTGGTCAATCATTTCAACCTCGTTTTCTGACATCTTCAATTTTTTATATATACTTGTATAAATAAATATATATAACCCGGGAAAAATGCATATATCAACTATGGGAAATTAATAGGCCAAATATTTAAAAATTACATATTTCATAGGAATTTTTTAGTTCAAATATAAAAAATGTAACATCACGTATATTGACATCCACAAGTTCACGATCAATTCAAACAAATCAATAAAGAATTACAACAATCGTCCATAACACTCGATACTGATATCATATCTGATAACACATTAAAAACAATGATAGGTCAACAAAATGTCACATGTATGCATTTATCTAAAAATATAAAGTATCAAACATAAAATGTAGCCTGATAACAACTTAACACCCTAAAACAATCGTTTGAAAATGTAACACATATATTTTTTTGATTTTCCAATTTTCTCAAATTTCACATCATAAAAAAATATATGAAAAATGAAATATAATGGTAAAATATTTTGAAATTATAGTATCACTAATGGATTAGTAAATAAACTTTTTTGAACGTTTAGGAAGAGTGTATCTTTATAGACAACTTATATTTTTCGGCTAAACAACCTTCACCAATTAATACCATCACCACCATCTCTACATTCTTCATCACTATTTTTTTCCAGCCAAAAATCCATTATTTCCAAACCATTTACCTTCAGCAACACCATCCACCACACTCACTGCACACTCACTCGCTATTGCAAATGCAAGCGCACACATGTTGTGCATACTATATAAGTGAATTGGGTGAAATAGAATATGTGATCCACTAGATTTGGAGTACTATAAATCTATAACCTATAAATTAAGTCTTGTTTATGGTTTAAGAGATCAGACCACCCATTTGAACCCGGCCAAATCGCATACATATATAAGTACGTATGTATATGTGTATAATATACACATGCATTCGTGCATGCATACATGTATTAATGCATACAAAGCAAGCATCAGACTATTGAGTGTGTACGTTACATGTAATCAATCATGAAAGTTCATGGAATATTGGAATAGATGTATTGTGATAACAAATATAAGAGAAGAATTGCATCGTAAAGTGTTCAGATTATTCTAAGTTAAATTGTTAACTTAAAAATGCTAATGGTTTCACATTACGTTAGTGAATCTATTTCTTAGACGAATATATGGAGTAAATAGAGGCGTTTCTTTTGTAAAAATAGATAGTAGGAATTTATAAGTAAATTCCTTTTATATAATTAGGTAATTTACATACTATTAAAGAAGGGAGTTGATTCAAAAGTAACCGGTTTTAGCAATATACAACAAGGTACAAACAGTTAATATAGATGATACAAGTTAATAATGCATAAATTTGTTATGTATAAAGATCACGTGCCTTGTGATGTTCTCAATAAATTCTATATGTTGAGGTCTCAATTACATCATGCCCAATCTTTTTGGCAGTGTACACAATGTCCAGTCTTTTCAGTGTGTTTCTTTTATTTATGTTTAGCTGCACTCCATAATCCATCTTCAATTCTGTTTAACTTGCTGCAAAATTCTTACAAGAAGAAAATAGTTCTACCAATCATTTTCCTTATCTATGTATTACCATATATAAGGTGTTTAAAGATTTTTAAACTTAACTGAGCATCTATTACTGATTCATCTAATACAGTGTTAAAGCAAGAGTGACCTTGTTCATGACATTCAACTGTTAAATTGCCATAGCAATCTACCATCTGTCAATCACAACCTGAATAGAGTCTATCTTCTGCTAACCTCCTTCATGTCGTCTCTTCTAATTTTGCTATACGCGTCCTTCTAGGCTTTAAACTTTGCTTATAGAAGAAAACATCAAGCAAATAGCATGAATCTAACCTTTTGATTTGTTAGAGAAACATGTAATCAATGGTTTCAGAATTTCTCAACCTTTTCCCTTGGATCACGGCTCTAATTGCATCTGAAAGCACGTCTTCTCATAAATCAGCAATCGTGCACTTCTGCACTTCTTATCTGATCCTTAAAATGTGAGTTATATTTCTAATAAGTTAAGATGCATTCCACTTATATAATTGAATACCATTCAACTGTATCCCTAACACAAAATAATAACTTCAAAATAGCCATCCAAGGCAAATACCATGGTTAACAATATTTGCAAAGTATCTACCAATGTTGGGGCTGCTTTTAAATTGACATCAAAATACCACAAAAAAAGGCTAAGAAAGCCACCCAACATCAAACTAATTATATACTTTCCAAGTACATGATTTGCAAACTAATTTTGTGGGTATAATAACCCTTGCACATAAGATTTTCTCATATGAGTTGGCAAAGCAAACAACACTTTAGCTTTGATAGGATGATCGTAGAAAACTTCAGCAGCCTTACCAACATCACTACTTTCTGATATGCCAACATTAACAAGTTCATTAACGATTATTTGCATCTTCTGGTCGGTCAAGGTGCCATTTGTCAAAGCATTGCTAGCAAGAATGTATTCTGATCTACAAAAGGAAATGTGAACATTGAACAGCCAATAATGTATTTGTTAGGTACATTTATACTTGAAGCTTAGATAAGATGCCATGCGGCACTTTTCTATAGCGCAAAAAAAAAAGAATAACCTTAATCTGTTAGTTCCTGCAAGGCCACCAGAGGAAAGGATAGTAGGGTGATTCTGCAAAATTTCGATGA
This sequence comes from Pulicaria dysenterica, assembly GCA_947179395.2. Lineage (NCBI taxonomy): Eukaryota > Viridiplantae > Streptophyta > Magnoliopsida > Asterales > Asteraceae > Pulicaria > Pulicaria dysenterica. Next base: position 96,796,804 of record OX359290.1, on the reverse strand, counting down.
AGAAATAAGAAATTTCCTGAAAAAAGATGCTAAAATGATGAATTTGGTAATGTGTTTGAAAAATGCACAACCAAAATCTCAATTAAAAAGAATGCACTATTTATATTAAAGTAGTTACAGCTAGCATAAGTTCATATTAAGAATTGAAACTTCGAAAGAGAGCTCAACAAATTGTTAATAGACAGAAATGTGATGTCTGGAATATATTATATTCCTTATTGTAGTTAATGATTTTATACTAAAAGAATTTGCACACCTGTGGCTTCACATTAAGAACTTCCATCATACACATGAAAATCCAAAATCAATCCCTAAATCTCAAGTGAGAAAGAAATATAAACTCTGAATATACATGATTTTTCAATGTGCAAACACCTCCAAGCACCTAAGGCGCACTTTTTAAAACACAGGAATAGCCAATATAGAATTCAAAAACATTAATTTCACAAAAAAGGTGGAAAATGATTAGGTGCACTCATAAACACTTTAAATGTGCGGAATACACATCAAAATAACCATAATATGAAGATCTTCAACTTTCTAAATGAAGGTTTTACATCATGGTGGAAGGCAAATGGGCAACAAGGTGCGTCGCTACCCCTTTCTGGATGGCAAAACTAATTCTTTTGAAAATTACATCTTTAGATCTTGAGGTCATAAGATTACTATGCATAACCCTTAGAACCTGTTGAGGAGCCACGGCCTCTCGAGCAAGAAAAACGAAAGTATCAAAGGCGAATGGTATAAACAGGTGTTGAATTTTCATGGGCGTTTTCTCATGTTTTGTGAAACATTAGATTGATGATAGACAAATAATTTTCGAATGCATCAACAGTCCTAGAGTCTTTCTGCTAATCAACAATAAGTTTTGTAGTTTATCATTCTAGAATAATCAACTTGAGCATACTTTAAAGGAGAAATGCATTTCATAAATCTATGGCATAAAAGCATTCAGAGAAAGCAAAACCTTCTCTGATTGGAGAATCTTTCTTCGTTCGAGTTCAATTTCGTATCTCCGGAGATGCTCCTTAAACTTTTCGACTTTATTTATGATCCTCGGAATTGTATCCTCAATTTCACGGTCCGATTTCGCTTGTAATACTAAGTCTTCTTTTTGATTTTCTTGCTCGTCTGCTCCACAACCGCCTTTGTTATTCATGGATGTCACCACAAGTTCTGGTGGACGATTGTCGTCACCGGAAGCCGTAGGTAAGGGCTTCTTTCTCTTGAGTCCATTGCAGACGCATTCTTGGTCGATTTCCATATGTGAAATCGACGGAGGCGGAGTTGGTCGCGGAAGGGATTGACGACGGAGAGTGTGTGTAAAGAGGGAATACGGGGCGGTCTCCTTGCTTCGCTAGTGTTGTTGAGGGTGTGATTAGGGATGGCAACTATCATTAGCCCGATGATCATCCACCCGACCCGATCCATCAGTGATGGACATGGATGAAGTTAAATGGATGAATATTGGATATGGAGCGGATATGGATGTTTAGTGGAGTGGATATGGATGATGATTTTCAACCCATGGATGAATCCATTAACCCGAAATTGAATTTTCTACATTATAATTTTATTTAATTATTAAGAATATATATGTCTCAGTATTATTTGAATTTTATAAAAATCTTATCTTACTCCTTTATTAATTATTAGTTAATTAAGAATATAGTCTCACACTCTCAACATTATTTATATACGTGGCAACATTTGAGAACACCAACATTTTCTTCTTTGTATGAAGACAATGATCATTACATGACCCGTCACTTTTGAGGTTTTTGTGTGATCTGAATGCAACAACCATTAAATCACTACCATGAAAGTATCGAATTAAGGAAGGAGTTAGCTGGAAGATCAATGTTTTAGGATTAGCTATAAACCATGCTCTATGTTTTGAATGTAGATTTGTAATTATATTAAGTAATGTTTAGGTTTGTACCTTTTTTGAATCAATATTTTGGGATTAGCTACAAACTATGCTCTATGCATTGAATGCAGATATGTAGTTATGTTTTTGTTTCTATCTTTTTTTAAGGAACTATGTATATATGCAACAAAAATCATAAATTATACATAAAACTATATTACTTTCTTTAGGACTTTCGATATCCAACGGATGTCCATTTACCCGCTTCAGTCCGATGGATATGGATATGGATGGATGAAATAATTTTTAATGGATATGGATATGGATATGGAGGATGAAAATTTAAATGGATATAGATGTGGATACGGCATCATCCGATCCATATTCGATCCATTGTCATCCCTAGGTGTGATGCACCCACCAAGACCATGCCTGACTCTTCAAAAGAAAGAGGGCTAATTGGAAATCACGATTTAGTCGGCGTTTGGCTTACCAAAGCATTTAATACTAGTTTTCTTTTTCAAAGCTCTCGTGTAAAACTTTATTGGGTTGTCTAAATAAACAACCCCAATTTGCTAAAAAACAACTCTTCATAATTAGATTTGATTTAATTCTAATTATAACTATTGTTTTAAATATAATAATTAATAGTTTAATACAAGTATAGTTTCTAGATCTCTACTTTATTATTAGATTCTTTTTCCCATAAATGTAATAAACATTTTTATAATAATTAAATAAACTTTTTCAAGCATCGAAAAGCATAATTGATTAATATAAATGCAAAACATGACCACTAATATTAAAATTATAAAAAAACATTATTCAAGCATAATCCTTTATATCTATAGGATGTGTATCCCCAATACTAGGTTTCAGTTGTCTATAACATTCCAAACGTGACATATACATGTACTGACATCCAGTTGTAGATGGGGCTCTATGACGGATCCAATAAGCCGAGATGGTAGGCATTAGGTAATCTCCTTCTAATTGTACCATCACATAGTGAATATCATATACGTGTGAAATCACAATAATTTTCTAAAAAACACCCTCCTTAATTAGATTTGTTTTATTTTTAGATTATAACCATTGTTTTAAATAAGATAATTAATACAAGTAAACTTTCTAAATTTCTTTTTATATAATTAGATTATTTTTTCCATAAATATAATAAACATTTTCATAATAATTAAATACACATTTTGCAATAAAATTTTTAAGCATTGAAAAACATAATTGATTAACATGACCGATAATATTAAAATTATACAAAAAATATTATTCAAGCATACTCCTCTATATCTATAGGATGTGTTTTCGGGACACTAGGCTTCAGTTGTCTATAACATTCCAAACATGACATATACATGAATTGTCATCCAGTTGTAGTTGGGGCTTTGTAACGGATCCAATAAGCCGAAATTGTAAGCATTGGATAATCTCCTTCTAATAGTTGCAGTTGGGGCTTTACTGTTAAATAATTTAGTGAAATTAATATTTAATTATTTAGTGAATGATAAGATATGAAGATTTAGCAGAAGAAATGAGAAATTTTCTACATAAAAGGCGATTTGCATAAAACAAAAACTAATAATACACAATAATTATTATAAAAAAGTTGTTACATTTATGGAAAAAGAAATCAAATTATAAAAAAAAGAAATTTAGAAACTATAGTTGTATAAATTATATATTTAGAACAATTGTTATAATTTGGAAATGAACATAAATCTAATTATGGAAGATTTAGCGTGATTTTATTTGTAGATTTGGAATGTTTTTTTAAGTAAAAGGATTGTATATTTAGCACTACCCAACTTTTTTTCATGTTTGAAAAGTTGAACTTCATTTATTAATAGTTTTACTTTCTATTTAAATAATTTTATTGTATTTAGAGTAAGGTTAGAATTAAAGATTGTTTATATAAAGGGAGAATTTCTTATATATCCTTATAAACTTTAATAATTACATATATATTCTTATAAACTTCTAAATTACATATATATCCTTCTAAAACTTAAAAACTCATACTTATATCCAATCATTTATTTTAAATATATTTAAACCATTTAAAAATTAAAAATTATCTTTATATTTGATTTATCTTTATCTAAAAACATCTAAATTATAGTATTACAAAACTACCCCTCCCCATCTCACTTGATCGATTAATCAAAACACCATATTCAGACCTCTTGTTCTCTCGTTCTCGTGAAAAATTACTGTAGCTTAATCAAAATTTCCATGATTGATAGCAGCTCTTGGGTTTTTACACAAAGAATCCCAACAAAATCTTTGTAACTTCATCCTGTTTGAGATCCGAAAGGACTGCTCCACTTTGAATTCCAATAAAAGGGTCTCTGTTCTTAAGCAACTCCTTCTCCACCGGATTGATAGCATGGAGAATTTTATTTCGCCAACACCAACAATCAATTAATCAAGCACCCTAACAATGAATCTGTAGTTACCGACAACTCTAATCGTTTCATAACAACAATTCACAGAAACGATTCCTTACAAGTACTATGAAATACAATCAATTAATCAAAGCACCCTAACAATTGATTGAGATGTAGTCACCGACAAACTCTAATCGTGAATTATAACCGCCCATTACCAGCTAAGACTCGAGACAGAGCAGAGTAAATCACTTAAAGATTAAAGCACTTAGAAACAAAATTATCAAGAGTACTAATAGAGCCGGTACCAAAAGTCCTTCCTCTCTAATGATGTCTTTGGATGCTTGAATCGTTCTGGTATATTTTGAGGTCCCGTACACATTTTTGCTAAGCAAGGCAAACGGAGTAGTGGGTTCCAGTAGAACCTGAAATATAACCAAAAATCATTATCTTCTCTGTTCAACTTGATGTCACATTCAGCCAAAAAACAGAATACATTATACATATGTTTCTCATGAGGTGAAAGAACCAATCATTACGATACACATGCTAAGAATTTCGTGCTGCTGAGAAGACAATCAAAAACATGATAACCGATGATATGAATGATGAAAAACAGAATACATTATACATATCTTCAGATGAGAATCGATGATATGAATGATGAAATGAACGAGATGTGTGGATAATATGAACGATTATATGGATTGGAGGTGTAAATCGATGATATGGATTAGTCAATCGATTGTATTTCATAGTTCTTGAAATCGGTTGTTTGAAGGAATCTTTCCCTGAATCGACGTTATGAACCAGAGGTGTGAGTTTGGTGCTTTGATTAATAGATTAAGTGAAATGGAAAGGTGTAGTTTTGTAATACTACAATTTAGATGTTTTTAGATAAAGATAAATCAAACATAAAGATAATTTTTAATTTTTAATTGGTTTAAATATATTTAAAATAAATGATTGGATATATGTGTGAGTTTTTAGGTTTTAGAAGGATATATATGTAATTTAGAAGTTTGTAAGGATATATATGTAATTATTAAAGTTTGTAAAGATATATATGAAATTCTCCCTTATTTGTCATAAAAAATAGAGATAGAAAGTTGCTCTAATTAGAATTAGTTATTGAGGTGTTTGCTTCAACTTATTTAAGTTTTATTTTCTGGACTTGATTTTTATAAGTTATTTTTTTCTGATTTATTTTTAACTTTTAAGCTTATTATGAGTTAATAGAGAAAAATAAAACCAACCTCATAAAAAATAAGTCAGAAAAATAAACTTATAAAAAATAAACACGGAAAAAAGTTATTGATAAAACACCCCCTTAATAAGTGTTTGGCTTAGCAAACCATTTAATAATCGTTTTTTTAGTACTTATTATAACATGAAATAAAAATAGGTTTGAGTTATTAAAAATTAGTCGAAAATCAAATTTATAAAAAATCTTTAATCTTTAATATATATTAAAAGAAAAGGGTTTCTCTATCTTCCTAAAAAATCTCCACCAATCACAACACTTGATTTTGAAAAAAAAAATAAAAAAATCGAGATGATGATGTCAAAAATGCCAAAAATCCTTAAGCCTTTTGGAAGGGGGCATTGTGAAAATTCTGAGGGGGTTTTATAAAATATGTTGGGGGCTTTTATGAAAATGTGAGGGGGTTTTATAAAAATTGTATATTAATATAATTAATTATAGGTTGTTTATAAAATATGTTTAATAAGTTATTATATAATTTGTTTAGAGAAATAATAATTATATATTTGCGACCGTCTCATTTTTATCTACGTTTTGGTATAAATTTTATTGGAATATGACACTTTTTTTTAAGTAGTATATTTTTAATTGTTTGTTATCCATTAATAGTAGTGAGTATGTTATTCATAAAACAATTTATATCTTTTTTATTTTTTATTCTATCTACGTATAATAGTCGATATAATAACTGATTCCTCGGTCTTTCGATAAAAAGTAATAAAATTATTTTTTTTAAATGTTGTTTTATTTAAGATAATTTATATAAAAATAGATAACATTTAAAACAGACAAAGGTGCATCAATCAATATAAAAAATTAAAGAATCATATATATAATCAACTATTAAAAAAAAGGGTTACTTACATCATCAATTCTTTCTAAAAAATCTCCACCAATCATAGCTCTTGATTTAAAAAAAATTAAAGAAAATCAAAAATATATTAGTTATTATGTTACATTCCATCAAATCTCTTAAGAGAAATTTTTTTATAACAAATTTCATGTGTTTGTTAATCTTGGATAAGATAATAATATATATTTGAATTAATCATGGATAACATAATAATATATATATTTAAATTTGAATTGAATACATATTTCTAATCGACGTGTATTTAATTGGTTTAAAATTACTCCACTTTGTTAGGTAAGGAAGTTACTTTTAGAATTAGGTTTAAAAAAATTTAAAATGTGATTTAAAAAATTCATGAAATTCTGTGATTGAATTACCTAAAAGCTAGATTAAGAAACGAAAATTATATATAAGTGTTTGAAGATTCATAATTTGTTCCTTTTTATCTCTAATTTCCTACTCTGCCTTAGTAAAATTTGTTGATTTTGTGTGCAATTCATTTAGTAAACGCGAGGTAGTGAGTTCACAAATCAACTGTAAAAGATATCTTCGATATCTTATGATATCAAAAAAGGAAAAAACAACATTCAGTAGATTAAAAAAATCGTGAAATGGGACAACAATTATAAAAGTATGAAAACTACCCAAGTATGAAAAATAGCTTAGTTTGTGTGTGCGTTAAATTACTAATAAAACCATGAATATTGTTTATAAAGAGTATCTAAAGAAAGTATTATGTAATCTTATGTATACCAAACTTCTGTAATGTTTATCATTTATTACGAGATTTTATATTCATATATATGTTTTCTAATTTTTTAACGTGTTAATATTTAATTGTCTTATATCATCCCCGTGTTGATACACGGGTCGCTTATAAACAACATCAACAATAATATTATAGTTATGGTTTTACAATATCGGGATAAAGCTCCATCACGAGAAACACATTAATATTATACTAAAACTTTTAGACGTGTAATGTAACTTTATATTTCTTAAAAAGAGTATTTATAAGAAGTACTAAAAAGACACGTTTTCACTCATGAACAGTTATATGTGACAATTTCTTGAGCGAAGAGTAAAGAGAGGTTAAAACTTTATTAGTGACAATTAAGGAAACCCTACTAATAAAACTATGAATGTTGTTTATACAGAGGTTTTAAAGAAAGTCTAATGATAATCTTATGTATGAATTTCAAAATTCTGTAATGATTATTCATTTCTTACGAGATTTTATAGTATATCTATGCTTTGTGATTATTTTTACTATACGTCTTAATACTCTTTAAAACTATATAAATTTTAAATTGACTTATATCAACCCGTGTTGATACACGGGTCACTTAGCTAGTATAACTATAATAAGCAAAACAACACTTTTTTTCAGGATCCATAAAACACGAAAGTGTTTGGTTTATCTAATTTTCAATAAGTTTTTCAGTTTATTGATATATGAGCTTGTTATGAATTAAAGTAAAAAATTAAGCTTGAAAAATAATTAAAAAAATAAGAAAAAGCGATTCATATATTATTAAAATTACAAATAAGTGAGTGCTTTAATAAAATTAAATATATAGTTGAGAATTTTGTTATGTATTATTTTATGAGAATAATAATCACAAATGTTTTACTCTATATATAATAATGTTATTTTAGTTTTTAAGAATAGTAACCTCGTTTCACAAATCAAAGAAGTTGAAACTCAATTAAATTGAAAGTGTGAAAATTATAAAAAGTTGATTATAAAAACATAAGTTATGATTACCATTTGAACTAACACCGTCTCCCTTGATTTCACACAAGTTACGCAACGCAATCAACAAAGAATACGCTTGCAAAGGAATCAAGAGGAAGAAGGCAAGAAGCCCTTGGCTTATAATTGGAAAAAGCTCTTACAAATGGTTTCCCGTGAAGACGATAGTCCAGCAGAACTTGTGGTGACATCCAAAGAATAAATCGGATAAAGGCGGTTGTGGAGCAGGCGAGCAAGAAAATCAAAAGGAAAACTTAGAGTTTCTGACCGTGAAATTGAGGATAAAATTGCGAGGATTAGGAAAAACATGCAAAAATATGTGATAAGCCGCTTAATAACGGCGAATATCCGCAAAAACAAAATTGAACTTGAACAAAGAAAGAAACTCCAATTAGAGAAGGTTTTGTTTTGTCTAAATGCTTTTATGTCATGGATATTATGAAATGCACATTGGTGATAGTGAGACTCCCGGAAGGGGGGGGGGGGGGGGGTGTTAACTCTTGGCTTTTGATTCGGAAGGTATCTTACTGGAGAATTGGACTGTGAAATTGAAGATACAATTGCAAGGATTAGAAAAGACTTGCAAAAAATAGCTGATAAAAAAGTTGCTCTATAAGGGGCCTTGGCTGGGAAGATCTCTTACCAATGGTTTCTAGTGATGACGTTTGTCTATGAGAACTAACGGATTTAGAATTACCCGGGAAAATCAGGCGATGAAATTGTGTATGCAATGTTTTATGCGGTATTTTTGTTAAGCTTGTGTGGTCAATCAGTTCAACCTCATTTTCTAACATCCTCAATTTTATATATATTTTTGTATAAATATATATAACCTGCGAAAAAATACGTATATCAACTATGAGAAATATATAGGTCAAACATTAAAATATTACATATATCATGGGAATTTTGTAGTTCAAATATAAAAAATATAACATCACAAATATTAACATCCACAAATTCACGATCAATTCAAACTAATATTAAAAGTTTTACAACAATTGTCCATTAGACGATAATAGAATAAAAACAATGAGGCCAATAGCGGATCACAAGTATTTATATAAAAATATAAAATATTAAAATAAAATGTAGCACACATAACAACAACTTAACACCCTAAAACAATCCTTTTAAAATTTAACACAAAAATTTATTGGTTTTCCAATTTTCTCAATTTCACATCATAAAAATAATATGAAAAATGAAATGGCAGAAGAAAACAAAAGTATATTAAGCCACCTCGCCCCTCGTATTCACCCTACCACACTGGGATGTTGTGGCCCACTCCCGATAGAGGTGTGTGGCTGCCACTACTACTCCTGTCATGCCCACTTCCCTCACTCTTACACAATTGAGCCCCTTAGGTAATGCATATGTATATTCTTACAATCAAAGGCAAATACCATGGTTAACAATATTTGCAAAGTATCTACAAATGTTGGGGCTGCTATTAATTTGACATCAAAATACCATAAAAAGGCTAAGAAAGACACCAACATCAAACTAGTAATATACTCTTCAGGTACATGATTTGCAAATTAATTGTGGGTAGAATAACCCATGCACATAAGAATTTCTTATATGACTTTGCAAAGCAAACAACACTTTAGCTTTTATAGGATGATTAAAGAAAACTTCAGCAGCCTTACAAGTTACAAACATATATCACTACTTTCAGACATGCCAACATTTACAAGTTCATTAACGATTATTTGCATATTCTTGTCAGTCAGAGAATCGGTTACCAAAGAATTGATAGCAAAGCCGTATTGTGATCTACAAAAAATAATATGTGAACTACCAATAATATATTTCTTAAGTACATCTATATTTGAAGCTTAGAATTGTTGCCATGGCATATTTTCTGTTTCAAAAAAAAAAGAACATTGATCCGTTAATTCGTGCAAGGCCTCCGGAAATCCAGGGGAAAGGATAGTAGGACGATTCTGCAAGATATCTATGAAGAGATAAGAAAAATCTGAAACCTGACTGTAAAAAGGATGCTAAATTAATGAATTTGGTAACATGTGTTTGAGAAATGCACAACCAATTTCACATTTGAAAAGAATCCACTATTTATATTGAATAAGTTACAGCTAGCATAGGTTCATATAATGAATTGAAACTTCAAAGAGGATCTAGCTCAACAAACTGTTAAAAGACTGAAATGTAATGGATAAATTTTAATAATCTGTTATATTCCTTATTGTAGTTAATGATTTTATACTAGAACTTCCAGCATACACATGAAAATCCAACATCAACACCTAATTCTCAAGCGGGAAAAGAAATATATATATATATATATATATATATATATATATATATATATATATAGACTTTGAATATATATGATTTTCCAATGTGCAAGCTATAACATCCAAAACATTAATTTCACATAAAAAAGGTGGAGCCTAATAAACACTTTAAAATGAGCTGAATAAACATCAAAATAACTATAATATGAAGATTGTCAACATTCTAAACGAAATTTCTATATCGAGGTGGAAGGCAAACAGGCAACATGCTGCACCGCTACCTCTTTTTAGATGGCAAAACTAATCCCTTAAAAACTACATCTATAGTTTATCGGGGTCATAAAATTACTATGCATAACCCGGTGGACCCACACAGATTTTGGTGCAAGGAAAACGGAAGTATCAAACGCAAATGGTATAAACACGTTTTGATTTTCCATACACGCTTCTTGTGTTTTGTGAAACATTAGAGTGTGTAGAGTAGCACCTAAGGCAAGGGAGGGTAACATCATGAATCATTTCCTATTTTCTGTTCTAGTGAACCATTAGATCATCGTAATAGGAGGCTAGATGCCATGAAGAACCACAAATACCACGCTCTAACTGCATAGTGAGGAGTGCTCATGGATAAGAACAGTGGCGGATCCAGGATTTTCGTATAATGGGGGGCCTATTTTTTTTAATAGTCCAAAAAAACTTCAGCAAATGAAAGAAAATGACAAGAGATAGCAAACTAGATTTCATTGAGCACGATAAGCAAAATAATTACATTCTAAATTTGTCCTTATGTGTATTCATCTTTTGGAAGCGTTCAATTACATCATCATTTGAAACTTTAGCAAGGATCTCCTTTTCTACGGCACACGTTAGACAGGAGCTCAAAAAACTATCACCAACGATTACGCAAATCCGTCTTCACAAGCTTCATCGCTAGAAAAACATCTCTCAACTGTTGCGGTTGCAACAGGCAAAACTAGAGTTAACTTTAGTAACCGATAAACCAGAGGATATGAAAGGTGCTTCCTCGTTTCAACCATCACTCTAGAAAGATCGGCAATACCATTCAAGTTAGCAAAATCTTTATCATTTCGTACATTGTGATGGTACAGGTCAAGTTGATGTTCAAGAGTAATTCTTTCCACATTATCAAAATCATAAGGATACAACTCACTCAATCTCATTAACTTTGATGCGTCAAACTTTGAGAACGAATCACATGGATTCAAAGCCGCCATATATTTTAGTAGTTCGGTATTTACCTCATTGAAGCGATCACCAAATTCTTGAATTTGCATATCTAGTACTGTGTTGAAACAATCAAACTCATAATAATGTTGATTGGTGATATTGGTCCTTCGTCTCTTGTTTCTTAGATTAACATAATGTTCCTCCATCTTCAAAGTTGGAATATCATGCTTTTCACAAAAAGAAATGACTTTCTTCAAAAGTGCATCAAAAACCTCACTTCTAAAATTCTTGTAATTTTTCTTTTGTTGAATCCACCAATTGCACCCCTTCTAAGATATCTTGATCTTTCATTTGGAGACCTCGTGACAATATATCTGTTATACCTAGAATATGCAACATCAAATGCAAATAAAATATAAAGTCAAATGATTCAAGATAATTTAAATGACCAGTTGCTTGATTTTGATTAGAATCACTAGTGTCTTCCGTTTCGACATACTCAGACACCTTAATGACATATGAAAATAAAGTAACCAAACGCAAGATAGTATTGTAGTGAGAATTACATCGTGTGTCCCCGGCTCGTTTAAGAGAAAGCTCTTGGTTTAATCCACTTCCAGTTTTAAGTTCATTATTACCAATTTCTTTTACAACTCTCTCTTTCTCAAGTTCTCGAAGAATATCTTTCCTTTTGCAAGAAGCACACACCACATTCATTAAAGTAGCTAAGATGTCAAAAAAATCCACAACTCCCAAATGTTTTCTTGCAACCACCACAACTACTAATTGAAGTTGATGAGCAAAACAATGTACATAATACGCCGAACTATTTTCTTCCAAATTTTTTGCTTTTAAACCATTAAATTCACCACGCATATTGCTTGCACCATCATAACCTTGACCTCTTACTCGATTCCAACTCAATTTATGTTTAGCAAAAAAAGAGTCAATTGAAGTTTTTAGAGACGAAGAGGATGTATCCATCACATGAATAAGACCAACAAATCTCTCTTTAATAAGTCCACATGTATCAACATATAGTTTTTAAAAATTAACAAATACCACAAATAACATAATTACTCACCTAAATACCTTAAATCAGTTAATATAGAAGACAAATTATATGAGGATCGAGGCGTAGGAAATTATGACAGTAGATGGCCACATATATGCATCACAAATCACAAATAAAAAAATATATATTTACTTAACCTCACAAATTAGGAACCATTGCTCTTACCTAACCTCACAAATCCATAATTGTCAAATAGAAAAATACCTAATTCACAAAATAAAGCAATGGAGGGATTTGGATAATCATGGGATAGCAAAAAGAAAAAAAACGAGAGAGAGAGAGAATCGAGACTTACAGGGGCTACCACAAGGGTGAGTGAGACTGACGTTTGCTTCTGCGTTTGCGATTGTCGACCGTTGAGACCTAGGATTGTGGACTGTCATGGAGCCTTGAAATTAATTTGTAGGGGGCCATAATTGTAAGCCCATATAATTCCTACTAAATTTTTTTGGGTCATTGGGGGCCTCTTCCCCCCCCCCCCTCCCCCCCTCTTTCTCTTCACTTGGATCCACGAGTGGATAAGAAGACGGGTGGGATCTAGGAGTCGTTTCTCTTTGTCTCTCTTCCGTCCTCTTTTCTTTCTTAATTTTTCTCTTGTTTTAAAATTTTGATTGGTTTGTAAGGATAACAGATGGGTTCCCTATGAGGTAGGAGTGCAAAACCGACCTAGGTGTGATGGAGAGTGGTGGAATGAGATCTCTCTACATGTTCTTAGGTTGTATTTGTTCTTAGTAGTTCAATTCAATTGCCATTATATAAACATGAAGAATCAATATTCTATACCCCTGAATCATAAATCAATGTATTTCATAATATTAATATGTATCACCAAACCAACCAATTCAATTAATGTGCATTTCATAGGAAAATCTAAAACAATCATTAACTGGATTAACATAATGGCAAAACCTGCATATTCCACGCAAGAGTACCCTGCTCAGCATTAAACATTGATTTCCAATAATCTTCTCCTTCGATTCGATTCTCCTTATTAATGTCGTATGCTTCGGTATTAGTAGTACCCGATTTGTTGTTGGATATCGGCACATGAACTTTCAGTGGAGGATAGGATATATATATATATCGACGACACTTAAATCCGTAAACAGATCTTAATTCGCGGTTCTTGGTCTTGATTCCATAGCCAACGTCGTTTTGGTTATCGATTTCCAACGACAAACAGTTAGCTCTATTAATTATTATTTTCATTTTCATTTTAAGATTAGAGTAAAAGTAGTCGGAAAAAAAAAGGATTTATGAGTTACAGTATTAACAAGTGTGAAGTTTAGAAGTTAAACGATAGCTTGCTAACTAAAAAATCGAATTCCTTGAATCAATTATAAATTTTGCTAAAACCGAAGTTTCTATAATGGTAATGTTTAGTGATTGCCAATGCAAATATATAGTTGTAACCAATTAATATGTGTTATATATGGCCAGTGTCGACGTGTCTTGTAAATAGGTTTGACTAGGGGTGAGCATGGTTCGGTTTTAGGGTAAAATCGAAACCAAACCGAAAATTTCGGTTTTTGGAAAACCAAAAACCAAAACCATTCGGTTTTTCGGTTTTCGGTTTTCGGTTTTCGGTTTTCGATTTTTCGGTTTTCGGTTTTCGGTTCGGTTTATGGTTTTTCGGTTTTCGGTTTTTGGTTCGGTTTTCGGTTTATGGTTTTTCGGTTTTCGGTTTTTGAGTTCTTGGAGCAGTGTTCGTCAAACATACATGTATTCAAATTTGGGAGCAGCCTCTATCATAGATTGATAACAAAAAAATATATATATTATCAACTCTACAAGTATACAACATATGAAAAAACATAATCTCAAATAAATAAACATAGTCTCTCGAATTTGACATCTTTCAAACAACAATAAACAAACACCTCAGTTCACAATCCCTCGATTTTCAATAACATCAACGAAATTTAACTCAAATATAGACCTGATTTTCCGTTAACAACGAAAACTGAACTAAAAAATAGATCGTAGAAACTCGATTTGTTACCTTGGAGGACTGGATGTGCGGCGAGAATGTAACCAGCGAGAGAGGCGGAGATGGCGACGACTACTACGACCGGCGAGAGAGGCGGAGATGGCGACTGAGACCGGCAAGAGGGAAGATGGTGACAGAAACTGCGACCGGCGACGAGGTTATATGGCGACTTCAACTCCTTTAATTGTACCTCTCAATCTTCCTCTGATTTGGAAATTGAAACTTTGAAAGTGAAAGTAGCAGACAAGAAAGTAAAAGCAGCAGTAAAAGTAGCAGACTATTGTAGAGGTGTTTTTCTTCTTTTTATGTATGTACTTTACAAATAAAATAAACCCAAAACAAATAGTTAAGTACGGTTTTATATATATATATATATAGGGGAGGGTTCATGCGAGAACCGTTGTTAGTGCGAGAACCGCGAGAACCAATCTCAGCCGTTCCTTGGATATGGGAAGTATCATGGATGGAGAGCATGGAGGGATAGAGTGTGGCATGGTGTATGTGAGGAATTCATGGGTGGGCAATGACATTGAAGGAGGGGGAATTGGACGGCTTAGATTGGTTCTCGCGGTTCTCGCGCTAACAACGGTTCTCGCATGAACTTTTTTCTCTATATATATATATATCGGTTTGGTTTTTGACAAATGGTTCGGTTCGGTTATTTTGGGTGGTTTTGAAAGTAGAAACCGAACCAAACCGAAATTTTTGGTTTTCTGAAAATTGAAAACCAAAACCATCGGTTTTTACAATGGTTCGGTTTTTTTTGGTTTTTGGTTCGGTTTCGGTTTTTTTTGCTCACCCCTAGGTTTGACAATGGTGATGTATATTTTACTTATTTTATTTGATATAGACGTACCCCGAACTTGAGACACTGCGTTCCGGTTACTTTTTAAGTTATCTAAGTGACACCGAATAGAAACTTAAATTTTAGTATTGTAATATTTTACCTATTTCATTTTCGTTGTCTTTATCTCATAGTAGTTTTTAAATTTTAGTGTTGTAATATTTTAATTTAGTGGAATGAGATTTTGGCTATCTTATTTATTTAACTTAATTTGAAAATATTACTCTAGTCTTTATTTTATAAATATTATGGTTTTTTATAAAAATTGAAAATAAAAAGGAAGTTGGTGATTACGTGGTTATTAGTTATGATAGTGATTGAGTGTTATCATTGTGTTCTTTTAGGATATATATGTTAGTTATGTTGATGTGACGACTAGTTGCCACAGTTATAATCGTTATTGTTACAAAATCTCTTACTAATTTTAAAATTTATTGGAAAAAGTTGTATGAAAAAAAGGTCAAAATACGTTGTAATTATAATAGATTCACATAAAGATGTGAGTGAAACAGAAGTTTGTCGTAAGAGTGGTTGCAACCCCCTCTCTGACAAATAATCAGGTCAGTTTTTTACTTTCATCACTTAATCTTATAGGAAACCAAAAAAACACTGCAAATTTCACTTATCCTCTCATTTCTTTCGTACTCAGGAACACCAATGACAAAAAAAAATTTCTTTTTATTTATTTATTTTCTCCCATAAATTTCCTATTTGATTTTTTTCCACGTATAACTCTGGAACACGGTGTAAGCGTCACCACATTGCCCTTGAGAATGTGGATTTTACCACAACTAGTTAGCTGCTATAATAAAAGCGTTGCCATAAAAGCTATATTTTCTTGTAGTACTAGAAACTTAATTAGCTGCTACAATAAAAGGCTATTTTGGATTGTAATTTTAGGGGATAATTGTACAAACACGGATACATACTCTATTGGACTACTTTCAAATTATATGACAGCCACATTATAACTTCAACCTCAAATTTAGTTTGAAGAGTGTGACGATTCGTAGCCTCTTTTTTCGTTGGTGTTCAATTTTCATATGAGCAACTGTGCCATAGCTTCGATTGATTTTGTTCGATTTCACGAACTACAGCGAGAGTTGATTAATTAACATTCTTATAAGTTGTAATTAAGTCGGTTAATAACCTTAATTGAGTCGACTATGCCCTCGCCAGCCTACATCGATCGATTGTATGTTTGACTGTTTGAATTCTACATAAATGGCAAACTTATTAGACCATCAACATCAAACCCAACTTACCCAACTAAAAGTACTGCCACATCAGCATCCACATCATCCTCCACTTTCAACCCAACTTAACCCTACAACCCCCACATCCAACCCAATTCAACCCTCTATCTTTTCTATTTTTCTTTTTTATTTTTTTCAATTAATATAAAGTAATTAATAGAATTATTTAAATAATTTAATTATTTAAAATTCAATAAAATATAAAATAATTAATAATATTTTATAAATTTCATTACATAATTTCGAAGTACATTAAATAAATAAAAGGAAATACATTAAAAAAATAAAAAATTACTAGTTATTGTGCCACCGTTGTTTAATTCGCCATGCATATTAAGAAACGTGGCGATACGAGATTCATCGGAAGATGATGAAGATGATGATGATGAAGACGAATCAACATGCTCCGGCAATTCACACGAGGAAGAAGACATGTTTTATGTATGTAAAAATAAAAATTGAGAGAAAAAAATAGAAGAAGAAAGATGATAAAATGTTGTAAATTTTGAGTGAGTGAAAGTGTGTATATATAGGAGAAGAAAAAAGAAAAGAAAAATGAAAAATCATCGGGTCCGTGAACTAGTTTGGTTGGAAGTCATTCACAACCCCATGGGGGGTGACGGTGTACCCTTTGGGTTGAGGCTGCCACATCAGCCAAGCCCGATGGCTTGGCCCTTGGATGCGGATAGTCTTAGTGTTCTTGTTGACTATTTTTTTTGAACAACCATAAGAATTTCATTCATTCGCAAGATTTATAGTTTGTTACACACTACAATCACGTACCATAATAGTACTAACATATAGCATAACATCACAATTAAGAATCATCAACACTCAAAAACTTAACCCATAAAGTGGTGTATCCATATCATCACAGAGAAGTATAGTCGTATCCAATCGACATATCCAATCAATGCAGAAACACAGAAGCGCATAATGCAGGTTGCAAAGCAGTACCACAAAGAGACATAACCATATCCAATCGAGAAAACATCATCCTAAGCAGTATCATAGTAACGGTAGACAGGTCCGGCCCTAAGGGGGTTCAAACTGTGCACTTGTAGAGGGCCCAAAAGTTTATAGGGCCCAAATCAGTACCAATTTAGGTTTTGTTTAGTAAACCGTAAGATTTGTAACTGGTGGTGCCTAACTGCCTCCTGGTGGTTCACGATTTCATGAATGACGCCTCGATTCTCGGCCTGCGCAACTGGCAATTCGTCTCTTTCTGTTCCCGAAAGCATAGATTCTCGCCCGAAGCTGAAAGGGCTGTAGCGTATTTCGACTTTCCAAAAACTAATCTTACACCCACCCGCCATCTATTGAAGATTGCCATAGGCAACAGTCGATTTCATTTTCTGCATTTTCACGAGAATCACGAGAAAGAAGTTCACAGTATATTTTCAGAAACTAATAATCTCTGTTCATAAGCCATTCATGATTCAACAAACATTCTTGGCAGACATTCAACAAATCTTCGAAGGAGTGAAGGAGGAGGACGAATTTATCAAGGTAACATAGTCGATTTGTAGATTTTCTTCTGTATTATTCTCTCTTTGTTTCTTTATAAGTTATAACTTAGTACAATTAAATTCCTATCTTTTTAATGTCTAATTTTCGTTAGGTAGGCTTAATTTTGTTAAGAATTGAGATTTGGAGTCTATTTTGATTATCTTAATTTCTGTTGACATTAGTGTAGTAGTGTTTGAATTTTTTTAGTTTAATGACTATGAATATCAAATTATAAATCTATTATAGAGTAGTAGTGTGGTAGTGTTTAATTATTTTACCTTACAAGAATCCTATAAGATGAATGAAAAATCAAAATCTTATTTTTAAATTTTTAAATATAGGGCCTATTATTGTTAGATTGTACAGGGCCTCCAAAATCTTGGGACCGGCACTGACGGTAGACGAGCACTCAACGTACTTGCCATCACCAATCAGCAACCGAGACAACAACTACGTAAAAACAAGTAGCATCTAGGCACCACCATAGCAGTCCTGTGGCAACCACATAACGGCACAAGATCTTATGCTACCATGACCCGAACACTGATCATGCATCATCAACGAACCACATCGGAAGTAAACATAGTGATATTAGATAGTCACATCCGGAGGTCAGAGTTGCATATTCATCTCACACACTGCGGCAGGGGTATATGCAACAAACTGACCGAAAAACTGAGGCACAAAAGGGTATCCTATGTATGAAAAATGGAAAAGGTAATCTCCCCCTGCCCTAAAAAAAACTATTATCATTGCTTCCACACAACATCTGACTTGAAAAAACTCAGTGGCTCAAAGGTTGAAAAAGGTATGGAACACCATCATTCACCCACCGAACTGTCTAACCTCCATACTCCAAATACACACCAAAGCAGTACCCCCCTTATGACTCTAGATCCTAATTTGGCTCTCCTTGCACCTGGCCTCTACCGAGTCCCCTTTACACCATCCCACCCAAATACTGTTGTTAATCGTTCGCTTGTTGACTATTTGACATCTAAATTGAATTAATAAGATAAATCTCCGAAGTGATTAAATAAAGAGAATTAGAATGTTGGCCGGGCTGTAATTCGGTTTAAAATAGGCTAGAACATGATTATACTGGGCACAAAAATTAAAAAACCAAGTAACCGAATACTTAATACTCATTTGATTTGAATTATATAAGAAAACTTGGTGGTACGTATATTTTAATTGGATTAATTGAAGTATCAAACTAGGTGGTTAAATCCACGTATGTTTTTAACTAGTAACATAGGTTGTTTGAAATTAGTAGAGAATCGTGTCCCAGTTCCCAAATTTCTGGATAATTTACGATGCATGAATATGTTTCCTAACAAGTAAATTTTAACCCGCGCTTCGCGGCGGGGTAAAAATATTATCTCGTCTACTTTAAAATTATATTAAACTTTAATTTTTAATGAAATACTTCTAAACAACTCTATTAAAAATAATTTAAAAGACTTTGAAATCTTAGCCCTGACTTCCGTCACTAATATTAATATAAATAACTATTGAGTTACACTAAATTGTTTTTAATATAAATAATAAAATATAATAATAATAGTTAGTTTTTATAATAATAGATGAATATTAAATATATGTCTATTTACTACTACTATTAATAATAATAATAACAACAACAACAAAAACAATAACAGCAGCAACAACAACAACAACAACAATAATAATAATAATCTCGTTTACTGTAAAATTATATTTTTACCTTTATTAAAATTAAAAATAATTTAAAAGGCTTCGAAATTTTAGCCTTAACTTTAGTCACTAATCTTAATATAAATAAATAATGAATTTGAACTAAATTGTTTTTAGTATAAATAATAAAAATATAATAAGAATAATAATAATAACAATAATAATAATAATAATAATAATAATAATAATAGGTTTGATAATAAGAAATGAAATATAAAATATATGTCTATTTACTACTACTACTATTAATAATAATAGTAATAATAATAATAATAATAATAATATTTATTTTTATTATTTTATAATATAATTAAAAATAATAATAATAATAATAATAATATTTATTATTATTAATATTATAATATAACAATAATATAATAATAATAATAATAATATTTATTATTATTATTATTATAATATAATAATAATATCATTTTATATATTTTTTAAAAGGCAAACATTTTATATTATATAATAATAATAATAATAATAATAATAATAATAATAATAATATAATTAAAATATCATTTTACACAAAAAGCCAAAATACACAAAAAACAAAAGTTTTTCCTTCCTTTTGTATATAGTTATATAATGAGATCGTGACTACCTGCTTAGAATAATGTTTATTACTTAAAAAATCAAGGTTATATATGAAAATTTAGATCTTACTAAAAGTCATTTTTTTAATTTTTATATACTATAATTATTATCAAAAATCATTTATATAACATTTTTATAAGAGAATGAACCTATCAAATCTTGAATTTAAAAAACAAAAATCGTTTTAACTTAAGGTTAACCATTTATAAAATATCAAAAGATAAAGTAAAATAATAGTAATAATCAAAACATGTTAAAAACATTAATGTAAAATAAAAGCCATATTTATAATGTTACATTAATCTTATAGAATATTCATTTATGTAGTCAAAATAATAAATTAATTGAAAAAAACAAGCTAACGATCGAACGAGAATGTATCGAGGCAGCTTTAAATCAGTTGACATCATAACAAGATGGTACCATTAATTAAAAATGCTAAGAAAGCCACTCATCCATTACTTCATAGAAACTTTTATCAAGAATCTAATATCCAACAAAATACGTTGCAAATACACGATTAGTTTCGATGTTTCAACGAATATATTTTATATCAAACGCATAATCCAATCGCTTTTCCTTTGGCAAAGCAAAAAACACTTTTAACTTTGAGAGGATCATTGTAGAGAATTTCAGCAACTTTACCAACGTCACCAGAATCAGATAAGCCAACTTCAACGAGTTCATTGACAATTTTATTCATCTTCTCGTCAGTCAATGAAGCACTGCCTGAATAGCGTTGTGATCTACATTAAAAGCAAATGTTGTGAACAACCAACAGTGTATTTGTTAAGTAAAAATCTATATATAAATATATGCCAAACTTGATCCCCGCGTTCTTCATCCATCAATTCCACTTATCAAATCAACCGCAAATATTGGTTCTCGCATATTTGATGATTAAAATATAAATGCCATGCACACGTACATTTCTGTAGCCTGTCAAATTACTATTTGATACTATTTTTATATATAGGGTCTATTTTTGTTAAATTATACAGGGCCTCCAAAATCTCGGGACCGGCCCTGCAGATTGGACTCTTGGTCTTAATTTTTGGTTAATTCTTGGAGGATGGTTCTCGATTGAAAGTAGTTGTTTGAATGTGTCCGATTGAGTTTGTGTATGGTGAGATTCACAATCTGTTTCAAGCGAAGTTTATCTAATTGATGCCTTCTGATGGTTTTTGATTCATTTTCTTTTTGGTGGAGTTTTCAATTCATTTGTTGTGTGGTTTTCAATATGGATGATGGCGGTGGCTGAAACTAAGATGGCGAGACAACAAGATGTTGACGAGAAGGAAATGGCATAATGGAGCTGATGTGAAGATGACGAGGGTAGCCCAGTTGACGAGATCAGGGCAGAAGTAGGCGTGAGTTTTGATGTCGGGTTGGCGAAATGAAGATTTCAATTTTTGAGGAGGCGATAGGAATTGCGATTGTCCCTTAAGGACTTATTGATATTTCATGTTTTGCTAATTTGATTTTAATTCATTCTTTAGTTTATCTTAGTTTCGATTCTGCTTAACCGCCACTTATTAAGATTCGTTATCGGTTAGGTTGCACAGTAGAGTTCTCGACAGTTCACATGACTCTTGTTTAAGGTACTTCAGGTGAGTTGACCAGGTTTTCAAAACCGAGTGCCAATATAAAATGTGTTTTTAAAACACTTATAATTAATCTATTTAAGTTACTTTATACGTAGAAATAAGTTTTTACATGATGCTTACATGAATATATGATCTATGTGGTATCTGATTAGCATGAAATATGATATGAATATAAGAACATAATTTATGATATTATGTTCTGTTTGTGGATATAAATAATGATTAAGACAATACGATTACGAATGTGATTGATGGTCCGATATCTTATGACTAAATTACAAACAAATATATACGAGATGATATATGATTATGTGATTTGTGTGATGATGATATGATATGATATATGATTGCTTGTTTTACGGATATGATATATGATTATTTTATTTACGGACATGATTACGATATTACGATTTATGAACATGATATATGAAATGAACTCGAATAAATAATTAATGAAATAAATGTTAGATTCCCTAAAAGGCACGGGTAGTTCCCATTTAATGATATAATACGTGCCTAATAGATAGTTGATGCCTTCTAGATAAAAGTGCTAGCCAGACAGGTCACCAGATTTTCTAGAGGGTTTTGGTGGCAAATGGTATGGGTCCTTACTGGCCCGTACTGGAGTGATGTCTGACTGTTGGAAAAATAATCATTTCAGCCAATAATCAAAACTTGATCGTTGAAATATGCAAGATTTGATGATTGTCAAATACACACTTTCAGTTTGACTGAAATTAAACATATGTTGTTTAATTTCGGATTAACATGTTCTAAACAATAGAAAATCGATAAAGATTCATTGCTGTAAAGAGTTTCAGTAGAATGCAAAGGGAAAAATACTTTGAAACATTTCATATGTATCAAATACTTTGAAACATTTCAGATGCGTAGAGAACTTTGAAGCCTTCATGTAACATCCTCAAATGCGCCTAGTTGTTTATACTCTCGGTACGTTCCAAATCTTGAGTTTACTAATGAATATTAAAATTATTATTAAAATAATTAAGAATCATGATAATAAATATTATAACGAAAATAGATAAGTTTAATAAAATATTAAACGGTTTTGAATAAGGATTCCGGAAATATCCCCGTTAGTTGAAACGGGTAACGGGTATTAACTTGTAAGTTAAAAAGGGGAACACAATACCCCTTATAGATATTATTGAGATCTAAATTCGGTCTCTCCCCTTCTCAAACACACAGACACATATGTACATACACAAACACACACCTTTCACACTCTCTTTGTGTTCTTGAACTTTTGAAGGAGAGAATCAAAAGGAAATCCAACAAGCTTCATAATCTGCTACGAATTCAAGTTCTAATCTGTTCTATTCCACCATCATCATCTCCTTTTACCCTTGTAAGTTCATCTCCCTCTCTTGTTTTTAGTCTTGAAGTTTAGGTCAAAAAATGGCAAGTTTCAAATTAGTCATTCATAATTAGATTTATGAGTTCCAATCTGTTTTTAAATGGTTTCTAAGTGATTAGGAATCATTTTCTTGTATTAAGGTGTTGGTTTTGTGTCTTGTTTCATGAAATTTATCAAATGGGTCAAGAATGGAAGAACTTGATCCCAAACCTTGAATTCTTGATTTGATATTGTTATATGTTTGTTTTTGGATTCATTTTGATGCCTAACATCATATGGAAACACTGAAATTGAGTTGGGACTGCTGGAATTAAGTTTGGAATGAAAATGGACTGAACAGGGGCTGAAAAACGAACACTGTTTGCAAATAGCTTCCTATTGCCGCAGAAGGTTTTCCCTACGGCCGTAGAGATTTCCTACGGCCGCAGAGGATTTACCCTACGGCCGCAGAAGGCCTTTTTTCTGCAACATCAACAGTTTTGCTAATTTTTCGTGTACTGAAGTAGGGGAAGCTCGTTTAAGGTAAACCGTACAACTCCGAAGAACGAGACGATCACGATATTTGTTTATTATAGCCTCTAGCCTCTCAGGTGAGTATAGGATAACATACGAATTAATATAATCATGTTACATGTTATTAGTATGTGCAAGTAGTTCCATGAAATGTAATTAACACTGTTGTATGCTTGAAATGCGTACTGTATGCTATGTTTATGCATGACACATGTAACCATTGAATCATAATTATGATATGAGATGTATGCGTGCTATGAGGCTTGGAATGGGTCAGTTTTGTGTTTATGAACGGATCCGAGATATGGGGGCTAGTTATAGTCCTTGTTCGAGGCCAGACTGCGGTCTGGGATGCCTTGAGGCCTGCGGGTCGATGATAGCGTCAACGGTACCTGGATAGGTATTTAAGGCTTGGCTAACCCAATGTTCCTCGTGCGATTAGGGGATCAGTTACCCGCTGTACCCCATGGAGTCGATGACTTCATAACGCAACGGTGGACCGCTACCCGCTTACCCACCCGCGCGGTTGATGTGTCTGGTTTCCCCAGTTAGGAGTGTTGAGCCGGGCTTGCTACCCTGCAAGATTATGCTTCCTTTTGGCTGTGCCAGCTCATCGCGAGATGCTAGGATAACACTGTTTGATATATTGATGATATGTGATATGTTTGTATTAATGATTATGTTCTCTTATGCTCACTAGCTTTAAATAGCTAACAGATACTCTCCCTATGTTTGCAGGTGGTACTTAGGCGCGTGAGCTTGGGTACTTGATGGTTTTTCATATGCTTTTGAAGGAACACTTGTCTTTCCTCTATTTGTATATACTTGTTTATGATGGTCGGTGGACAATTTCGGTAACACAAATAGTACTTTATGTATCATGGCTAATTTTGGTTGTAATTATAGCCACTTCAAATGTTTTCCGCTGCTTATTATATTTTGAAAAACAGGTTTGGTATAATTTGAGTTTACAAACGGATCCACGTAGTTTGGATTCTTGAATTACTATTTTAAAATGAAAAATCTGGTTTTCAAAAGCGCGGTGTTACACTTCAAGTTGGGTAAATGACAAACATCAGCAGAACATCTCTTTGAAGACACGCTTATCACTGTAATACATCACTGAAGACAATATCTATTATGGACATTTCATTGTATTACATTTATCTTTACAACTATATCTGAACAATGTAATGGCTGAACATTTGTTTTTCATTCATGCCTCTGATCTTTTGTTTGTAAAAGTATTAGTATTTCGTTTGTATCATCTAAAAGATACAAACAAAATCAAAGCCTTACTCTGGAAAAAGGTTAAAGCTATTTATGAAATAAAATGTCTCGAAAATATGTCAAGCACTAAAAGACGATTGATAACTACACCTTTTAAGTGAAGACAAAATTGAAGAACCCTAGCTGACAAAAGGAATGTTTGAAAGGAAGAGTTACAATCCCAATACAAATGATAAGATAAATTATACTACCAATGGGAAGAAGCTTTCGGACCACTTGTCCATTTGTTTTATAATATAATTAATGTCTCTTCAACTATCATGCAACTACGTATTGGATCTTCCATACCTTCGGCCAAAGATGTCTCTAAATAGACATGCATTTAGAACATGCAAAATACACCTGAAATCCTATTGACATCTACTTAATGAACTTGGCTGAAAAATATTAAGTAAAAACAAAGTTTAGAGTTAGCATTAAGTGTAGAATCAAATTTGTCAATGTGTTGGACCTCTTAATATATTAGTTGTTGAAAGAGAAGCCAGTAAATGTGTTAGACACATTAGTTGCCATATTTTGTTGTATGAGGAATTTTCACTTCATAATACATGTAATTCTTGATACATTAATCAATAAGAATTATATTAAAAGTATAAAATTGTGCAAATGGTTTTAAAAGCTTAAATGTGTATTCAGCCCCCCATTCTACAAACATTTGTTGTTGCTTACTCAATTTGAGACTAACAGTGATTGTATGGTTGAGTCATATGCAGAACATTACGAGTGTATGAGGATAATATGGACGGTTGGCCTCTATTTGTAATTGCACACTAAACAGCAACATGAAGTACCTATACGGTTATACCTCGCGCAGTTGGAGTAGCGAAAGCGGTCTAGGGGTTTGTGTGCGTAAAGGAGTAGCTAGCCATTCGGCGCACGAGTCGGCTAAGTCACGTGAGTAGTGAACTAGGGTTTTCTTATAGGGACTAGACACCAAGTAGGTGAACTCTAAAATCATACGGTTGATAATGACGGTTGTTAACGCCTGATTAAATAAGAATGATAATGATATAACGGTTAATATGAATTATATACGAAATATATGATTATGATTTTTGATGTTTATTATGGTTGTTCGGTTTGAATGATTACTTGATTGATAAGATTATATGATTCGAGGTACTTGACTATTCAGTGATATATGATCACGGGTTCGGGTTTGGGTCAAGTACACGAATGGATTGGGTTGGGTATTTATTATAATATTTAATTATGATTTTAACTGGTGTTTTAATATATGATGTTTTATATTCTAAGCCAACTGTTGACTCACGAGGCGTTAGCAGACACTTTTTCTTTTGAATTGGCGTTTGGTACTTGTGTAGGTGCTTGGAGTTGCTTGGTGAGATGGGAAGCTTTACTGCGTAGTTAGAAGGTTTGTAGTAGGCCGTTATCGACTTGTATTATAAATGAAATGATTTTATGAATAAGTAATGTCGTGTTTTCTCTTATTGGTTTAAAACGGCTTCGGCCGACACAATGATATAATGTTGTTTTCCACTATGAATGGTTTAATGTTAAAAAAACTCAATCACGATTTTTGAGAAACCCGGCGTTACAAAAATGACCTACTATAGTAGATTAAAATTTACAAAATGGACATATTAACACATTTTTATAAATTTAATTTACAGATGTGTAAAAATATATATGTATCATAATGAAATATTAGAAAAACGTTATAGGTGTTTATCAACTTTAACTCTTATTTTTTATACAACTTTGAAATTTACAATCATTTTCTTATAACAAATTAGATTTTAAAATAATCTCTTTCGCATAAACTACTACACGTAAGATTTAAAACATTATGTTATTTTTCTTTAAATGAAAACAAATAAATAAAGACAGACCGAAGGAAATAAAGATCGTATTAAACATGGAATGTAGTGCCTTTTATTAATTAGTCAACACAAAATTGAGTGTGATCATATGTACTCACATATTAATTTTTTTGTCTTTCGGTCTAATAATTGGATACCGAATAATTCAAAGAAATACAACATATTATGTTACATGTGATCACTTCTTTTCTGGTCACCTTCGTAAATATGCGTATATATTTGCAAATCATTTTTAATTAAAAATAATAATATGTCTGTTTTTTTTTTCAAATCTTCTTATATTTATATTAATTATTTTATTAATTTTAAAAATGAATTTTAAAAAAATAAAATAAAAAAAGAGTTATATGTATGTCATTATTAAGGATAGATAAGTTAATAGGATTTTGAAAATTATGTTAATATGGGTGGATAATTGTGTTTTTATGAGAAAGTATGTTAGTGAGCGAGTATTTTTAAATGAATAAAAAGTTAAAAGTGAATTAAGAGTGTGAAATAGTTAAAGATTGAATGAATAAGAATAACTTAGATAAAAAGAAGGATGATGATGTATTGGTGATTGAATTTTAAGAGACTTGAATAGTAAAGATGAGATAGAGTGTTGTATGGTTTAGACTGTACGTTATGTCTACCCGATCAATCGTGTTCCATCGGGTTCCTTCGGGAACACCATTACGCGGCATCAGGTAGTTCGGCAGGTACCAACAATCGTGTTCCATTACTCGATCAAGAAGCCGACCCCCACCCCTGTCAACGTTATTTAAAAAAAATGACCGTTGAAAGGTCAACAATTTTTATTAATTTTTTCTTTCTTAAACCCCATATTTCTTTCACCCATATATACTACATTGTTCATAATTTTTTTCTACTCATCCCATTTCTTCTTATATTCACAATTCCTTTTCTTCTCAATTCATTTACGTTGTTCATGGATCAACAATATTTTACAACTTCCCCTTCATCCGTTCATAAAATAGATTGTCAAAACCATATTATTTTAATAAAAATATATTATCATGACCATATTATCTCCCAAATTCTGCAAGGTGGCTGTGTTTATATATAAACAGCCAAAAAATTAAAATACATGTTTTTTACAATTTGAAATTCAACGCGTCAGAAATTGGCGGTGAATTGAAGAATCTTTTCTGATAAATATATATTCTGTTTTTTCAGTTACAACTTTCGGTGATTTATTATTCTTTTATTTATTTATTTATGTCAATTTTTGCTGGGACGGAGTGATCTTCGTCGCTTAGTTTTTTTTTAATAATTTTATTTGTTATTACATCAAACCACTACTTAATCATACATTCACACCAAGTTTTTTAGTACACAAAACAAAAACAAAAAACAAAAAGGACTGCTCTTTTTATCGTGACTGACCTCACCCGCGACGAAAATCTCGATGGCGCCGAGATGTTGATCGCGACATGATTGGGTGTACTGCTATTCGCATCACTCTGACCACTCTGCTCCTTTAAATTAAGAAAGCCATAACCTTTCATGTTGTAACTTTCACACAAACATATTAACTTTATTTGGCTGTGATTTAATCCATATCGTTTTACATCCTCCAAGTCTACATGTCTGCATATCTTAAATTGCTTTTCTGCTAGAAAAGGCTGAAAAATTACCTGTACTTTCAAGAGCCCAACTCCAAGTTGCAATCCTGCTCAAAATGTCATCAGATTGACATTGGAACAAGACTCTAAGATCAATATTGAAATCTTCATAAGAGGTGCTCAATGCAGAAATCATTGACCATGTCACCACTCCTCTTTGAATTCAATGGGTCAACCCTATGTGATCGATTAAACCCATGAGGACTTGTAAATACATGCTGCCATAAAGCTCCCTTTTCCGTTCTCAATCTCCATCACCACTTAGCCAAAAGGGCAAAGTTTAAAGATTTCAAACAACCAACTTCAAAACCTCCATTTTTTAGGCTTGATGACATACTTCCAAGACAAACAACATATTTTCTCTTTTCTCTATTTCCACCTCTAAAAAATGACATATAAGGCTCTCTAACGTATTCATTACTTTTAAAGGAGATTTATAAATCGAGAAATAGAATATCTCGAAAGACCCCAATAATGAACTTGCAATTAGTGATCCGCCATTCCGCCTACCACAAGACCGTAAGGATGTTCATTAAAAGGGAGATGATATTTTTATTTATAAAGTTGATTCATCTAACACAAACTTATATTTTACTAACTTGTAACATAGCTTTAAATGTGTTGTACATTTAGTGGATGAATCAAATCTATAACTGGAATAATCAACTCCCTTTCTAAAAAGACAATAATTTTGACTAAATTGTTTTATTAATTTTTTTGACACGTATTTTAATATTTATATCTTTTTCTGTGCCAATCATCACGATTGGATTTAAAATCGGGTACTGCTATCCTCACGTAGAGGAGTGTGATAGGGAATTCAGAATGTGTGGGACCCACATAAATCATTATTTCATCTGACATAATGATCCTACTTTTACCTTTTCACTTCATACGATGCGTGTAAATTGAAGAGAGAGAAAGAGGACTTCGTTGATATGACATAAACCCTTACCCTTTCGAATTACGCAAACGGCAACCTTTCCCCTTCATTTCTCTCTCTACCCCTCTCTCTCTCTCTCTACCATTTGCAGATCTACACATATATACCGTTCTCTCTCTCTCTTCTCCTTACTCTCCGAAGTACACCACCAACCAACATTCCCTGCAGACCGTCGGTCGCCACCACCGCCTCGCCGACCACCACCACCGCATCGCCAACGATGGGTTTTCGTAGGTTTTGCTGGGTTTTCGTGGGTTTTGGTGTGTGCCGATCGACGGTGGGTTTTCGTAGGTTTTGCTGGGTTTTCGTAGGTGACGTGCCACTGCAGTGGGAGACGCTACCACGGTGGTGAGGGGTTGCTGGTGATGATGCCGGAAGGTGTTAGCCAGAGGAATGACTGAGAGGGTTATATCTTGATACATGTGTGGGACCGCTTGATAAGTGGTCCAAACCCAAACCAGTATTAAAAGTTATGTCAGTTGGTCTATGTATTTCGCATTTATGAGATGCGATTTAGGAGTGCCGTAAGAAATTCAAACAGTGGGAATAGCCCAACCATTTAAAATCTTTGTAACCATTCATGCGGCTAACCACCATTTCGAAAATTCGTACTTTTGTTTACATTCAATTCATGTAACGGAATCACAGTTTCCCCGCCCGTTTCACATGGAATGAATTAACTGACCTTCTCAACACATATTTTGATTGACTTTAAGTATTTTTTTTTGTTTTTTTAAATAGTATAATATTATTATAAAAAAACTCCTGTTACAATACTACAAGAAGAAAAACAAAGTACAAACAACAATAGAGATTAATTACAAACACAAACACACAACTAGGGAAGGGTTATTGAAGAAATGCGATTCTAGATGATAATTAAAGAACAAGTTCTAGCTATGTATTGGATGTTGATATAGTTATTAGATCTCACGGTCGAAATTCACCCGTTGTAGTTTACATCTTGTTGCAATTAGTTATTGGGTTATGAATAAAATACAAAAGTCACATGTATATTATTCGATCAAATCAAATAAATGGTCAAATTATGTCTCCTATTCTCACGATTATTTACATTCTCAATTGAACCTCACTTTATAAACTACAACTCCATTGACTTTAAGTTAAACCTAAAAACTTAAGAGTAAAATTATAGTTAATAATAATCTTTTAATTATTGTTCTAAATGGTGGTGAGTGTACTTTGTTAATTACAGTTATATACTTGTACTAAATTAGATATATGATATACAAATTTGTTTAAAAGTAATAGTATTAATAATTAGTTAAAGAATAATATATAAAAATAAAAATGAATGAAATGAGAATTTTAAAAACTGCGACACACGCTGTCAACACCTAGATTAGTGGTGAAAACATCAATGCAGGGTTGATGGCATAGAACATGTTATGATGGTTCAAAGATATATGATTGTATATCTTGTACAAGTCTTATTATTACTATAATGAGAACAAGATGATCAATTCTTTATTGGTTTTGATTAACAAATTTAAAATAATTATAAAATATTTTAAAATGATAAAATTAAGAATTTGGTTTTATATGATATTTTGAAATGTTATTAATGGTAGATATGATGTTTTTAAATTAGCATTGACAAATATGATATTTTAATATTTAAGAAGGTATATATGAAGTTATCTAATAATTCTGATTCAACCTTCATCTTATCTTTTTCTTCTACCTAGCTCTCTCCTCCTTCACACACACACACACACACACACACACACACACACACACACACACTTCATCACCTAGCACCTCTAACCACCACTTCCCACCTCCACCTATGTCACCACCACATCCACCTCCACTGTTGCCATCACTACCAATGTATTTCACCCAACAAAATCACTACCACTTACCTCTAATCACTACACTAACAAACTCCAATAACCCTTATTTCTCTCTCTCCAAAAACCATTTAATCGTAGATCTCTCTCACTCCTAGTCTCTTTATCCCTCTTTGCTTTTGACGAACTTCACCCAACCACCACAACCACCAACAAGAAAACACTTTAAGTGCAGAAACTCAAATTCTATGAGAACCCTACAAACCACCACCACCACCAACCACAGGCGCTTGAAATCGTCTAGAACCCAATCACCACCATCTAAAAATAGGCTAAAAAAACCAACTACCACCCAAATCAAGACCCATAAACCTTATATCTTAGAGTTTAACACACACATACCATGATAGATGGTGGTCATGTGATAAGTGATGGGAGATGCTAATTAGGAAAGAGAGACAGATCGGGGGAGTGAGGGAGTCACATGTGGTGGTGATGGGAGATGGTGGGTAGCGGTGATGGTCTTCTCTGACAAAATGGAGGTGGGGACGGTGGCCTTAGAGGTGAGGCGGTGGTAGGTTAGACTGTTAGAGAGAGGAAATGAGAGGAGAAGGTGGGGGGGGGACTTGATTGAAATAAGAGTGAGTTGTTTTAGTTTAATGTTAATTAATAATTAATAATAATTTTTATTGTTAAGAAAGTAAATAAATAATTATATAAGAGTATAATGGTCAATTTATAAAAATTAACAAACCTAGTTAAAGTAAAACGTTAAAAATGACCATTTATACAAAAATATTGGTAATTAAAGACTAAACTCGAATTTTTTTAGAAAAAGGACTAAATTTATAATATAAAAATAGTTAAAAGATTATTTATGAAATTAGGAATTAAAGCGATAAGCGAAAATAAACATGTGGGTTTGTCCTCTTAATATACATAGATATTTAGAAATTTATTTATATATGGTTATTAAATTTGTCCTCCTAATTTGTTCTTTTCACACAAAATTAAAGCGTGGAGTCCACACACACACACACACACACACACACATATATATATATATATATATATATATATATATATATATATATATATATATATATATATATATATATATATATATATATATATATAAACGCTAACTTTTAAGTTTGATTATAAAATAAAATTTATAGGAAAGATTGTGTACGTTAGATATTTTGTGGATTTAGTAGGTGAACTAATTTACACATGATTGGTTTATAAATTTCAAGAGCTAATTAAAAGTTATCATTTTTGTGGTTGGCATGCAACTATATATATATTTTTTGGAGGATGATAACGTATCATAGTTTTTATGCTGTGAATATAATTTTAATTTTTAATAATGATAATTAAAACTTATATTTTTATAATTAGTTTTTCATAGTAAATTATAATTAGTTTTTAGCTTTTTAATCATTGTTATTCTAAAAAATTAAAAAATATTATTTATTTTTATTTTTATCCACAACTGTTAAGATAATAGTTATCATTTTTCTTTTTAAATTACATGATAATTCTTACTTTATACTTTTCAAAGCATTTATAAAGAGAGGTTAGAATATCCAAAGTTGAAAATTGAAAAAAATATTAAAATAACATAAGATGACCATTAACAAATAATCGAAGATGTTACCTACTCTTAAGGGTAGATCGGTAATTTACTAGAAAATAGTATCCATCCATTGCTAATTTACAATCTACTTCAAGATAATTATTTAGTATATTATATAGTTGAAGTTATTGAATACAAACATGTTTTCCCTCATGTTCAGATATGACATATTAACTTTTTTTACACATGACTATTTAACTTACAAAAAACGTGTCAATATGTCCCTTTTGCAACCTGCAACCTGCTCACTCGGTTTCAGCCCCTTTTTTTACCATTTTTTGGTCAATTTTTGATCGTTTTGCATTTTTTTTGTAGAAGCTTGTAAATTATCATTGTACCTTTCAAATGACACCAAATTCATGAATTTTCGTCAAGTATTAAGGTGAAATTAGAGCTCAAAGTTTTTTTTTTTTTTTTATTAATTGGTTTGAAAACAGGACAGAAAAAAGACGCGTTTTTTGCTCGATTCTTTATCATTTTACATAGTTCTTTTTATAGAATGTCGTAGATAATCTTTTTACCTTTCAATGGACACCAAATTTATAAAAAACCATCAAGTGTAGGTCAAGTTATTGCTAATTCTATAATGACCCTATTCGACACCCTTACTGTATTTTGATGAATTGACACATTTTAAACTCGTTTTTATTCGTTTTTTGGGTACTATTTGAAAGACAACTCGATTACTTTTTCATAGAGTCAAGAATCTTTGTTTTTCGTTAAGTGTACATGAAGAATTTTGGCTTCAAGGTTTCGTTTCCGAAGAGAAGAAAATTGGGGAAGAAGATGACCTGCTATTGCAGGTCAAAATCAACAAAATGGGTATAATAACACGTTTTTTACAAGTTAAATGGTCAGATATGTAAAAAAAAGTTAATGTGCCATATCGAAACATGAAGAAAACATGTTTGTATTCAGTGATTTAACTCAATATTATAATTTTCAATAAGCTTATAAAGTACCCTCCTATTCACTAGCTAATTAAATTTTAAAGAAGTACAATATCCACTAATTTGTTTTTTTATGTTTTCTATAAATTATGACACATATCTCAGTATGATTAATATAAGGATAAATCGAAGCAAATAATTAAATATAATTATCTCTCATAAAACATAATTTGAACCCATAATTATCTAATTTTTATTATCCCTGGTGAAAAAATATATACCATTTGTGGAGTTCAGAATTATCCTGGAAACTCACATTCATTAATTTATTGATGCTGTTAAAAGAAATAATTTAATTTATTAAATTAATAAAAAAAACGATTATCATGCAGATTCCAAATAAACACATGATTAAATCATATTAATATCAAGTTATATACCGGTTTATAGTTAGAATCAAACCCTGATTAATTCTTGAAAACAATCTCTAATCATCCGACATGAATCAATCAGCGATCATTTATGTTTTGTCACTATCTAGAAAGATACATCCAGCTTTGCAACAGCCAAGCAACTTTCATAATTCCCTTGTATATATACCTAATTCAATGCTCCTAATTAAAAACACACACTCACCCTACTTATTATATATTCTCCTCCTCTCAATTCTCCTATCTTAACTAACAGCCTCTAATGGCTTTTCTGCAAGAAAGATCTAATCCCCTTTCCTGTCTTGTAATTACCTTCAGCTGTTTACTGTTATCTGTTTCATCTCGCGGTCCAGTTTATCGCCCACCAACCGTTGAGCCATTAACAGACCGTTTCCATCGTATTCCGATCACCCAAGGGATGTCTACACTATTTGGAGCATCAAATATTCATCTGAAAAGCAATGGGTCGTATGCTGATATGGCTTTAGACAAAACCTCAGGTAAATTCAGTTATATATAAAACAGTTTTTAAGTAATTTACAAACGTAACGAATTAAACTCTATATACAAGTTAATTGTATAAATCTATATATATGGTTGTTTTCTTGATCCTTGTTATGTTTTCATTCCTTTAGGGTCCGGATTGATTTCCAAAAACAGATATTACCATGGATTCTTCAGTGCTGCAATAAAGCTGCCGGCAGGGTTTACTTCAGGAGTAGTACTAGCTTTTTATGTAAGTTTTATTTTGATACGTACATGTGTGTTCTTATCTATTACAAGTTTGAGTAGATAGTATTGTTTTCTAACTATTGATTAATTCTGTGGGCGTTTGTATGCATGCATGTTCAGATGTCGAATGCAGATGTATATCCACGTAACCATGACGAGATCGACTTCGAGCTGCTTGGCTATTCGAAAAGAAGGCAGTGGGTTCTTCAAACAAATATGTATGGAAATGGAAGTGTGAAAACTGGAAGAGAAGAAAAAGTTTACCTGTGGTTTGATCCCACTCAGGAGTTTCATCAATACTCCATTCTTTGGAACACCCACCACATCGTGTAAGATCTCCCTAAACCATAATAAACTTCAACAATCACCAATTAAACCATTTGACCAGTGATCACCAAATTAATTACCCAAGTTGTAATTAAATAAAAAATTTCTAACTTTTATTCAGGTTTCTAGTAGACAACATACCTGTGCGAGAGGTAATCTACAATCAAGCAGTTTCCCCAGTTTACCCTTCGAAGCCGATGTCACTATACACGACCATATGGGACGCTTCAGAATGGGCAACCAACGGAGGAAAGTATCCCGTGAACTATAAGTATGCCCCGTTTGTGGCGTCAATGGGAGACCTCGAAATTGTAGGATGTTCCATGCAGAAAACGAATTTGACAACAGCTGCAGCTGCGTGTTCAAAGACTGCTACAGTTTCGAGTTCGAGTTCAGATCCTGTTGATGGAGAAGATTATGCAAGGCTATCGAAGCAACAAAGGGATGGTTTGAATTGGGTTAGGAGTAAGCATATGTATTACTCTTATTGTAAAGATACAGGAAGATATAAAGTGATGCCTGCAGAATGCAGTGCTCAATAATTTTTTTTTTGGTAATTAAGTGCAAGGTTACTTACATTTTTTTAATTTCCTTTAAAAGATTGAAGGGTGAGAAAACAAATTAAAGGAACGATCATCTTGTTAAACAAAGTTAAAAGTCAAGGAAATTGCATAGAATAAATGAACAATATTTGATTTCTTATTATATGGCTTCCATATTGGTTATAAGATGTTGGGTATTGATGCTGTTGGTTGATAGGTTGATGCTCGGGAAAGCTTATTTTTTTTGGCTTAAGCTTTTTAACTTTTTAACTTATTAGCTTATAAACTTATAAATGAAAAAATGTTTGGATTAGCTTATAAGGGAGAAAATAATAAAAAGTTGTAAAATGACTAAAAAGGGTATACTTAAGATAAAGAAAAGTTGATTCAATTTTATAAGAAAGGTATAATAGTAAATATACAAAAATAAGCTTTTAGGGGATAAAATAAGTTGATTCAAGTTGACTTATCAAAAGTGCCTTATTTTGCTTAAAGATAAGCTCACATACTTAAGCTAATAAGCTAAGCCAAACACCAAAAACATAATAAGCCATAAAAATAAGTTAACAAGTCAATAAGTCACAAAAATAAGCTAAGACAAACACCCCCTTAATATAGTTAATTCTGATAATGTATGGTTAATATAGGCCGAGGAAGTTAATACCGGGTGAGAATCAATACTTCTTGAGCGCTAGTGCAGCTGTGCATGTTACTGCAGGTGAATGTTAATGCTGGCTATCTAAGTTAGTGCTGGGTGCTGATCGTGATAAGGATGAATTCCTTAATTCTAAGGATGATAATTATGGATATGATTTGTGTATAGCTATCTGTAACTAAATGATTCTATTTACAAAATTAATTGATTTTGTTTGTAATTCAAAACAATATAAATTACTATGGTGTATGTAGATCCAGATATCTTCTTGTGATTTCGTAAGTTTGTTAGCCTTAAGATCACAGTTGATCATTGCTATAGAGAAGTATAGTACATATATTAATCTGTTCTTGATTAATAAATTGAGGCTTTGCTTGTTAAACTCTTGTGTTCTGAATCAATTTATGAATTAGTAAAAAATCTTTATTACTCAAAGTGTTATTCCGCAACTTCTTAATTTGTTTATTCTTGGATTGTGTTTAGCGTTTTGTTTGTTTATTCACATATCGATCCCCACATAAGAACTACCAAGAGTCCAAGAAGCAGATAGCAAGAATAATGATACATCACTTTGATACAAAATACATAGTCCCATTCGGTTCACCGGAATTGGTCAGAATTGACCGGAATTGGAATTGACAATTCCTAAAGCCTACTCTTTGTTTGGTTCACAGAATTCTAGGAATTGAAATTCTGAAATCCCCCTAATTCCACAATTTATGATTCGCATCCATAATCCAAAGGAATTAAAAAACTTTCCACGGAATTTCACTTATACGCCCAAACTTATACGCATTCACAGTCAACCTCGTTATCGATCTCTACTAAAAACATCGGCAATACCTCCGCGAACCAATCACACAAAGGAACCAAATCCATTAGAATCCTTCCAATTCCAATTCCTTAACGAATTCCAATTCCGGTCAATTGATTCCGCGAACCAAACGGGGCCTTAATAATCATATACACCTAAAATTGTGGAACAAAAGGTACGTACGTAGGTAGCTTAATTAATCAGATCGTATTACACAAATCTTGGTGTGGAAATTTAACAGTTTGGTGAAAGGCATAAGCATGTAGATCATGTGTAGACATGAATTGAGGTTGGAGCTCCTTGCATGCTACTTTTTCGATCTTTAACAAAGTGAGTCATCGTGACAAGCTTGGTGCGTACGTGCATTAATCAAGTAACATAGGTTGCTCCAAGACAAAGTTGTAGGTTTAGACTGAGAGATTTGTACCAAGAAAAGCCAATTAAGTTCAGTACGTTGCTATATATGGGTTCTTAATTATTTAATTATGTAAACAACTGGGTTAGTGTATATATCTTGTTTTCTAGAGGTCCATGTGAGGAGATTTGTACCAAGAAATTAAGCTATCGATCTAGACATCAATTCACGAACTGACATCAAGGGAGAAGTAGAGATCGATGACCAAGATGTTTACAAGAAACTCTCGGACTGTTGGCACTGAGAATAAATGTCATTACATATAGATCAACATATACATGACTATATATCTTGCTATATATGTACATAAAATTAAGAGAATTAAAAGGGTATATATGTTAATTATTTAGCCATATAAACAAGAGATTTAAGAGTAGCGGCAATGGATAAAACCAAGAATGTTGAGCATGTTAAAAACCATAGATGTAATATTCAAATCTTTGAACTGATTTACAAAACCAACACATACAAATTGTCACAAACTATGCTACTTAATTAAATACTCAACATGATTTAGGATCCTATAAATTGCAAATCCTTTGTCACAATAAAAAACCCATTAAAAAATAATCCACAAACCAAATGACAAACGCTTGCAGGTTTATTGCCTCTGAAGTCTGAAAGTTGTTGGAGTCTACCATTTTTTGAAGTTTAAAATCTGGGTTGTGTTTTTAGACAAAAAACTTCTTTCGGGTAGTGTTCTTTGTTGAATAATTTTTCAAGGAAAAAATCTGCACATTGATCATCCTTGTGTAATGCTTACCAAACTTTTATTGTACATTATAACTATTTATTCTAAGTAATGATAAAAGTAATAATAACTTGTATCCGATATCCAAACCCAATATGAGCAGAAAATCCCTAGTTGATTGGGGATGGGAAGGGGTTTTTCCCGAATCTAGAAATCGAGAGGGAGTGCATGGGGATACTCTTCGACTCCCCTGCATGAATGTTTATATGTACAATACTATTTTTATGTGAACATGTATGAAAGTTTTATATGATGTACAATAATTATTTTATTACTTTTAAAATTTCTGTCAACCTTTTTCGCGTCATTTTCAGATGGATCAATTTATGATCAACTTAATTTGACTCTTGTATGTATCAACCTTGGTCATATTTGTTTCGTGAAGTGTTTTGTATCAAATCAACAATTATCGGCCTTGCCAAATATGAATATACAAACAAATAAACAATGTCCCTAGAATGGAACAGCTCCGGTTAAACTGAATTAAGAGTTACAAACTTACAACTCCGAAATAAGCCCATAAGATAATGTACGCATTAACCGAATACAAGGCTAATTTCATATTGGGCTTCCTACTGCATAAGCCCAAACAAGATATGTCCACGTTACACTTTACAATTTTACATGCATAACAAAACAATAGTGAATCCACTCTCTCTCTCTCTCTCTCTCACACACACACACACACACACACACAATGTTTCTTTGGTCTTTAAGCCACTAGAAAGGATTTTCGGTTGTTAATAAAAATAGTATTTAATTAAATAAGAAAGTGGCAAAATTAATGAGTTCGAATGAAAAGGTAGGTGGGGGGTCCACAGAACATAAAAGAAGAGAGGGTGGGCGGAGAAGGCAAGGGAAGGGAAGGTCACCAAATTGGAAACAAGAAGGCATGTGGAAGCATGTGCGTTCCGTTTCCACCACCAAATATACATATGGAATTTAAACACCGTTTCATATATATGTTGTCAATCTTGTATATACATATATATATGTATAATGTATGTGTATGCACTCAAATGCCACTAAATCTTGAATGGTCTCTTTATCGATCATTCCATCCATCCATTAATACATGACCCCCCACACATTACACGTACGTACATAATTTCATATATATAGAAATTTGATCAATATAAAACCATCTCTTAAACATAAAGCCTAAAGAAATATTTTGGGTCTTTAGATTAACTTGATTAATGACTCATATTAATTTGTGATAAAATTGTAATTATCATATATTAATTATGAACGAAAAAGGCAAAAATGGAAAATCCTACCCTTCCCATCGACATGCGCAACCAAAAAGTTTCCCCCTTTGAACTTAAAAAAAGTTTATCCCTCAAAATTTTAATTTTTCATAATTAATAAAGTTTTGCGAATTTAATCAAAAAAGTTATACCAATTTTCTAGTTTTTTAATCCTCTTCCAACAAAGATCAATATTCCCATATTTTTCTATTTTTTTAAATACAAACCAGATGAAAATGCAGATTTGAAAATGCAGATTTGTAATTACAAATATGTACAAATGAAAATGCATATTTGAAATTACAAGTATGCAGATTTTGAAAATACAGATTTGAAATTAGAGATATGAATAGTTGAAAATGCAGATAACTAAAATTTTTGCATTTTCGCTGCGTGTTCATATATCTGCATGTTCATATAACCAAACTTTTTTGCATTTTTGGGTTATGTATTCATGTTTTGTATGTTCATATAAGCAAACTTTTTTATAGTTTCGAGAAATCTGCATTAAAAAAAGTTTCAAACATATATTAAGCTTAATCTTGTTTTAAAAAGGACGAAAAACTGAATCTAATGATATATATTTTTGCTAAATTTCTTTTTAACGAATGAGTTATGATCATTTGAAGTTGAGTGTGAGTTTTTCTTAAAAAATGGTTTCCTGGGAACAAAGGGAGGATGGCACGTGAGTTTTGTTTTGTTTTTATTTTCCAGTTTTACCCCCACTCCATATTTTAAACTAATATATACATCAAACGGAAATGTGTTAAATAACGAAAATTATACCAAATTAACAAGAAGATTATGCTCTTTAATTTGAGACCGGTCTTGATATAACTTTTTCAATTTTTTTGTGTTTGCTGGGTTTTTTCAGTACAGCTCGCCATTTGCACTAGTGCAAATTTTGCACAAGTGCCAATTTGCACATGATGCACAGATTCACCTAGTTATTTTTCAGTAAAAATGTAAATATGTTTTGCACAAATGCAAATTTTGCACATGATGCACAGATTCACCTAGTTTTTCAACACAGATGTAAATATGCACTAGTGCAAAGTGTAAAATTTACATTTGTGCACAGTCGAACTATACTGGGAAAAAAAACCCAACAAACATGATTTTTTTTTCTTCCAAAAAAATATGTCAAGACCAATCTCAAATTAAAGAGAATAATTTTTCTCGTTAATTTGGTATATTTTTCGTCATTTAACACCTTCTCGTTTGATTGATATGTTATTTTTAAAAAAGTGGGAGTAATGTAATAATGTTCGTACTATCTTTTCCAATTTAATTTAAATAAAAAAGACAGGAAATTAAATGATTGGCCAGAAATGGATCTCGCAGTTTTCGTACCTAAAACCGGCTCGTTTGAACCGCACCCTTTATAGTGGGAGGTTCAAATAAGAACCTTAAATTAGATGAGAATGGGAGACTCAATCCCAGCCGTCCAATTCCCCCTCATTCAATGTCATTGCCCACCCATGAATTCCTCACATGCACCCTACCACACTCTATCCCCTCACGCTTTCTATCCATGAATTCAACTTACAAAATGAACGGTTGAGATTGAGTTTCCGATTCTCAATTAATATATCATTCTCATTTGAACCTTCCCATATATATATATATATATATATATATAGAAATTGCATCAATAAAGAACAATGTGTTAAACAAAGAACCCAAAAAACCAATCTGGATCATTGGATCTTTATAATCAATGGATAAGATTTAACGATGGTAAAACTGTAATTAACATGTATTAAAATAGGAAGAAAAGGGCAAACATGAAAATCCTCCCTTAACAAACCCACGATTTAACAAAAAATACCCCCCCCCCCCCCCCCAAAAAAAAATTTTAAATTGTCATGACTTTTTATGTTTTGTGAATTTAAACAAAAAAATTATACCAATCTTTTAGTTTTTTAATCTTCTTTCAAACAAGACTACTCTTCCCATATTTTTCTAATTTTTTTTTGAAAATGCAAACTTTGTTTGCTTTTTGGGTTGTACGGATTTTGCATTTTGGGTTTGAATATGTAATTACGTCACCCAAAAAAAGCATCGAGAAAGGTCAAGCATATATGTTTTATGAAATGATCAGCAGTTTCATTTATGCTATGCCCTACATCGTGTTCGTCTGTGTTTATTGAGCTTTCAGCACCGTGCGCTTTGCTTCGCTTTATAAAAGAGAGATTTTTGCATTTTTGTCTGCATTTTCATTAAATCATGTTGGGTTGACACTTTGCATTTTCATAATTTTGTATTTTGGAAACATTTGGATGACCTGCATGTATATATATTTTACAATTTCGATTTTTTGCATTTTGCATTTAGAATGAAACCTAACTCAAAATGCAAAATTTGCATTTTAAAAAAAAAGTTTCAGAAATATATCAAGCCTGGTATTGTTTGAAAGAAATGCCGTGGGTTTTTTGTTTTTTTAAAATATGTGGGGGGTTTTTGTTTTTTTAATTTTGGGTGAGGTTATTGTAAGATGTAAATTAATGTAAGATGTGTAAGATGCGATCTGAACCATTCATTTTTCATCTGATCTTCAAATTATTACAGATTTTTATTTCTTAAATTAATTTAATAATAATGGTAGGTAAGGGTATTCTTGACTTTTTATAACTACTTAAATTAAGGAGTTGCCATTTTTACATTTGATGAAAATTCAGAAACAAAATCAGACGTAATCTTGATGAAAATTCAGAAACAAAATCAGACGTAATCTGTTTGAAATTTTTGATGAAAATTCAGAAACAAAATCAGAATCTTGATGAACCCAATTCATCTTGATTTAATAATTTAATGAACCTAGAAAATGATTAATGAGATGAATATTATGATTCATTAGATTAAAATTATGAAGAAAATTGATGAATATTATCAACCACACTCATTTGGTCTCACCCCCTAGTATGATGATTCATGAGATGAATAATATGATGAAAATGAAACAATAAGCCACCATTGTTGATTCATACTAAAGAAAC
Organism: Pulicaria dysenterica; assembly: GCA_947179395.2. NCBI lineage: Eukaryota > Viridiplantae > Streptophyta > Magnoliopsida > Asterales > Asteraceae > Pulicaria > Pulicaria dysenterica. The sequence continues at coordinate 96,753,755 of OX359290.1, read as the reverse complement.
AAAACTAAATAATCTCATCCATTTTGTAGCCGACCAAACTTGGTTTTACAGTCAAGTGCTACCATCTCTGCACTAAAATGATGAACATAAAAATTCAAACAACAAATTGAAAACCTCTCGTTTGTTTATATTCAAAAACAAAAACAGAATCTTGATGAAAACTACATAAAACTCACTCCAGAAATCGAATCTTCTTCATCCTCACATGGTTATGAAACATGAAATTGATGAAAACACTCACAAAATCAAATCTTCTTCCAGATCTGGTGATAATCGGTCTTCCAATCGACTTGTATACATGACGCATGCGGCGGTGGTGATAATCGGTCTTCAAATCGGGTTTCAAAATCGCCATTGTCGACGACCCGAGAGGTTTGGGTTACAGAGCGGCGGCGGCGGGTTAGGGTTAAGAGCAGCGGTGGTTTTGCGATGGCCATGGTTGAACGAAGCATAAACCCCATCTGAGTGCGGTGGCTACTAAACCCCCATCCATGGCGGATGGTGGTACAGTCGAACACCGGGGTCGTCGGAGAAAGGAGGCAGCGGCGGCTGCAGATGTGGTAGTGGATACCCTCCGGCATCACTCATATGCGACTCTCCCTATTCCGGCGGCATCTCTCATATGCGACTCTCCCTATTCCGGCGGCACTCTCATCTGTAAATCTCAATGGGTAGATCTCGATTGGGTGATTATAAAAGTGTAGAAAGAGAGAGAAAGAAGGAGAGAGATTGAAAACTGATTCACTAGGCGTAATTTACGGAATATATAATTAAAAATAAATACAATACCTAAAACACCCTTATTTAGAAATGGATACGTGTCGATCTGTGGTTACATCTTACACATTTTACCCAAAATCACATCTTATTTGATCCTAATCCTATATATATATATATGAGAGAGAGAGAGTTAGTGTGAGTATATATATTTTGGTAAGAATGGGAGAACAAATTTTAGCCATCATTTAGTTGATCTATTAGATCCAACGGTCGCAATTCACCCGTTACAATTCATGGCTATCGCAATTCATGGTAAAACAATAAATAAATGAAGAGCAAAATGTAGACCGTTCGATCAAATCAAATGAATGATCAAAATTAAATCTCCAATTATCAAATAAATATCAATTCTCGCTTAAACCTTCCACTATAAATTAATATTCGATGTGTTGTAGTTTTGATGAGATATGATAGTACGTACGTGGTTATAAATTAATGTCTTGAAAACAAACGTAGTGAAATAACCAAATAAACATAATTACTGCTAGCCACTTGTAATAATTTCAATATCACGTATGTAGTTATGTATCTTTTGCTTAAACCCAACTCCTCTAAAATTGGACCAAGTATCTCCATATGGATTTTCTTGAATATTAACCTCGTGTCATATTTTAATTCCTAAAATTTTTTAAGACTGTCTTATCATACCCAAAATATACAGACCTAGAAAACAAACCGACGGGTTAGCACAATTATTACCCACGTAATAATACATAACAAGATATCGAATTAAATGTTAAGATAAATGTTCAATATAGTCCATACTTATTGCATAGTCCTGAGGGACTAATCTTAGCCCTTGGATCAACCCCATCAATGGTCCAGATTGAATTTTAAAAATTTGGGCGGAGTAACATTTTCATAATTAACATGTAATGATTTTACCATCACATGTGATTGTATAGTGAATCACATGTGATTTTATATTGAATCACATGTGATTAAATATTAAAATTTAGGACTATATTTTTTATATGGAATATATTGAACACAACTCTAAATATTAATACATCATATTAAATACCTAATTTTAATTTTTAATCAATTAACAGTGACAATAACCGATAACGTAGTGATTTGTAGCAAATAACAAATAAATTTAATACAAATAACGTTACTGATTTGTAGCTTCACAATTACTACCCTAAAACCTACGTCCCTGCTTTGTATTTTAATTTGTTTCCTTGCAATATGTAAAACCATGAATATTTATCCTTCTTTTTTTCTTTGCCACATCAATAGTACATAATTTTCATTTTTACTCTCTCTCATCCTCACATCCATCTCTCTTAACCTCTCTAAGTTTTAAAACAAGAATTAAATTTTAGAGAGAGGAGAACATAGAGAGAGAGAGAGAGAGAGAGAGATGAGATAGCGTGAGTGAGAACTAGCTCAAATGGGCTAGCAGTCCAACTTACAAATCAACTTTGATTGTTGAGGGGCATATATATATATATATATATATATATATATATATATATAAGAAAGAAAGATAAAAAGATGAACTCTAAAATGGGGTCCACTACTCTCTTGTCTGGTGCACAACTCTTCAACTTTTTAAAGTTCAAAAACCTTTCAATATGCAATAGCACAGCCAAGCCGGCACAACCCTCACACAATCGGCCCTTCAATCGCATAACCAGGTCGAGATTCAAATCTTTCAATTACAGATGTAAAATCCCACTAGCTTAAGTCCACAAAAGTCAGATAAATGGTTAGGTTATCTACTGAGCTTACGTAAACTTTTTTACTGGGATTTGTAATTTGCTTAATCTATTGACTATTAGGTTAATAAGATATTTAGTTATTTTCTTTTTATGATATTCATACAAGATATTTTTTCTGTAACGAAACAACACCTGTCTCATAGTTTTCTTAGTCTTTCTATAAGAGGTAGAACTTCAATTTTTTTTAAATTAGAAAATAATAACGCTGTTCAGAATAAAGTTGAGGGGTTACGCAGTAACCTTGGACAACACAACAGATCCGCCACCATATACACATTTTGGAGTATCTATTAGATATCTAGGAATCCATTTAACTGCTTCCGAGGTTTCTTTTCCTGGATTTGATAGATACTTACCTACAACATGAACGAAATGATACATAAGACTACCAATTGATGAATTATAAGAAACTTTTCTCATTTCTTAATTTTTTCATTACACTAGATGGACATTGTTCTGAGCTTAACATGAACTGGTTAACCATATGGTCATCTCATATAATCTATGGCAATTTGTGACACAGATTAGGTAACTAAAATGACTCCCGAGAAGGTACGACTTCGTTTATTTGCTTTCTAGTTTGCCGACCATAGTTTATCGTAGGTTTGACTCTTACTTACCCTAGCTATTAGGTGTATCACAAATGGAGTTCTAACTAACTTTACTTTGTGCATCTTGAACCATTCAAGTACTTTCTCAATGTACTTCTCTTATGATATCCATAATTTGTTTACCTTTATATCTCATAAAATCTTGTAGAAAGGATTTGATTTAATTTGCTTGACCTAAACCCTTCATTTCAAAGGATTTATTTAGCTCATAATTTAACTTGTCAATTTTCCCGATATCCTTGCCAACAAATAACATGTCATCAATCTTTCAATATAAATAAAAGACTAGTTAAAAAAAATTATTAGACAATCTAAACTCTTTATTTAAAAAATAGTTAATCTTGATCATTCATTTGCTACAAATCAAAAAATCAATTTTAACTTTTTAAAGTTAAGTATTTTTAATCTTATCCTACTAAATTAATATTTAAACATATATATGTAAATTTTACTTATCCATACTTTTTAAATTATTATGCATAATTAATTCAAATCCTACTAAAATTATGTATCTTAAGCTCTATCAATAATATAATATTATACGCATTCAAATTCATCGTCCTTATCTATGTTTATATATATATATATATATATATATATATATATATATATATATATATACTAGGTTTTAAGCCCGTGTAAACACGGGCCATAATGTAAGATCTTCGTCATATGATTTTATATATCTATGTATTGAGTAACATAATGCTTGTTAATCGAATGCTAACATATAAGTTTACAAAATATTTTTTTAATTAAATAAGCTTAAAAATACCAAAAGTAGTTTAAGTATTCAAACAACTTAAAATAAACAATCACAAGCACCATTTTAGATTAAACACGTAAATACTTTTAAACAACTCCGTTATAATTCAAGCGTTCTTACTTCTCATGCCTTTATATAACAATTGACTCTATTAGAACATCAAATGCACTATAGAGATCAAACACTACACCATGATGCTACACTTAAAATAATATAGAAACCTTACCATTATTTGTATTAGATTATAAGTGCAGTATGTGCCGTATGTCAATTGTAGTTTTTTGAGCTTTCAAGTACTAAAGTTGCAAACCCTTAATGATTTCATTCTCAAGAGTGTCATTTAATATTTCACCATAGGTTTCTTCGTGAAATTATAAACCTTACCATCTAATTCTCCCGGATGGTGAAAAACAGTAGTTATGTGGGAATCATTTGAATTCCCATACCATACTTCAACCTCTATTTAAGAAAAGTTCTAATTAGGAGTGTTCTTCAATCAATTCGAATCAACACGCAAAATTTATTGATCTACAAAAAAAAAACAATCGTTGCCTTATTGAATGAGAAACAACCACAACAAAAAGAATCGGCCCTCATTAAATGGAGAACTCGACCCCGAAAATCACGCCACATCAGCAAGCTACAGATGCTAATTAGCTTTAACATTAAAAAATAGGATGCCATGAATAGTGCGAAGTGAATATGGATACATTTTCTTGGGTGTATAGGTTTGTTGATTTGCTTGCTAATGTATATGTTATGTTCTTCAAATCAGATAAGCACTCCCTAACACTCTACTTGTATTTGCTTATTTTAAAATAAATAAGGGTTTAAAAATGAAGGATGCTTAGGTGGTTATGGACTTGGTGCTTATTTTCATACCAGATAACCCAAAGTACAATATCTACCAAGTTTTTTTGAGCTTTTCCTATGTACTTTGCATATGTACATGTACATATTAACTTTTCCAACAAATGGACTATGCTAGTGTAAAAAAATTAACAAAGATACAGGATCATCTCAAACCTTCGTGAAGATAAAAATAAGATGAATCCTTGATACAAAAGGAATACCTTTCAGAATCTTCTCACTCATGTTTACTTTCAGAAAAAGCAAACAACCTCATAGAGTCTAGAAGCTATGAACTCTAATATATCTTAGTAGTCAACTTAATGACGTTTAATTTTTTTAAATAAAAATAAAACATACTTAAGGAGAAAAAAAGGCATACCTTTAAGAATCATCATAATCTTTTGTCAATAAAACATGCTGCTTCTGAAACATGTTTAAGGAGACATTAATTGTAAGAATGCAAAACATGAAACATGATAGGAGCATTTATAGGGCAAGCGGAATAGGACTGTAACTTAAGGTCACGAAAAATCCGATAATCAACAATTCTGTTTTTAGATTTGCAACAATATACACATAACCTTGATTTCTTAAAGAATCCTCCAAACAATGCCATATCCACATTCGAAGCATCACACATTCAGAGCCGGTCCATTAGTTTTTTGTATCCTGTGCGAAGTCAGTTCGCCCCCTATATATTAAGTTTACAATGTATCAAAGACATACTCCCTCCGTCCCAATTTTATTGTCCATTTTTTACTTTTTAAAGTCATTCTTTTTCAAGTTTGACCTTAAATATATTTATTTGTGTTATATAATATTTGATACAAAATATATGAATGCATTGTATTTTAAATATATTTTCATTGACATAATTTTCATCAAATATTATTTAACATAAACAAAAATATTTAAGGTCAAACTTGAAAAAGAAAAACTTTGAAAAGTCAAAACTGGACAATAAAAATGGGACGGAGGGAGTATATATTATAACGTTTTGCAAGAAAACATACAAATGTTCAAATTATTACATAAAAATAAACTTGCAAAATAATATGCAAAAATATATATCCAACTAATGTCTTCATTACCCTTAATTCAAATACATAACCATAACATTACTATTATAAATATAATTCAATGACATCAAAGACATAACATAACTTTACACAAAGAACATAAAAGTACTATTATAAAACAACTCACATTCACACACATAAGCAGCAATGTATTGTAAACCACTATCTTTATAATTCGTGTTATTAATATGATTTAAGAATAATAGGCCAAAAATTAAGATGGTAATGGAGGAGCTGAGATGATACAAAATCTTTAATTAAACCACAACCAGAAACTCATATTGTAGAGGAAGCAAAAAACCTACAAATATTAATAAATCCGTTTGTACTTCGTTCAAATCTCATCACTTATATATCTCAACTACGCAACTTAATTTATCATCTTTAATAAATCGATTCAAGAACGTAGTTACTTACAATAAAAGTTCGGGTAGACGTCGTTGATGATCGGGATTGATATTCCTGTTAAATAAATAATTTATTATTGTTATTCATATATAGTGTAGGGTACCTTTATGTAAATACTGTGTATTATTTATATTCGTGATGGAATGCAATACGCCCTTAACGGGTTTCCACAATACCTAACAATTCCGACGAATTTAAAGATCGGAACTCGTAATAAGCATCAGAATGCTGACGATTGATCAAGTTCAACCTACGTTGCGTTAACAGATCGAAAGATCGGAATTACCTCCGATTTGGAGTTTGTGGTGCTGAAGGAGTAATGGAAATTACCGGAGCCGGATAAAAACATCAAAACTACGACAATGAACGTCGCCACGTAAGCAAAAACGCATCCGTATCTCGTCATCTGATTGATTTCTGATATTGGAGAGAGCGACCCGCTTCAAGAGTTGAAAGTGGAGGATTATGAAACGCTATTCTCGCTGTTTTGTTACTCTAAATTTATGGGCCTTATTTAAAGTTCAGGGATGATACGTTACACACCATCAATGAAGATTTAATAAATTATGATGAATTACAATTAAATTTGAATGTACACAAAGAGACACACCTTGTTGAAACAAATATAACCTAAAACGAAGCCACGTCTTATTATCAACCACTCTAATTTGCTTCAATTTTGACAATAGAGAAAAAGGGGATATGCCAACTCAACTTTAAAGGATCTTGTTTTAGTATATATATATATATATATATATATATATATATATATATATATATATATATATATATGTGTGTGTGTGTGTGTGTGTGTATAACACTACACATTTATTGTAATTAAATTTTACATTGTTTCTTAAAATTGTCAGATTGAGCTCTAATATCGTTCATAAAGTTCAATAATATATTTAGATAAACGAATATAAATTTATACTTTCCCATAAATAAATTATGGGTACCTACAAAATGATACATATAAATTTGCAACTTTTTCACCTATATATACCCATTTTAGTCTCATTAACAAATCAGACACAATCAAACAAAGAGTTAATTACATAAATAGTTATTGTGATTGTCAAACAATTTCATTATTAGTCATTTAACTTCATAAATTACAATAATAGTCATCATGATTATCCACTTTTGGTTTTTTAGGTAATTATTATTAACTTTGACTGTTAGAACACTTATTATCAAACAACATTTACCTTTTTCCTACCCTTTTATTCTTGTTTAACATTCTAGTTACATTAATTAAATGTATTATTTAGTAAAGGTAAAAAAATTAATATTATAATTATTCTTAAAACCAAATTAACGCTTTTAGTAATTCATTTTGTTCTTATTTCAAACTAATAATTAACCAGTATGCAAATCACTTGCAAAAATCCAATCAAGATCAAGCAGTGAAGCACAATCTTGTTTTGCAAACGAGAACACAATTTGGGTTTGCAAATATAATTGAACAAAAGAAACTAAACTCTAAATCGTTTGAACGTGTGGAGTCTAGAACAAATCAACCAAACTGAACTCTTTTAACCTTTGACTTGTGCAAGGTGTAACATATCGAACAATACATCCGTACATAGATTGAACAAATCAACCCGAACCCAAACAGCCGAAACCAAACAACCTCATCGATTTAGGGTTTCGCACCAACAACTGATTGTCGTCCTTAGACCGGCGATGGGGAGGAAAAAAGGGGCATTCCCCTCTCTAGATCCGGGGTTTTTGTTTTGAAGGGGAGATTTCATTCCCAGTAATGGTTGTTCTATGGGGCGTTGACGATGAAGGTGAGAAAGTCATGTCGGTGCTAGTGATGGTGTCAGTGTGGTCCTATCGATGATGGTCCCACGTCGGAGTTGTTTTAAAGTGAGAGGAAGCAAAAGTTTTGAAGAGGGATAGAGAGAGAGAGATATATATATATAGAACAATGAGAGATAGTGGATGTGAGGGGAGGGGAAGGAGGTGGTGTCCAGCGGAGGGAGGGTGGTGGGCATGTCGACATCTGGCAGAGGGAGGCGAGGGTGTAAGTGTATGTGCATGAGACGGATAACACGTGTCATTATGTCCAATATTATAAGACACTAAGGGTCACACTATTACACATCCAACTAGAACTATTCTTGTAAATCATCAATGATAGTGTGAAGTTAATTAGTTAGTTGGATTAGTTAAAGAGAAAAAATAGATAATAAAAAGTTTATTTATTATTTACGAGATTAATTAAATATTAGTTTAATATCTAATAGAAAATTGATTAATAAGTGTATAAATTAATCTAGAGGTTAGTGATAATTAATTAATTATCTAAACCCAAGGGATTATTTTTGTATGGATTTAAAAGTTATTAAGATGGGCTTAGACCATGATTTGTTTATAAATAGGAAACAAATCTAGTTTGAATCAATAGAGAAATTAACAACCCTAATCCCTAAAGGTATAATCCTTATCCTTATCGTTTTGTTTTCCTGTTGAATAGACTGGATCACTGATGAGGTTTTTGATAATTAATTAATGATTTTATCCCGCAGTACAAGTTAATTTATTATTTTGTTATCTTTAAAAACCCAACAGGGGGGGGGGGGGGTGGCCAGTGTGATGATACTAGAGAGAGATCGAGAGAAATGAGATGCAGATAGGTGGACAGATCGAGACGTCGAGGTGAGAGAGTGTGTTTGCTTAAAAAGGAATCTTAAAGAAACATGTTTGGACACAACTTTAATCGGCAAAGGTTGTTTGGTAACAAGGATAAAATGATAAAAGACTAAAATACCCTTTGACTAATAGTAAGAGTTCATTGCAGTTAAAGGACCAAAAGTAAAACAAACCAATAATCATATAACGATTTTCATAATTTTAATAGTTAAAATACTAAAAGATAAATTCCATGGCATCCAGATAGACCATTTATATAATTAACTCTAAAACAAAATATTGAAATTTAGAAATTAATTAATATTACCATATTATTAATTTATAATTAGTTATGGTAATTAGATAAATAAGCTATATGTAGAAACTTCAACTGCTAAACATTAAATAAACAACACATGCTACAATGAATTCAAATTAATAATACTAAATGTAATAAAGGATATTGATAATTCTTATGTTTATAATAGATGCAAAAGGAATGTGTTCTTAATTTAAAATTTTAACTTTTTGTGATGGGGTAAAGAAGTTGGAGATAGTAATTAGAGTAAATGCTTGCTAGGCTAGCTAGTTTCTAATATAATTCATCGATCTCTTGATGTTCGCCTCCAATCTAAAACAAAGTATCCCATTTTGTCTTGATGCATGTATGTTTTTAATTAATTATTATTATTATTGTTATTATTATTATTATTATTATTATTATTCCAGTGCGTTTGGATTTGGATGCAGTCTTTTGTTTTGTTTTGTTATTTTTGTCAATACCAAGTTGTCTAATTAATTAAGACTTCAAACTTATGTGGAAGTCAAGATCAATGCGTTGCCAATTCACATGGAAACATGGGCTCTAGGACACAATTGGCCACTTGGGTGTCATCTTGTGGCCCATTTGATTTGTACAACTCCTTCGATTCATTACATGCTCCTATTGAAGATCATATATGTCACATTTCATTTCATGATATACATATATATGGTCTTATGCATGCAAACCCTAGAATATATGAGTAGTCACATTTCGATCTTCTTATTTAATTTTATAGATGCGTCTAGCCGGACTTTATGTTGTCGGACTCTAGCTAGTTAGATTCAACAGCATGTTTTGCGTTTCTACGTACAGACACTAAATGTGGACCGCCAAACAAGCTTTAAAAGAAGAATGATGGCAGATGGAAGTCTATATATGCTATTATCCACTTGACTGCGTTTCTTTCGGCCGACCTCTGGATACGACAAATAATAGCTAGATCATGCATATGTTTATCTTAAAAAGTATCAAGATCGAGTAATCTGATATGTTTTTTAATTTTATTTCTAATTAGTTAATTGGTACAAAACATTATTGTGTATTTCTTTAGTCCTGATTAATATAGATAAGAGATTACATACACTTCTGTATATCTAGATTCAAGACTAGACTCCCATAATGTTTGTAATTTACAATGCTATAAGGTAACTAGCTAGAGATAACTAGATAAAGATTAACATTAATATTTGAAGAAACAACTGGAGCAAGATTAAACCACTTTGAGAAAAATATTAGAAGAAGCAACATTGATTCAAGTGGAAGAGCTTGAAAACAAAGTTAGTCTTCTAGACAAAAAAAAATGTTATATGTTTTCTTGCAATAGTTAATTTGATACACAAGAAGTGTAAATAACATAAATTAATTAATATGGGTTGAAACAATACGTAGGGGGTGTTCGGTAGAGAGAAAAGAAACGATAAGAAATGGAAATAAGGTGGTTTCTCTTGTTTGAGAAAAATGATTTTTGTTTTGGAATAAGAATGGTTTCTCCAAACATTTCCATTTCCCCCTTCCTTTGAATTTTCATTTCTCTACAAATTGTGGAGAAATGGAGCCGACCTCTAGTTTCAATGTGTTTCAGCCGACTTCTAGTTTAATTTCTCTATAAGTCGTCGATGTTTGGTTGCAATAGAACCCAAAACGGTCGACATCTGGTTGCGATGTGCGATGTGTGTCCGGCGACACCGCCAACGACACAGCCGACGTATGGTTCAATTTAACCATAAATGGTCGTTGCTTGTTGCGATGTGTTTCCAGCGAGGCGGCCAACACCACCTCTGACGTCTGGCTCGATTGAACCCTAAATCGTTGTCGTTTGTTTCGATGTGTTTCAGGCGAGGCAGGCAATGCCGCAACTGACGTTTGGTTCAACTGAACCCTAAATCGTCGTCGTCTGGTGCGATGAGTTGCCGTTGCGATGATGAGTAGTCTGCCTGCGACCTGAACCACCTGTTTCTTTTTTTAATGATACCAAGGAAATCAATTCCAATTCTCACTCATTTCCATTTCTCCCTCATTTTCATTTCTTTTCCCTCTACCAAACACCCCTTTATTGCAATATGAAATTGAAGGTCAAATAATCATTAATTTATCAATACATGATCAAATTTGATGTAAATCCCATTAATGGGACAAAGTGGATAAAGTTGAGTTTGTGGCTTAAGTGTTATTGTAGTAAAATTGATGTCATGGTCGGAATCACTTGAAATTTTTGGTTGAATATAAACGAAAAAATAAAGGTTCTTTTCAACCTGAAACATATCTAAAGTTCATCAAGTACATCGATTAGGTGAACTACAACCATACTAGGTAATACGGGCATAATAAGGATTGAGTATGTTCGTATCAAACCCTAGACACATATTAGGCTTAGTACGCTCATGTTGAGCCGTACCGGTAGATACGACCATATATGAACCGTATCAAACCCTAAGTGTGTGTTAAGTTAGGTAGAACCAAGGAAACCATATAGGGACCATACAGGTCAATAGACTCAATACAACCCTATTAGGTCAGACTGAGACAGTATTAGCCGCTAAGGAATTGCAAATAGTTTCAACCAATCATAAGCTACATAATAATATAAAAATGCATTCTAGATGTTAATTCGAAATTTGTTTGCACAACATTAAATCTAAAGTTCATCAAAAAAGACATCAGAATCCGTAAACATTGATATTTCTAAATTCTAAATGATCATTTCCTTAAGTATGGTCCTGAAATGATTCAGAACTATGTCCCTTTAGAATAATCTACTTCTAAAAGATCAACTGGTCCTCACCTCAACATCAACCTCCCGCGAGATGGAACAAGTGGAAGATCTCTGAACATATCTATTGGTTCAACCTTACTATCAATATAATTCCATTACATGGAAACACGTGGATGGCTAGGATTATATCTTTTTACTTATAAATAGCGCTCTAAACTTTGTAATCAAGTACTCAACTCAATCAATTTCTAGTTAGTACTTTTCAGTTAAACAAAAAAATATCTTGATTTTGTTCTTAAGATATTTTAGAGTGTGTGCTCTATAAAGTGTGTTCTCAAACAATTGTTTGTTTATTAGTATAACAAATGAGTAAAGTATATTGCTTGGTGAATGATTATATTTGTCAGGGCCGGCTCACAGGGTTTATGTGTTCTCGTCAAACATATGGGCGGATTAGGAAGCGAGAATTACGAAGGGACGATACAAATTGCGAGATCGAGATGGTTATCACGGTACTCGCAATAAGAACGGTTCCTAAATGAACCCTCTCATATATATATATATATATATATATATATATATATATATATATATATATATATATATATATATATATATATATGAAAACTGAAATGATCGAGAATGAATATTTAGGTGAGAGCCTTAATCTTGAATTTTCATTTGATGTGATAGGATGATGTACATTTGACCCTTTATTACTCAACCATAAATTGTGACGGTAATGAATTGTGACGGCTAAATTGCGAGCTTTAGATTATTAAATCAACATTAATTGATGTCTAGAATTTGTTCTCTTAATCTCATATAAATATTAGTTCTAACTCTTATATATATATATATATATATATACACACACACACACTAGCATATTACCCGCGCAATGCGACGGTGTCAACTAATTTTTACTCAGTAACCTACTTGTTTTCGGTGTTCATCAATACAGTGATTACAAATAATTTTCCTTTGGCAAGTGGCAACATGTCTATTTTCTTTATCTTTTTTCTATTTTCTTTATTATTATTCTATTCTCAATCAACTCTTTTATTATTTTAAAATAAATTTTGAGAACAATTAAATAAGAAAAACGATCTCTACTTATAAAGTAGGTTAAATTAAATGACAATACAGAGCGTAAATTAGTAATTTGAAACTATTAAAAATTAAGAGATTAAGATTATAGAATAAATTAATTTGAAACTTTATATGAGCTATTTTAAAAAATTAAAATATATGTTTATAAATTCTAATTATATGTTATTCACATTTATAAGCTCTACTTAATTATACACATTTTTTTGATAAATAAGTTAAAATGTTTATAACATAATTGAATATTTATTATTTGATTTTTTTAAGTATAGAAGATTTAGTTATTAAAATGTAATATAAGAATCTTATTAAATGCATCTAATAGTTACTTTATATAATAGTTTCCATTTATTTATATGAAGGGTAATTTAGTATATTCAACTTACTTAAAAATTAATAGTTTTTAGGTTGTAAATGCTTTATATAGGAGTAAGATATATATATATATATATATATATATATATATATATATATATATATATATATATATATATTTGTGTGTATGTTTGCGAGATAATCATTTCAGCCAATAATCGAACATGACCACTGAAATTTGCAAGATTTGATGATAACTAAAACACACTTTTAGTTAGACTGAAATTAAACATATGTTGTTTAATTTCTGATATAAAAGTTACAAAGGATAAAGTATCTACAAAGACTCGCTTTGTTACTGAATTTAGGTAAAAGAGATAGGAAAAAGACTTATGCGTCAAAGACTTCAAAGCATTTCAAATGCGCCAAAGACTTCGAAGCCTTTAAACTGTTTAAAGACTCTGAAGCCTTTAAAATGGGTAAATGACAAGTGTCAACTGAATAGCCTACTAGGATACGCTCATTACTGAAGTCTCTCACTGAACACAAAACTAGTATGTCAGTTCAAGACACTCTTAGCGAAGTCATAAATTGTATTCTTTTATAAACTGTCTGGTCAATGTAAAGACTGAACATGTGTTGTTCTATTATGCCTATGATCTTTCATATGTAAAAGTATTAACCCTTTTTGTATCTTCTGAAAGATACAAACACGATCAAACATTACGTCTGGAAAATGTTAAAGTTATTCCTGATGAAAAGATCTCAAAGATTTGTCAAGTACTAAAGTATGACTGACAACTACACCTTTCGTAAAGTCAAATATGAAGAAGCTTGGCTGACGAAAAAAGTTCTAACATGAAAAAGGAAAGTTAGAGTTTCAAGGTAACAATATAAGATAAATAATATTATTATATTACAAATGAGAAGAACCTTTTTTCCGAAAAGCAAGCACTCTACTTGTACTCAAGTAAGTGATATTGTAAGTTGCCAATTTGTTTTACAATAATATTTATGTATTTTCCAACTGCCGTATCATCGCATAAAGGATCTTCCAAAGTATCTGCCAAGAACTGCTATAAAAGACATGCACTCACAGCATGCAAATTACATCTCTACGTTCATTGAACATCTCACTCATAGAACTAAGCTTCAAACTTTTGAGCAAGACAAAGTTTTAGAGTTTGTATAAGTGTAGATCCAAACTTGTCAATGTGTTGGACCTCCTAAACATTAGATATTTAAAAGAAGCTTGTCTATGTGTTAGACACTTTAGATGTCATATTTTATTTTATTTTGAATTTCCGTTTCCTTATACATGTAATTCTTGATTCATTATCAATAAGAATTATATTAAAAGTATAAGCATGTACAATTAATTTAAAAAAACTTAAGTATATATTCAACCCTCACCTTTTTACAGACACTCATTATTGTATACTCACTTCGGAACTAACAATATATATATATATATATATATATATAGAGAGAGAGAGAGAGAGAGAGAGAGGAGGAATCTAGGGAGAACACCCCTTAAGTGAAGAACGGTGAAAACAATTCTACACCAATCATTAAAAAGGCACAATAGGAATTTTAAATGTTCTACCCCTCTCACATGCCTCATAAAACCTTTCCATAAATAAAACTTTTTTATACCATTGATTTTAAAATATATATATCTTTCGCGTATGTAATTATTAGATCAAATTTTTTTACCATTAGATTCATATTTAAATTCTCTTTAATTTGATATCACTTTTGATATATTTCGGTATACGAGAACTAGATGCAATCATTAGATATAGACACAACATTTTAGATGCAATTAGCCACAAAAAGTATGTGTTGCAATGGGAATCATAAAAACACTTGATAGAAGTAAAATACATTGAATCAAGACATATATAACTTGAATCAATAAACAAATGCAAACAAAAGCAGATGCAAGATGTAATATGTAGATGCAGATCGATATATAAACATATGTAACTCGACGTTAAAAAGATGTCGTCAATATAAACAAACGCTATGTAACTAGAAATATATGCATTTCACCTTTCCAAACCACATACAAATGCAATCGATGTTTTAAATCAATGAATTCAAAACTTGCATCCTAAAAAACATTGATGAGAACTACACAATCAAGCTTCCAAAGCATATACTCTACCTCATTTCAAAACCGATATTCAAAGTAATTTGTATATATCGTAGTAATATAAAAAAATTTATAGAATTCATATACTCGCATCCTAATTTGTTTTAATTTATTCAAACGATTAATGTTTAGTATGAGTAGTTGGACTTCTTTAAAAATCTAAAATTAAAACAAGAAGATAAAAATGGGATGGAGAGAGAAATTTTTATTAGGTCTAAAATACCCAATTTTTCTTATATTATATTTTAGGAAAATAAGAAATATATGAATTAAAAACAACCATAGATTAGGTAGATTTAGTGGCTAAGACGTGTTCTCACGGTTCTTCAAATAAGAGGTGTTCTCATTTGATCCTACCTCTCTCTCTCTCTCTCTCTATATATATATATATATATATATATATATATATATATATATATAGGGGAGGGTTCAAACAAGAACTGTTTTTCGTACGAGAACTGCGAGAACCAATCTCAGCCGTTCCTTGGATATGGAAAGTTCATGTATGGAGAGCGTGGAGGGGATCAAGTGTGGCAGGGTGCATGTGAGGAATTCATGGGTGAGCAATGACAATAAAGGAGGGAGAATTGGACGGCTCAGATTGATTCTCGAGGTTCTTGTTTGAACTTTTGCCTATATATATATGGGAAGGTTCAAATGAGAATTATAAATAAGTAAGAATGAGAGACTCAATCTCAACCGTTCATTTTGTATGTGGAATTCATGGAAGGAGAGCGTGGAGGGATAGAGTGTGGCAGGGTGCATGTGAGGAATTCATGGGCGGACAATGACATTAAAAGAGGGGGAATTGGACGGTTGAGATTGAGTCTCCCATTCTCACAAATATTTATGTTCTAATTTGAACCTTTTGTTAGATTATGTGCAGAGATAATTAATGGGCACATTGTATCCAATGTTATAAGAGACTAAAGGGTCACACTGCTACACACCCAATTCAGAACAGTTGGATTACACCATAAATCTGTGTGAAAATAATTAATCAGTTAGATTAATTATTAAAGAGAAAAAGAAAGTAATTAATCAGTTAGATTAATTAAAGAGAAAAGTAAATAATTAATCAGTCAGAATTAATTATTGAAATGAGAGATATAAATAATTATCCAGTTTGGATTAATTATTAGAAAGGAAATAATTAATAAATAGTTATTTATTATTTAAAGGGAATTAAATATTAAGTTCTAATATTTAACGGACTAAGTTAATTAATAGTTAATTAATTAACTAGTGAAGTCCAGGGGGTTAATATGAGAAGAGATGAAAGTTTAATTAAAACCAGTTAGGCTTTTAAACGGGCTTAGGTCCAAGTTAATCCCTATATAATATCCTTAAGCCTTAAGGATTAGATAGATGATACAAGGGAAAAACCCTAGCCACCACATCTCTCCCCTCTCTCTCTCGTCGCACACTCCTCTCTCTTGACGGTCTCACTCTCGGCTCTCTCTCCCTCTCTTGGTCGACGGTCTCATTCTCGGCCTCTCTCTCTCTCTCGAAGTCGCAATCGCAAAACACCAAGGGTGTTTGCGATAGGGTGGTCGACGCACACACACACACAAAGCTTTCGGGTTTTGTTGAAGGCTTGGTGATCCAGGAGCGGTCTAGCAGCCAGTTCAATCGGAGGTGCAGTAGTGGTGGACTATCTTTAGCAATCCTAAAGGTTTTGTTCAGGTATAATTCTATAACCTTATCTATGGGTTGTTTGTAAGAAACTATGTTGATCATATAAAAGTTTAAAGATCCTAACCCTTTTGGGGTTTAGAGGGTTGTGTTCAATCCAGTTCCGCTTTTAGGATTGAACCAGTGGAATCAAACCCAGGCTTGACCAGTTTGTGTCATATGGTGGTTTGGTCAGGTTCAAAACCCTTCAGTGGTATCAGAGCCTCGGCTCTATGATCCATAGTTTCTTGTTTGATCTGTTTTTGGGTTAAGGTTTGATTCTTGATCTTCTACTTGCTCTAGTCTTTTTCGAAAATCACCAAGGGCAACAAAACAGTTTGTTTTAGTTATCCAGTTTAATCCTATTAATCAGAAAGTTTAAACAGTTAGTTTAAATGGTTAAAAAGGATTGTGGTTTTTGGATAAGAACAAGTTTAGAATTAAGATAAATTAAACAGTTTGTTTTAATTAATTAAACCTAGTTTATCCATTGTTGTTTTTGTTTAATGGTTAAATGATCTACTTCAACTTGTTTCTTTCTCCACAAGTTTTCGAAAACCATAAGGGATAAAAACAAGTTTTCTGTTTTTATCCAAATAGTAAAAGGTTTGATTTTAACCAGTTAGGTTTAAACATGATTGCGTTTAAACGGTTAAAAAGTATAAACCTTTTATCTAAAACTAGATTTTAACAAGTTTTGAACTTTTGTTTAAAAAGGTTGAAATCAAGCTTTAGGGTAATTAGTTATTAATAAAACAAGTTTTGTTAATATTAATAATTAATAATTTTTGGTTTTTGAATTAAATCCAGTTTTTAATCAGTATATTAAAACAACTAGTTTTAATAGGTTAAAAGGATTTGGAATATTATTAATCGGAAAACGGGAACCGAGATCATCGTCATGTCGGGGGTGACCGTTAGCGGCGCGAAGGCCAAATGGGCCTAGCGGTGCCGGTTAGCGGCGCTAAGGGCAAGGTGGGCTTCGGCCCAAGTGTTTTTCAGCCCAAGGCGGTTCCCGACCCAAGGTAGTTTTCGGCCCAGATGGTTCTCGGCCCAAGGGGTTCTCGGCCCAGTGGGTTTCTCGGGTTGACGGGAGAGTTTGGCCCAAGATAGATTTTCCGGATTAATATAAAAGGATGATTAATTTTAAAGTTACAAAATTAATAAGGTATTATATAAACTAGTATTATATATTTTAACTAGCTTAGTTAAAATATATATTTTAGATAATTATTTATTATGACTAGTTTAAGTCATTTCTGAATAAATTCTAAAAGGGATAAAGTTTATATAATGGAGAAACAAATAAGATAGTATTTAATTGACCAAGGTTGTCGGTTTTAAGTTTTTGGAAAACTAGTAATAAAACTCGACGTGAGGATTTCATTCAAGTTTTGAATGAGATCAAGTTTTAAGTTTTTGTTGAAAAAACTATTTTGGTCAAATTAAACTAGAAGATCATAATTCTCATTTTTTTGGTTAATAGGTATTAATCAAAAGGGTAAATGAGAATATTTAAACAAATCAGGCTGCGTGCTTAACAGCACAGTTTATTGTTTATATATTATAACTGCGTGGTTGACTTTTATATATATAGTGCTTATATATAATTGCGTGGTTGTGATAGCTATATTTTTGCCGACTTAGGACTCGTTTTTTCTTTTCTTCTTTATTTTGGTTTTGGGAAGGCATGCGTGCCAATTACAATCCCTTTCTTAATTGTAATATTGTACTGGTTCGGGGAGGCCTGCGTGCCATTTACAACCAAGATTGGACTCGAAGAGGGTGATGAAGAAAAAGGTGTTCTCACGCGAAGCACGTATACTTCGTGGAGGTGTCAAGGCTAGTGGGAGCAGCATGTCAAAAAAGGCGAATCCAAGTCATTTTGTCCTTAGGTTTGACCTTAGGATTAGTTGGCAAAACTATAGGTTTTATCTGCTTATTATTATCTGCGTGTTTGTGATTTATTTACTGCTTTTCATATATATGTATGGTATATATATATATATATATATATGTATATATATATATACATGCGTGTGATGGTAAATAAAATGGGGTTTAATGACAGATTGTTATTAAACAAGTGAAAAACCACGCTTTATGACAAACTAGAATATGACTTCAATCTGGTAGTCGTATTAATTAATTTTTTTATAAATTTAAAAGTTTTGTCAAAGTTATAAGTTTGGAACTTATAAAGGCCGTTTTGTGCACCTAGTTTAGGTACACATATAAATCGTATTTTTTTTAAAACAGTTAGTTTTAAAATGGTTTTTCAAAAAACTGGAAAATTAAGTTTTTAACTTAATTATAAAACCCAAGAAAAATCTTAGATTAGTGTGCTACCCACCTACTGGTACACCCTAACTGTTAAACGGTACTCGGGTGTCGGAAGTGCCCAAACCTTGGGCATCCGGGTTCAAACCATTGCGGGAAGGGGCATAAAAGATTCTGCGATAATCGGGAGTCCCGGCCAGAATTCATGCTGTCTTAGGTGGTGCGATCTATTTTGGTGATAATCGGGAGTCCCGGCCCAAAAAGCACTAGAGTAGAGTTAAACATACTAGACTGGGTCTAAGTGCTCTACGAGGTTCTAGGAGTCGTATCAGCTAGGTACGATTGGTACAGGGTGTTACCTACCAGAAATAGCATGACTTGGCGGGAAGTGCCCAAACCTTGCGTCAAGTATGTGAAATATGGGTCCTAGGTCTAATATATATTATTTATGGGTTTGATGATATATGATTAGAAAGTTTATTTGCAATTACTAATTAAACCGGGTTTTAATTTGTAGATGGCAACCAACGTTACCAGTACTAATAACCTCTCACTCCGCTCTATCCTTGAGAAGGATAAGCTCATCGGGTCCAACTTTCTCACTTGGGAGAGAAATCTCCGGATCGTGCTGAGGCACGAGAGAAAGTGGTATGTCCTAGAACAACCTCTAGGAAATCCCCCTGCCAACATTGTCAGGGCAGAGGTCAGGGAGGCTTTTCAGAAGCGCTCCAATGACGCCTTGGATGTCAGCTGCCTCATGCTTGCAACTATGAGTCCAGAGTTGCAGTCAAGCATGATGGAGACTCCTGCCTATGACATGATCCGCCAGCTGAGGGACATGTTCCAGGAGCAAGCCCGCACAGAGCGTTATGATGCCACTAGGGCATTTAACTCGTGCAAGATGGCTAAGGGGACCTCTGTAACACCCCAAAATGGGGCCTAGTTGTAAACTGTAGTACATGTAGCTTTAACAGTTGTACGTTGACTTTAATTGGTGTTTTGTTGCTAACTGTAGTATAAATGTTGCTAAATGGTGTCTTAAATGTGAATTGGTGTTTTAAACATGAATTGGTGCGAATTGGTGCTAATTGGTGTTAAATGGTGTTAACTGGTGTTAAATGTGGATAAAAATGTAGTATTATGAAAAGTGTCATAAGTTGACCATGTTGACAAATAGTTGAACGGTTTTGGATAATGGTTCCAAAAATATCTCCGTTAGTTGAAACGGATAACCCTAAGTGGTGTTTTAAGTTGAATAGGAGAACGAAATACCCGAGATGGGGTATTAACTTGTTAAGTCGGCCTATAGACTCTTTCTTCTTTATTGGATAAGCTTAAAACACACTACAAACACATACTTACTTCTACACATACATACGTACGTGAAGATCCACACACACACTTGAAGAAATTGAAAGAGAAATCAAGAGGGAAGATCTTTTGTTGTTGATTTCGGTTGAATCCAAGTCTAGAATCTGTTCTTGTGGAGTTTGATCATCATATTTTGTAAGTTCTTGTTCTAAACCTTGTTCTTGAGTTTAGTGAAGAGGGTGACCCATTTGGATGGATTCAAGTGGGTTTTAATGTTGTTTTTGTGACCAAATCATGTTAGTAAGTTAGTATATATGTTAGAAATGTTGTATAAACACTTGAATATGGATTCAAGTTGGATTTTGAGTCAAAAACCCGTAAAACAGCGTCTGTTTACGAACAGAGCAAGAACACGCTGTAAATATGGTTCCTACGGGCGTAGTATGATGTTACTACGGCCGTAGGGTGTTGTTTATGTTGCTGCGGTCGTAGGAAATGGTTGCTACGGCCGTATGATTGAATTTATGAGGATTACCACCTACGGGTGATGGAAACAAGACTACGGGCGTAGGATATGGTTGCTACGGCCGTAGTTACCCAAAGGATGCCTACTACGGGCGTAGTATATAGTTACTACGGCCGTAGGTCATGGTTCTTTGGCATGAACTCCTACGGGCGTAGTGCATATGTACTGCGGCCGTAGTGCATGTTGGAAAGTTGTTCTGCGGGCGTAGGAACATGTTCCTGCGGCCGTAGGAGGCTGTCAGAAGCCATGTTGACCTTTTGTTGAGACTGTTGTTAGTGCAGTCTGTTGTAGTGTATACTAAGGGGTGTTTATCTATGTTTATTGGTGTTAGGTGACTCAGACGATTCTGTGTGCTCTTGGGATTCCCGATTGCATATCTGCCTCTTGTAGTTTCGAGGTGAGTACCGGTTTCCCATGAGTCTCAGTAGGTAAGTTATCTGTAGTACATGTTGACACATGATTGGTGTATTGATACGTGGAAATGGAGGTATGTTATGATAAAGTTGTACAAGCATGCTTAGTATTATTATTGTTGATATGAAAGATATTGTTGTGATTATATGCGCGCATGAACTGGATCCTTATTGGATCAACTAGTTGTATATGAAGTTTTGTCCGGACACTGAATTGGAGAACACGGAGGTCAGTCAGGTAGACGGGTGTCAATACTTGGCTGGGTTCTCGGGTAGACGGGAGTTAGTACCCGGGCATTAACGGTACTCAAGTAGTATACGCTTGGGTGATGGTCCTGCAGGCCGCCGTTCCTCTAAGGAGTAAGGTTCCTTGATAGATGGGAACCAACATGATAGATAATTGGCGTAATATGTGGAATGCTTTTGGGTTGTTGAGCGGGGTTAGCTCCCCTGCAACATACGACTACTGCTGACACGTTTGTCACGTCACAATGTGATAGGATAGCCTTGTGTGCTGTTCTGATACGTGATAGCCTGCTTATTGTTGCTTATGTGTAATTGGTGCTCACTAGCTAGTTGTAGCTAATGGTGCAAGATTTACCTTTTTCGCAGGTTGATGCTAGAGGCCTGGTGAGGCGGTTACCGATGGTAGCTTTTGTTGTATATACCTTTTGGGGAACACGTTGTTGTTTTTGGATCCGATGGTCGGTAACTAGTTGGTAACGCTTGTAGCTTTGAACTTGGCTAACCTTTTTGTTGTAATTAATTAGCCGAGTCAAACTGGTTGTTTTTGTAAATGGTGTTTAATTCCGCTGCAACACTTTTGATAATCGATGTTTAAAAAGTTTAAATTAACTCTAATTTTAAGCTCGTTTGGGGTGGCGTTACAAGTAGGTATCAGAGCCTAAGTTTGAGGAATTGGGTACTCGTAGAAGTATTCAATCTCAAGCTCGGGCCCGACCATCGTTAAGTGTTCCTATCTGGGTAATTGGGGTTGAGTTGAGTGATATGTGGCTGTCTTATGTGATAGATTAATTGTAGTATTTGTACGTGGTGAATAAATGGTGTACTAACTGTGGTTTACGTGTAAATATTTAGTTGAGTAGAAATGGCCGAACGTAGAGCTACGACAGAAGAGGCTCTCAAACGAATGGAGGACGAGGCCTCAAGTGAACGACGGGAAGCTGAGGACGAGGTTTCTCAGCATAATGTGGAACCGCCAAGACATGATCAAGAGCAGGCGGCATATGTTAGACTGTTAGAGGAAGAGCTCCGATTGACGAGGGAGTTGTTGCAAAATGCTTTGGCAGTGAAGAAGCCAAAGAAGTGCTCTTACAAGAAGTTCTTGTCTTGCGGGCCGAAGGTTTATGAGGGTAGTGATAATCCCTCTGAGACTATTCGTTGGTTACGTGAGACGGATCAGGTGTTCGAAGCTTGTGAATGTGAACGTGAGCTTCGCGTCAGATATGTTGTTCAGAGGTTGAAAGGGCCAGCTCTGGATTGGTGGGATACAGTTAAAGATACGTTGAAGCCGGAGGTGATTGATGCTCTGACTTGGGAGCAGTTTTCTGAGAAGTTGAAATCTAAGTATTGTACAGACTATGATCTGGAGCGATTGGAGAATGAGTTCAGTAGTCTCCGTAAGGGGGACAAGCCTGTTGAGGACCTTATTCATGCTTTTACGGATAAGGTTAGATTCATACCGCATTTGGTGACTGACGAGAAAGCCAAGATGCGCAAGTTTGTGAACATGTTGCCACTTGATTATCGCGCTCATGTTAGAGCTGCGGCTACTTTGGATCGGGCGTTTGAGATAGCCCGACAGATTGATGGGGATAGACGCCAGGGAAAGGGGGATCATGTTGTTGAGGGTCAGAAAAGGAAGTTTCAGCAGTTTTCAAAATCTGTTACTTCCAAGGGGCAGTCGTCGACTGGGGGAAAGCCTGATTCTTCGAAGAAGGCTAAGTTTGAGGGTTCTTGGTGCTCTCTGTGTCGCACCTACCATGCTGGTGATTGTTCGAAGGCCACTACTCGTTGTTTTAGATGTGGTCAGAAAGGGCACTCGGTGAATGAGTGCGAGTTTAAGGAGAACGTCTGTTACAAGTGCCACAAGCCAGGGCACCGGATTACAGATTGTCGGTCAAAGTCAGACGCTGGAACTGGAGGATCTGCCTCAGGGCAGAAGAAAGACAACGCTCCCCGTGCTAAAGGGCGGGCGTTTCAGATGACGAAGGAAGAGGCAAAGGGTGCTGGGGACGTAATTACGGGTACTTTTCTTATTAACTCTACCCCAGCATGTGTATTGTTTGATTCTGGAGCTACATATTCATTTGTGTCTGTATCTTTCAGTGATAAACTGCAAATGTCTGTATCTGTGTTGTCTGAGCCTGTAAGAGTAGAGACTGCTAGTGGTAAAGTAGTTTCTGTTGTAGATAGTGTCCCTCAAGCGGTTATTGATATCGACGGAAGTAGTTTTCCTGTTTCTTTTCTTTTAATGCCGATTGCGGGATTTGATGTTGTGATTGGGATGGATTGGCTTAGTAAGTTGAACGCTGAGATTTTCTGTTCCAAGAAGTTGATTAAAGTTCCTTTACCTGACGGGTCATATGCTGTGGCTCGTGGAGAGAGACGAAAGTTAGATATTCCTATCATTTCTCTGTTGAAAGCAAGAAAGTCGGTTTCGAAAGGCTGCGATTGCTATTTAGCACATGTGATTGATGCTAAACTGGAGAAACGTGTTGTTCGTGATATTCCGGTGGTGACCGATTATCCTGAGGTATTTCCTGATGAGTTGCCTGGGTTACCGCCAGTCAGAGATGTTGAGTATAGAATTGATCTTGTTCCGGGGGCTACCCCTGTGGCTAAAGCTCCATATCGTCTTGCTCCTTCCGAGGTTCGCGAGATGATGACGCAAATTCAGGAGTTGCTTGACAAAGGCTTTATTCGCCCGAGTTCTTCTCCTTGGGGTGCTCCGGTGCTATTTGTGAAAAAGAAAGACGGGACTATGAGAATGTGCATTGATTACCGGGAGCTGAATAAGCGAACGGTAAAGAACAAGTATCCTTTGCCGCGGATAGATGATTTGTTTGATCAACTGCAGGGAGCGACGTGCTTCTCAAAGATTGATCTGCGGTCTGGATATCACCAAGTGTTAGTTGCTAACGAAGACATTCCAAAGACGGCTTTCCGTACTCGTTATGGTCATTACGAGTTTTTGGTGATGCCTTTCGGTTTAACCAATGCTCCTGCGGTTTTCATGGACCTGATGAATCGGGTTTGTCGTCCATTTCTTGATAAATCGGTGATTGTGTTTATTGATGATATTCTCATCTACTCAAAGACTGAAGCTGAACACGAGTTGCATTTGCGAGAGGTTCTTGAAACTCTTAAACGGGAGAATCTTTACGCTAAATTCTCAAAGTGTGAGTTCTGGCTACGAGAAGTTCATTTTCTCGGTCACGTGATCTGCAGCGATGGCGTGAAAGTTGATCCGGCGAAAGTCGAAGCGGTTATGAATTGGGGAGTTCCTCGAACTCCTTCTGAAGTTAGAAGTTTTCTCGGTCTAGCTGGTTACTATCGGCGGTTTATCCGCGATTTTTCTAAGCTTGCGAGTCCTCTGACTAAATTAACCCGCAAAGATGTTGCATTTGTTTGGGCGGAAGCTCAAGATCAGGCGTTTCAATATTTGAAACGGCTATTGTGCGAGGCTCCAATACTTTCCTTGCCAGAGGGATCTGAAGATTTCATTGTTTACTGTGATGCCTCGTATTCTGGATTGGGGTGTGTGTTGATGCAGCGAGATAAAGTGATTGCCTATGCCTCAAGGCAATTGAAACCTCATGAAGGCAACTATCCGACTCATGATCTTGAGTTGGCAGCGGTGGTGTTCGCGTTGAAATTGTGGAGGCACTATCTCTATGGTACCAAGTGTGTGGTCTGTACGGATCACAAGAGCCTGCAATATGTATTCACGCAGAAAGAGCTCAACATGAGACAACGTAGATGGCTCGAATTGATCAAAGACTGCGATTGTGAGATTCGCTACCATCCTGGTAAAGCCAATGTGGTGGCGGATGCATTGAGTCGCAAGAGCTCTACAGTAGATGCTAGATTTATGAAACTTACTGTGGTTCCTGATATCATTGCTCGATTGAAGGAAGCGCAGCAAGTAGCGTTACAAGATGAAAACCTAAAAGCAGAAACGATGAAAAAGCTGAAAGATCAACTTGTTGATGATACTCGCGGACTAAAGACGTTTCAGTCTCGCGTGTGGGTGCCTCTTCATGGTGATAATCGTGAGCTGATACTGCAGGAAGCTCATAAATCTAGGCTGTCGGTTCATCCGGGCAGCACAAAGATGTATCATGACTTAAAGGCATTGTACTGGTGGCCTACTTTGAAGCGAGATATTGCTTCTTTTGTGGAAAAATGTCAGATCTGCGCGCAAGTTAAAGCAGAACATCAGAAGCCTTATGGCAGTTTGCAGCAACTAGAGATCCCTGAGTGGAAGTGGGATCATATTACGATGGATTTTGTGACTAAGTTGCCGAAGACCCTTAGGGGTCATGATGCTATTTGGGTCATTGTCGATAGATTGACCAAGAGCGCTCATTTTCTAGCTATCAAAGAGTCTACTCCGCTAGAAAAGTTAGCAAAGTTGTATGTAGATGAAGTGGTGTCACGACATGGTTTGCCATGTTCGATTGTGTCGGATCGTGATGCGAGATTTACTTCACACTTTTGGCAGAGCTTGCAACATGAACTTGGTACACGTGTCCATCTGAGCACGGCGTATCATCCGCAGACAGATGGCCAGTCGGAAAGAACTATCCAGACGTTGGAGGACATGCTTCGCGCATGTATTCTCGAATTTGGTGGTGCGTGGGATTCTCACTTGCCGTTGGTCGAGTTCGCTTATAATAACTCGTACCACTCCAGTATTGGGATGCCACCTTATGAAATGTTGTATGGGAGGCGTTGTCGTACTCCCACATGTTGGTTAGAACCCGGTGAAAAGCAGTTTGCCGGACCTGAGATTGTTCAGATGACGGCAGATAAAGTGAAGATTGCGCGGGAAAAGCTCAAAGCGGCCCGTGACAGACAGAAAGTATATGCTGATCCTAAACGCAGACCAGTTGTATTCCAGGAGGGCGATCGGGTGTTCCTGAAAGTTTCTCCTTGGAAAGGCGTGATTCGTTTTGGTAGAAAGGGTAAGTTGAGTCCACGTTACATTGGTCCATTTCGGATCATTCGCGTGGTTAATGATCAGACAGTTACGCTAGAGTTGCCTCCAGAGTTATCTGGAATTCACAACACGTTCAACGTGTGTTATCTGCGTAAGTGTAAGGTGGAGGAGAACCAGATTCTGCCTCTACAAGAATTGAAGGTTGACGCTTCAAAGCGCCTAGTTGAAGAGCCTGTAGAGATACTTGATTCTAAAACCAAAAAGTTGCGTCGAAAGTTGATTAAACTGGTGTTAGTCAAATGGAAGCATAACCTGGGTTCGAATATGACCTGGGAGACGGAAGACGACATGAAAGCTAGATACCCTCACTTGTTTGTAGACGATCAGATTCCGAGGACGGAATCTTCTTAAGGGGGGTAGATTTGTAACACCCCAAAATGGGGCCTAGTTGTAAACTGTAGTACATGTAGCTTTAACAGTTGTACGTTGACTTTAATTGGTGTTTTGTTGCTAACTGTAGTATAAATGTTGCTAAATGGTGTCTTAAATGTGAATTGGTGTTTTAAACATGAATTGGTGCGAATTGGTGCTAATTGGTGTTAAATGGTGTTAACTGGTGTTAAATGTGGATAAAAATGTAGTATTATGAAAAGTGTCATAAGTTGACCATGTTGACAAATAGTTGAACGGTTTTGGATAATGGTTCCAAAAATATCTCCGTTAGTTGAAACGGATAACCCTAAGTGGTGTTTTAAGTTGAATAGGAGAACGAAATACCCGAGATGGGGTATTAACTTGTTAAGTCGGCCTATAGACTCTTTCTTCTTTATTGGATAAGCTTAAAACACACTACAAACACATACTTACTTCTACACATACATACGTACGTGAAGATCCACACACACACTTGAAGAAATTGAAAGAGAAATCAAGAGGGAAGATCTTTTGTTGTTGATTTCGGTTGAATCCAAGTCTAGAATCTGTTCTTGTGGAGTTTGATCATCATATTTTGTAAGTTCTTGTTCTAAACCTTGTTCTTGAGTTTAGTGAAGAGGGTGACCCATTTGGATGGATTCAAGTGGGTTTTAATGTTGTTTTTGTGACCAAATCATGTTAGTAAGTTAGTATATATGTTAGAAATGTTGTATAAACACTTGAATATGGATTCAAGTTGGATTTTGAGTCAAAAACCCGTAAAACAGCGTCTGTTTACGAACAGAGCAAGAACACGCTGTAAATATGGTTCCTACGGGCGTAGTATGATGTTACTACGGCCGTAGGGTGTTGTTTATGTTGCTGCGGTCGTAGGAAATGGTTGCTACGGCCGTATGATTGAATTTATGAGGATTACCACCTACGGGTGATGGAAACAAGACTACGGGCGTAGGATATGGTTGCTACGGCCGTAGTTACCCAAAGGATGCCTACTACGGGCGTAGTATATAGTTACTACGGCCGTAGGTCATGGTTCTTTGGCATGAACTCCTACGGGCGTAGTGCATATGTACTGCGGCCGTAGTGCATGTTGGAAAGTTGTTCTGCGGGCGTAGGAACATGTTCCTGCGGCCGTAGGAGGCTGTCAGAAGCCATGTTGACCTTTTGTTGAGACTGTTGTTAGTGCAGTCTGTTGTAGTGTATACTAAGGGGTGTTTATCTATGTTTATTGGTGTTAGGTGACTCAGACGATTCTGTGTGCTCTTGGGATTCCCGATTGCATATCTGCCTCTTGTAGTTTCGAGGTGAGTACCGGTTTCCCATGAGTCTCAGTAGGTAAGTTATCTGTAGTACATGTTGACACATGATTGGTGTATTGATACGTGGAAATGGAGGTATGTTATGATAAAGTTGTACAAGCATGCTTAGTATTATTATTGTTGATATGAAAGATATTGTTGTGATTATATGCGCGCATGAACTGGATCCTTATTGGATCAACTAGTTGTATATGAAGTTTTGTCCGGACACTGAATTGGAGAACACGGAGGTCAGTCAGGTAGACGGGTGTCAATACTTGGCTGGGTTCTCGGGTAGACGGGAGTTAGTACCCGGGCATTAACGGTACTCAAGTAGTATACGCTTGGGTGATGGTCCTGCAGGCCGCCGTTCCTCTAAGGAGTAAGGTTCCTTGATAGATGGGAACCAACATGATAGATAATTGGCGTAATATGTGGAATGCTTTTGGGTTGTTGAGCGGGGTTAGCTCCCCTGCAACATACGACTACTGCTGACACGTTTGTCACGTCACAATGTGATAGGATAGCCTTGTGTGCTGTTCTGATACGTGATAGCCTGCTTATTGTTGCTTATGTGTAATTGGTGCTCACTAGCTAGTTGTAGCTAATGGTGCAAGATTTACCTTTTTCGCAGGTTGATGCTAGAGGCCTGGTGAGGCGGTTACCGATGGTAGCTTTTGTTGTATATACCTTTTGGGGAACACGTTGTTGTTTTTGGATCCGATGGTCGGTAACTAGTTGGTAACGCTTGTAGCTTTGAACTTGGCTAACCTTTTTGTTGTAATTAATTAGCCGAGTCAAACTGGTTGTTTTTGTAAATGGTGTTTAATTCCGCTGCAACACTTTTGATAATCGATGTTTAAAAAGTTTAAATTAACTCTAATTTTAAGCTCGTTTGGGGTGGCGTTACAACCTCGGTCAGTGACCACGTCATGAAAATGAAAGGTTACATGGACCACCTAGAGAGACTTGGGCACCCAGTACCGTTGCAGCTAGCAACGGACACGATACTCAACTCCTTGTCAGATGACTATAAACCTTTCATAGTCAACTACAACATGAACAACATGGAGAAATCCGTGGCTGAGTTGCACTAAATGCTCAAGACTGCTGAGCAGAGTATCGGGACCAAGTCTAAGGACATTCTGACATGGTGGACGTAAGAAGAGGAAGGGGCGCAACGGAAAGGGAAAGGGCAAGGCCCAGCCCAGCCAGAATGCACCCAGAGCTAGTAACGACAACAAGGGCAAGAAGCCAAAGCCAAACAAGGCAAGGACCGAGAATCGGTGCTTCAGGTGTGGCGAGGCCGGACATTGGAAACGAGATTGTCCGAAAGGTCACGAGGCAGGAGGCAAGTCTGGCTCCTCAGGTATTTGCGTGATTAGCTTCTTTGTCACTTTCCTACTTGTAAAGTTTTATGAGTACTCTAACATCTTGCAATCGTTTATTGCAGGAGTAGATGGAAAGTGATACGACCCAGCATGAGAAGATCCCACGTGCAGCATGCGGATATTATTAATTTTTATAGTTTATTAAACTCTTTAAGTTTTGAACAATTTTTTCATTATTGGTTTATGGATACTTTTTGAGTTTATGGAAATTAAATTATTTTAGTTATATATCCGTGCACGTGTTCTTAAATGAATCATGATTAGTCGAGTTGTGACTAAAAGAGTGCTAATAAGTCAAAGCTTTGACTTGATTAGTGATTCATAATAATCTTATGCTATGGTTTGTTGTAGTTACATAAATGCCGGCTCTACTATATAAATACTTGTATAAACAAGTTTTGTTTATAAGATTAGATAGTTTTTCTAATTCAACAAGTATTTAAAGTTTTATGAAAAGTGAATGTTCAAAGTCTTGAACATATGGAAATAATAGTCATTATTTCTGGATAAAGTAGTTTTTGATAAAACATTTAAGTAGGTATAAAAGTGATTATAATAATTATTATAGTCAAGGGAATTTTATACTAAATGTTTTTAAGAAAAGAAATTTAAAATACCATCATGAGTATTTCATACTTGTGATCATGGTAAGTTTAATGAAACCACTTTCCGTAATTGGAAAGATGGATATATGGGAGATCCAAGTTCATGGTTTCATAAAACAAATTTCTTACAAAAACTAAGTTATTTAAAACATGTGTTTGGAACACAAGTTTTAGGCATGGTAGTCAAGTTTTGACTAAGACCTAAAAAGGATGTTTTAAAGAAAGCATTTTTTCATAGAAGATAGTGGGAGCACCTGACTGCGAGAACCAATCTCAGCCGTTCCTTGGATATGGAAAGTTCATGTATGGAGAGCGTGGATGGGATCAAGTGTGGCAGGGTGCATGTGAGGAAGTCATGGGTGGGCAATGACAATAAAGGAGGGAGAATTGGACGGCTCAGATTGATTCTCGAGGTTCTCGTTTGAACTTTTGCCTATATATATATGAGAAGGTTCAAATGAGAATTATAAATAAGTAAGAATGAGAGACTCAATCTCAACCGTTCATTTTGTATGTGGAATTCATGTATGGAGAGCGTGGAGGGATAGAGTGTGGCAGGGTGCATGTGAGGAATTCATGGGCGGACAATGACATTAAAAGAGGGGGAATTGGACGGTTGAGATTGAGTATCCCATTCTCACAAATATTTATGTTCTCATTTGAACCTTTTGTTAGATTATGTGCAGAGATGATTAATGGGCACATTGTATCCAATGTTATAAGAGACTAAAGGGTCACACTGCTACACACCCAATTCAGAACAGTTGGATTACACCATAAATCTGTGTGAAAATAATTAATCAGTTAGATTAATTATTAAAGAGAAAAAGAAAGTAATTAATCAGTTAGATTAATTAAAGAGAAAAGTAAATAATTAATCAGTCAGAATTAATTATTGAAATGAGAGATATAAATAATTATCCAGTTTGGATTAATTATTAGAAAGGAAATAATTAATAAATAGTTATTTATTATTTAAAGGGAATTAAATATTAAGTTCTAATATTTAACGGACTAAGTTAATTAATAGTTAATTAATTAACTAGTGAAGTCCAGGGGGTTAATATGAGAAGAGATGAAAGTTTAATTAAAACCAGTTGGGCTTTTAAATGGGCTTAGGTCCAAGTTAATCCCTATATAATATCCTTAAGACTTAAGGATTAGATAGATGATACAAGGGAAAAACCCTAGCCACCACATCTCTCCCCTCTCTCTCTCGTCGCACACTCCTCTCTCTTGACGGTCTCACTCTCGGCTCTCTCTCCCTCTCTTGGTCGACGGTCTCATTCTCGGCCTCTCTCTCTCTCTCGAAGTCGCAATCGCAAAACACCAAGGGTGTTTGCGATAGGGTGGTCGACGCACACACACACACAAAGCTTTCGGGTTTTGTTGAAGGCTTGGTGATCCAGGAGCGTTCTAGCAGCCAGTTCAATCGGAGGTGCAGTAGTGGTGGACTATCTTTAGCAATCCTAAAGGTTTTGTTCAGGTATAATTCTATAACCTTATATATGGGTTGTTTGTAAGAAACTATGTTGATCATATAAAAGTTTAAAGATCCTAACCCTTTTGGGGTTTAGAGGGTTGTGTTCAATCCAGTTCCGCTTTTAGGATTGAACCAGTGGAATCAAACCCAGGCTTGACCAGTTTGTGTCATATGGTGGTTTGGTCAGGTTCAAAACTCTTCACCTTTACCCATATATATATATATATAGGGGACGGTTCAAACGAGAACTGCGAGAACCAATTACATCCATTGATCAAAGAGATGGAGGGTTGAGATTAAAGAGTTGTTAATGGATAACCTTAAACAAATCAAACTTATCCTTAATTAATTAAGGGTAGTTTGGACATTTTTACATTATCCCCGCATTTTTAAACTAATATATACATCAAACGGAGAAGTGTTAAATTACGAAAATTATACCAAATTAACGAGAAAATTATGATCTTTAATTTGAGACCGGTCTTGATATATTTTTTTCAAAAGTTTTTTTTTGTATTTGCTGAGTTTTTTTTTTCTGTACAGCTCGAAATTTGCACTAGTGCAAATTTTACGCAAGTGCTAATTTTACTGGGTTTTTTTTTCTATACAGCTTGGAATTTGCACTAGTGCAAATTTTGCACAAGTACAAATTTTGCACATATTTACCTGGTTTTTTCAGCACAGATGTAGATATGCACTTGTGCAAATTTTGCACTAGTGCAAATTTTACTGGGTTTTTTTTTCTGTACAGCTTGAAATTTGCACTAGTGCAAATTTTGCACATATTTACCTGGTAGTCTTCATCATCGAACAACTAAATCCTACTAGTTTTTAAATATTACATTAAATATGAAACTTCTTTTACAAGTCTAATTCTCTTATGAATATTACTGACCACATATTTGGTGGTTTATTATTTACCACACAAATTTAGTGCTAATTAAAAATATATATAGATACTGACGTAGGATTTATAGTAGATAAAAGACAATATATTTTGAAATCTCACCTGCAACTCTTTAGCATCACCATCTTCAACCCAGAAAACTTCATTTGGATGATCTACAAGCCATCATTTTCTCATCGGTTACTAGCTTCCTGTTAGAGCTTAGATTTGGGTTTTTGGGGCTTAGGTATAGGTATATTGGCCTTTTTTTTTTGCTTAGGCGTCTTTATATTTTCCAGAGGAGGAGATCTTATTCAATATATGTGCTTCATGTTTGTTCCTTCCAATATTTCAGCAGGAGGAGTTCGTCGGAGTAGCTACGACGGCAAGCCGGTCGAAGTGGACAACGGCGGTGGTTCGATTAGAGACAGAAACGGGATGGAGACGGTGGGAAGATAGTGTTGATTGGTGTTGTCGGAAATGGGATGGAGACGGAGGGAAGATACTTCTGATTGGTGTCGCCGGTGGATGGGAGATGAAGGTGAAGGTTAGGTGGTTCAGATTTGATTGGTTTTACTTTTGAGGTTTTTTTATTTATCTAAACTTCTAGAGCAGTGTGCTGTAGACTTAAATTGGTGGCTGTTAATTGGAAAAAGACATATACGCCCTTTTGATTTAAATTAACAGATTTAAGACAACAATTAAAATGATTGGCTGAAAATGGTTCTCGCAGTTCTCGTACGAAGGATGGTTCTCGTTTGAACCGCAGTCCGCAGCCTATATATATATATATATATATATATATATATATATATATATATATATATATATATATATATATATTGTTTTGCTTGCATAAATAATATACTCTTCTTGTAGGCGGAAAGCTATATATTTGAACTTTCTTGAGATGTCAAGATCAATATGAGTTGCCAAGTCACATGCAAACATAATCATTAAAATTGAATGGTGGCCCTTTTGATTTCTACAATTCCTCCTACATTACATGCACGTATCCATATTTAGGCATTTCATATGGTTATACAAACCTAGCTTATAAATTGATCGAACAGTCGTTCTCACCTCATGCATTTCTTCTTTAATATATTCATGTATATCTTACATCTCATTTTTAATTTGTTCAACGAATTTAAATTCAACATCATGTTTCGGTTTTCTTCGACCATTAAACACCCCGGGCTCTAATATCATTTCGAGAAACTTTATACGCCAGCCAGCGACATGATATACGTATCTCCCATAACCACACTTTTTGTTTGCCGACCTCTTAATTCTACATACAGATGTTCTATATCCCCCCTATTAAATCCGGTCTCATACTCACAAAATCAAAAATAGTTTTTAAAACAATATATGGAGGAGATATATATAAGAAAAGAAAAATACCGAATTACAAGTGTTATAACTCGTAGGAAAATGATCGTATACAAGAATGTCAAAGATTGATTATATAGCCTAATATTAAACTACCAAAAGAAACTAAATGACAAATTAAACAATTCTTTGCATGCCGAACTACTTTAATGTTCATGGTCCGAATTTGGTTTATTTTATGCAATTGTTGCCATGAATAGTACGTAGCATAGCATACATGGTGTCTTTTGGATATACTAATTTTAAATGATTAATTAAAGTTTTTTATTACACACATTTTAAAGTAGAATTATCCTAAAAGTACGACTCATACGGGTATTGAATCCACATGTGTAGTATAAACTATTGTAAAATCGGATATCGATATCAAAGTACGACAACTCCCAACACGTACACATTCATTACCATTGTCTAGACAACAATATAAGTCAATCAAGTTGAACTAAAAATACTAATAAATATAGAGATGCTCACTCAAACAATCCAAAACATAAGCAGGTGAAAATACAATACAACATATATCCTACTAACAACAGATTACGATGATTCCAATAAAATGAAGGATAATCAAGCTCCCGTCAAGGATAATTTATCAACCAACAATCCAAATTACTAATATAAACTAGCTAGCTAGCTTGTATCATGGTTACCTAATTATACAAACTTTTGGAAAGCTACACACATCAACCACCTCAATTTGTTCTTTTAAGCACAATCTATATATATATATATATATATATATATATATATATATATATATATATATATATATATATATAAAAGGCTTACCAATTTTCCAAAAATAGTCATTAAATCAAGTTCAATTAACCAATAGGAACTCTCAATTTCAAAATCAATCAATTCTCAAAAACAATTTTGGCAAGATTCAATCGATCAATTCAATTTTAAATCAATTGTGAGGGGGCTTAATGAAAATTGTGAGGGGGATTTATGAAACATGGGAGAGAATTTTAAGAAACTATGAGGGGGTTTTATAAAAGTTGTATATTAATGTAATTAATTATGGGTTGTTTATAAATTATGTTTAGTAACTTGTGATATATTTTATTTAAAGAAAAATAAATTATATATTTACGACCGTCTCATTTTTATCTACGTTTCGGTGTAAATTTTATTGTAAAATGACACTTTTTTAAAATTAGTATATTTTTAACTTTTTGTTATCCATTAATAGTAGTGAGTAGGTAATTTTTTGTTTACCTAAGTGAGTTTTTTTGAGATTATGTTGATGAGTTGAACAATCACTTGGATATGTTATTCAAAGTGTTTAGTTATTAATTTTAAAGCATTTTCAATTTTACTAGAAAGATGTATGAAACCTTATATTACATATGGTTTAAAAATCAAATGTATCATTAGAAGATGATATATTATATATGTTTAAAAATCTAAATTTAGAGATATAAAGATAGTTGTTCTTGATGATCCTGAAATTATATTAACAGTGTAGGTAGTTAACCAAATTTAATATTAAAATAGAAATATTAATTTTTTATACACAAAACAAGAAACAATTCTTTATTTTCTAATAATTAACACGTGAGTTATTTTTTTCTTTCATTTGCAAGGTGTACAAAAATTCAGCTTTAAAAGTGAAAATACAATGGAGCCCGTTTTAGAGATAAGACATGTGGTTACTAGGTAGCGGATTTAAGCATGTAGATGAACCTCTTTATCAACTAACTTGATTCATTAAATTATCAAACAATTCTATATTAGATTATAAAAGTAAATTATAACTTAATTAGTTTATTGACCCGTGGTATCACGGATATTACAAAAGTAAATTTAAAAAAATATAAAATTATTTACAGAATATTTTGAATTACAATGATGTAAATAATTTGAAGATAAGTAAATTCTTACAAAGAATATAAAGTACATAAACACGAAATAGAACTCAACTTTTTAAACAACTTTATATGCTATAACATTGTCGTTGTCACAAATTAAAACTTTTAGTCACTTCAATTAGACACGCACAGATTTCAAAAGTAAAGTTGACATATATAAAATAATATAGAAAGATATACGAAATCTACATATAAAAAGAATATGTTGTCATATCATTAGAATATGTTAACACCTCCGTCTATAAACACGCGGGATAATTATAGTCACTTTTAAGACTTTTTATGTTTTTTAGAGTATTGACACTTATAGAAAATAAAAAATTCTAAAATATACATATGAATATAGAATGTATTTAAATAAGGTGATGCTTAAAAAAGGTTTTAAATATTTACAACCTAAATAACAATAAATATGTATATTAAAATCATTCTATATTAAGTAATAAATGAAGAGATTTAAAAATTGATTCTTTACATGAATTAATGAGTTCATAGCTATCTGGTGACTTGTACTCTTATAAATCTAAGTTTTGTTCAACCAAAAAACTGTATATAATTGTAACACGAACACACAACTGATATGAATACAAATTTAAATGACTAAATCAAACGACCAAGACATTAAGACAAATTCATAAAAAAATAAAAAGTAGACATAATCATTTATAATATATACAAAACAACACAAAACACATCAGGAGCTTAAGCATGCTCATCACAAATCATAACATCTTACGTATTAGTCAATGGGCGATCTAGAAATAAGAAAAAAAAAATGAATATACTCAAGACGCAAATTATTAATTCAAGCAAAAACAACAACATTCAAATAAACAACCATTTCACTTGGTGACGATTTAAGAGCACATGTATAAACTATCAGATATAAAGAACAATTAAAGTTTTTCATATATAGAGAAAAAGAAAATCCAAGTTTGCATAACTAATAACTTAGTGTCGATTTAAGAGCACATGTTAAAAAAATATACTGTATCGTGTATAAAAAAGTGACACTTCTATTTTAGTGTTACTTTGGCTAACTACATCCACTAATAAAATAGTTTCAGGACCATCAAGAACAACTATCTTTAAACCACTGAATTATATTTTTAAATATATAATATATCATCTTTTAATGATACATTTTATTTTAAATCATATTTTATAAAAGGTTTCATACATTTATCTAATAAGATTGAAAATACTTTAAAATCAATAACTAAACACTTTGAATATCATACTTAACTTGATCACTCAGCTCATCACCATAATCCCAAAAAAACCTACACAGCTAAACAAAAAATTACTTACCCACTACTATTAATGGATAACAAAAAATTAAGAATACACTAATTTTAAAATAGTGTCATATTACTATAAAATTTATTCCAAAACGTAGATAAAAATAAAACGACCATAAATATATAATTATTTTTTTTCTAAACAAAATATATCACAAGTTACTAAACATAATTTATAAACAACTTATAATTAATTATATTAATATATAATTTTTATATAACCCCATAACATTTTCTTAAAAGCCCCCCACATACAATTTTTATTTAACCCCCTCCCAATTTTAATTTAAATTTGACTTCAATTTAGGAGGTCCGATTTTATTTCTAAAATTACCTACTCAACTGAACATAAAATTACCTACCCACTACTATATATGGATACCAAAAAGATTAAGAATATACTATATTCAAAATAGTGTCATATTACAATAAAATTTATACCAAAACGTAGATAAAAATGAGACGGTCCTAAATATATAATTATTTTTTCTCTAAACAAAATATATCACAAGTTACTAAACATTATTTATAAACAACTTATAATTAATTACATTAATATAGTATTTTTGAAAAAACCCCTCACATTTTCTTATAAGCTCCTCACATGTTTTATAAAACCCCCTCACAATTTTCATTTAGCCCCCTCCCAATAAATTTTCATTTTCTTACGAAGAATTTGTTTCTTGAGTATATTCGCTTCTTTTTCTTATTTCTAGATTGTCTATTGACTGATCCGTGCGATGTTATGATTTGAGCATTCTTAAGCTTCTTATGTGTTTTGTTGTTTTATATATATTTTAAACAATTTGTATGTCTACCTTTTATTTTTTTTATGTATTAGTCTTTAATAGCTTAGTTGTTATCTACATACTTTAAACGTGTTTTATATTCAATTATGTTATTTTTCGAGTTAGTTGTGTATAAAGTACTTCAAAAAAAAATAATTTGGTTTCTTATGTATGTATTTGGAATTTTTTGTATATGTACGGTAATTAAGTTTTTTTTATTTTTTTATAATGCATTTTAAGTATACTTCTCTAATAGACTAATACGCATGAATGCAAGAGTCTATAAACCATCAAAGTGTTTAACAAAGAGATCTGGTAGCATCCTCTCTTATGATGGTGAAAAATTATATGAGGCGGTTTTTCAGTTCAGAATATTATCTGATTGACTTCAACATATGAATTTACTGAAAATGGCATTAGTTAATACATGTTCTTTCTGATTAGATTATTGTTGTTTTGGGTTTAGTAAATTATATTTTGATTTTTAACTTCTATATATCTTTTAGAGAGTTAAAATTTTGATTTGTGACAACAGTGGTAATGTAATGTTACTAACAAAATAACAAATTTAGTCTACAAAGAAGTGCTTCAAAAAATATAGTCATTTTATTGTTAAAAATTCTAACATATGTAGTTTTTGGTGAAATTTCATTTATTGTATTATTTTTATTTAAAATATTTAAAATCTCAAATACACTTTCGAAATACTCATACGTGTACGGGTCAATAAACTAGTGTAGTAAAATATATCTTCTTCAATCCATGTTTATCCAAATCACAAGTTTGTAAAAACCTTTACTTTAATTCCCTGAAAGTTCCAATCTTTACTAATAAATGGTTTGCCAAACACACAAGCTCTCCAACTTAGTGTATAAGGACATAAACATGATTAAAAATCCAAAGTTCATATCACCACTCATCATTCCGAATGTAATGTCTCACACACACATACCAAGCGCATAACCACATTAATAATTAACCACCATTCTAGGGTATTACTAATATGACCACATGACTTGTTTCAAGTATACTTACATATGAAGATAAGTAGCCCACACATGAGTTTTTGCAACATGACATGCATAAAATACCAACATGGAATATAAACTTCATCATAATGATCATACATAATTCTTCATTGAATCAAACATATCATACCGCCAATAAATCATCAAAATCATGATAAAAATACAAACCAAAACTAGCTAGGATTCATCTTGCTCCAATAAATCAACGTTTCTATCCCATAATCATTATAAATACATCACAAACATCAACTAAAATATGCAAACACATTATAATAGTTTAGAATATATTATACCAAAATAAAGAAAAGATGATATGTTGTTTGATTCAAAAGTACATGGGAGGACTGTTTTATACCAAATGTATACCTTGAATCATCCTAAAAGCTCTCCTGGAATTGTAGGACTGTTTTACATCGAGAAAGAGTGGAGGGGAGTGTCAAAAGTGGGAATCCTGGATCTGTTGATTAATTTTGTTTTTAAAGAGCTTCAGGACACCGTCACGGTCCCTTTCATAACCGTGAGGAGGGTGTGAAGACCCTAAATTTTTTAAATTATTTCTTGATTCCTTCATTTATGTTTCAATTTTTCTTGATTTGCAATTTATACCTGTAATGATGAAAACAAACAGATTAGGAAGTTAAACTCACGAATCATCGTGATATACAATCAATGTTAGGGTAAAATTAAACGATAAATATATATAGTTTAATCTATATCAAGTCACGTTATTCATTCTCTTATGTTTTTGAAATCCTCATGTATGTTACTAGGTGTTCTCAAACAAAACAAAAAAAAAATACAAATATCAAATTGGATAATGAACAAAAACTCATTCACACAACATAACAAACCTTATACCAAAAATATATTGCATCTATTTAAGGAACCAAAATCAATTCAAGAACCCAATCTTGATGATACACATACCAAGAACCTAATCTGGATTAATCACCTACCAAAACTAAATCGAGGATGAACTAGACATCCTAAACCACAATAGATTACAAAAATGAAACAACCAACAGGCCTGTGAATAATCGAATATATCATTAATCAAACAACTAGATCTTTAAGTAGATGAACTTGAATCATTTGAATGGCGAACTGAGCAGCGGAAATCATTTGAACCAGAAACCTTTTGTATGAACAACGAAGGGCGTCACAAATGAATAGATCCACTCCAAATCAGAAATTGTTGATTCATAAACCTTAATCGGATCTTGAGCTTGAACAAATAGATGTATAAGCGTATCGATTTAGACATCAAACACTCAAAATAGGGGAAAATCGAATTTAGAAATCAAGAAATCGAACAAACCCTCGAGAAATCAAAAAAAGTTGAGCAAGAACAAATTGGATTTTGAAAGTAATAGATATTAAAGATTTACCAAAACTTTGATACAATTTGCGGTACACGTTTTTTAATTCTAAATGTTGATCTACAAAGTTTTGATATTGGAATTTAATGTATACCAAATTGGATGATTTAGATTTGATTATTGAAATTTTTAACTAAAATCAATAGCTAGAACTCTCCAATAGATTTTATTTATGTTAGTCTTTTATTAATAGAGTAATCTTCATCATTTATATTTTTAATATTATACGTTTTGCTATTAATTGTATTGAACTTCAAAAGTATATATTGTATGTATCAAAATTTTAATTTCTAGCTATTGTATATGTACTTTTGTTTACATAAAATAGGAAAAAAAATATAAAATAATTTATAATACAAAATAGGAAGTCCACTATATATAATAGCGACAAATTAAATATTTAATAAACATGATAAAATTTTCATTCTTCATTTATAGACTTGTGCATATGTTAATGTAGGCATGTGTTTCTTGACTTTTTTATGATCTTTAGCGTTTTTTAAGATTCCATTATAAATCTTTTAAACTTTATATATGCTTAATGAATCGGAGTATGTATCTCATTCATTCATTGACTGGTATATTATTTCGTTATTTTTTTTAAAGACGATATATTATATAAATTAAAACCTAGCAAGATGCTAGGTAATATAACGACTCAATAAACAAACAAGGACATTTTGACCACGAACTAATAACTCGATAAATCGAATGGTACCCAACATTAACAGACGAAGCCAAACAACCTATCTAAAATTCGCAAAATCACATAGGACAATCACCCGGTGTTGGTGTACCATGTGTTTGGGCCTTAGGTAAGGCCTAAACATATGGTATACCTATTAGGCTTGGGCCCATCTTACCTTAGACACCTCACTATATATTAGGGAGGGCACCAAGGTTCTAGGGGCTCTCTCTTCTTTTTACTGTGAACACCCACATAGAGATGCTCTCCATATGCATCAACTCTCTTCCCATCTTCTTACAATAGATCATGGGGTTCATATGATAAAGAGGATCATCATCCTCACCCTCATCTCCTTATAACGACCATGGGTTAATACACCACGAGATCCTCATATCACCCCCGCTATGGACACCGTTTCCTCGCCGGGGTTAGCCACCGCAATAGGAGACTAAACATCCAATCTTCTTCACTCCAATCTGATGCTCTTCATGTACCTGTTCGTTCTTACGAACAAACACCCGGTGAACTCAATCTTATCCAACCTCGACCTTAACGTTTTCAACGAACTCCCTGAACTAACAACTAACAAAGATCACATCGTCCAATCAGGTAGTGGAAAATACAATATTTCAGATTAGATAAAGTGGACTGTCCCAAACAGTTGGAAAACCACGTATCATGAACCGACCACGAACCATATACCGACCACGATCAACACCACGCGAACCATAACCACTGGACTGAACCAAGATCCTTAACTTGAACAGGGATCTGAAAAACTTGGACCCACAAATTGAAGCAACGAACCGACCTGACCATCCGGAGCAACAAAACACGAACCAAACTTGAACTGAAGCAACGGAACTGCCCATCTCTTGAAACAACCTCTTGAAACCTGCCCATCTGGAGCAACAAGCACGACCAAACACGAACGGAAGCAAAATACCTGACCATTTGGAGCAACAAAAACACGAACCATGCACGAATCTGAACCAACCACTGAACCACTTGAAACTCGACCAAAGATAACTAACGCCACGCTCTGAAACTTGGAATACGATCTGCCAGATCTGAGACGCAAACCATCTGAACCTCGAAAAAAAGTAGTTTCAAGTGGAAAAACGAACCCTCGAACCCTCTAGACAGCAACGAAAGACACACCTCTAACCCTCTGGACACCTCGAAAACTCTGAACCTCGAAACCACGCAATGGAAAAACGAACCCTCGAACCATACATGAACTGAACAAGTATGAACTGAACAACAAACTTTCGAATCAGATGGTCACATACCTCTGAACAACAAGTATGAAAACCGCGGGAGAAAATGAAACTCTGAAACTCTCGAAAACTCTGAACCTCTAAACGAACCCTCTGAACGACAAGTATGAACACCTCTACCGGAGGAAACGAACGCAATGGAAGTATAACTCTCCGGAACCCTCGAAAATAACCCTCGCCGGAACCCTCGAACTCCAGGGAAGGACATCCACAGGACTTTGAGAACTCGATTTTCGTTACCGATAAGGAAGAAAAGAAAGACGTGGAAGGAAAATGGCAGATCCTCCGGACCGCCGGCCTATGCCGACGGCCGGAGGAGGGTGGCGGCGCTTGTGAAATTTAGGGTTTTTTTGTGGAGAGCGTTTTGTGTTCTCACGGTTTTTTGCGGAACTCAAGTTTTTTTAATAATTATTATTTCGTTATTTCTCTCTTTAAAGTTTTACTTTTAATTTTGTTATATATAATTATCTCCTTCACATACATTTAGACACACATTTTGGAATTTGGATAGAGTTAGTTATAAAAATAGTCCTTTAATTATACTGTTTTTTTCGATTTGTTCCTTTAACTTCAAAAGTGACAAAGATGGTCCTTTAACTACCACTTCATCACCTAATTGTCCATTCGTTAGTTGACTATTAGTCAACTCTGTTAAGTGAGGTAAAATGACATTTTTACCCTTATCTATTAATTAAAATCAGATTGAATATAATTTCATAAATATTTATTATATTAAATTTATTAATATTTATTATATATCACTTTATTTCATCTCTCTCAGCTCACATTTATCTCTCTCATCTCTCTGACTCTGTCGTTGTTTACGAGTAACAACCACAACCACCAGACACCACGACTACCACCACCACCAGGCACCACAGAAGATCCGGTCAAAGGAACCGCCGCCTCACCTTTCTCTTTCTCACGGTGAAAACACTGTTGCAGCCTCCTATCTCTCTCTGCTTCTCTTATCTCTCTCTAGTGCCACCCACCACCTACCACCACCACTGGACACCACCCGTACCACAAAAGACACAAACGGATCTGGATGTTTGATGAACAAAAGCTAGGGTATTGAAGCCCAAAAAGAAGAAATCAAGGAATACCACCGCCACCGCCTCAAGAAATCAAGGAATACCACCGAACACCACCTCATCCTTCTCTCTCTTTCTCATGGTGAAACCCTAGATCGCTTTCAAAAACCTCAAAAACCCTAGATGTCGACGGTGGGTGATGGCGCTTAAAACCCTCGATCTTGACGTTGGAGACGCCGGCCACAACCACCACCACTATAACCACCACACCACAACCTCTCCATCGTCGCTTTCATAAACCCCGAAAACCCTAGATGTTGACGGTGGGTTGTGGCGCTAAAAACCCTAGATCTCGACGTTGGAGACGCCGGTCACAACCACCACCACTGTAACCGCCACAATTTATTCGTCTGGATCGGGATCTGAACATCTTCATCTTCTTCATGGTGAGGTATTCTGTGGTTGTGGTGGTGGCGGAGTGCGAGAGAGAAAGAGTTAGATGGCGGTTGTTGTTATGGTGGGCAGTGGTGGTTGGCGACTGGGGCTATGCTCTAGGGTGGTGGGTCGGTGGTGGTCTCTGGTTGTCTCTGGTGGCCGACGGTGGTTCTGTTTGGCGTTCGTGATTTTTGGTTCTGGAGGGGGTTTTCGAAGGGCGACGACAGGTGGTCAGAGGAATAGTGGCCGACGGTGGTGGTGCTCAGATGGAGGTGGCATTGGCTGTCTCTGAGGGAGGGTGGTGGTGTGAGTTATGATTAAATGTGTGTGTGTGTGTGAGTGAGAGAGAGAGGAGGGATAGAGAGAGTGAAAAATGTCTATGTGTATAGAGAGAGGGAGAAAATTAAGAATTTATTTTAAATATTACTTTAATCAATAAAAACAGAAAAATGTTAAAAGGACAAATATACCATGAGTTTAATGAAGTTGACTAACAATCAACTAACATTCAACTAACGAATGGACCAATTGGGTGATAATTTGGTAGTTAAAGGACAATCTTGGTCACTTTTGAAGTTAAAGGAACAAATCGGAAGAAACATCAAAGTTAAAGGATCATTTTGATAATTA
Source organism: Pulicaria dysenterica (assembly GCA_947179395.2). Taxonomy (NCBI): domain Eukaryota; kingdom Viridiplantae; phylum Streptophyta; class Magnoliopsida; order Asterales; family Asteraceae; genus Pulicaria; species Pulicaria dysenterica. The sequence goes on along the minus strand of OX359290.1, from coordinate 96,708,952 downwards.
ACTATTTTGGATATACAAATCGTTTTCCACTAATTAAGAACCAATTATTTTTGTACGGAATCTGTAAAAAAAATATTACAGTTTCTAATGGATTTCTAACAAATTAACATCTCTAAATGCACTAATACACAGCCTTTCCTATAAAGCATAGCTATTTTGGTGATATCTTTTATTAATATATAAGACTTTTAATAACTAACTAGATTAGATGTCTATAGGATATAGCTTAAAAAATATAAATACTAAACACTAATAAAAAATATATTAAATAACTATAAGCATAGAAAAATAAAATTTTAGAAAAATAACGGACGCCGTTAACAACTAGACAAGCAACTGTTACAATTAGTGTAACAAGTTAAGAATTTAAATGGATAGTGAAAATTTTTAAATGTTTATAGAATATTTTAGAATAATAAAATTAAAAACTTGATTAAATATGATATTTTATGATGTCATAAAGGGTATTTATATGTAAAGATATTTATAAATTAGAGTGTGCATATATGATATTTTAAAGTTTAAGAAAATTATACATGAAATCCCTTTACTAATTTTGATTCAATTTTGACCAAAAATCTAAAATTGAAATTTCAATTTTGATTAAATAGGATAGTCAAGATTAAGCAATTAAATTTATTTTATTAAATAAATTATTAGGACAATTGAATAAATTTGATACATGTTAGTCTTTAATTTATATTTGAAGATGTTTACCAATGTCCAATAATTTTCTTGGAATATTTTTGTAATTTTTAATAGATTTAATTTTCAACAAATATATGACAATTACGTACTTTATAATATAGAAAATGATAAATTCGTACAGGATTTGATATCGACATTTCTATTATTGGAATGTGTATTCATTACCTGTAGATTTTCTACTGACCTTCGTTTGTCGCTATTAATTTCTAGGACATGAAAATTTTTTCTTTTTGCTGTAGTTTTTAATTCAGTAAGAAATTTCCAACAAATTTTTTTTCATAATTAGTATTCACAATTTTATTAGTAAACTTACAGAAAAATCTAAATTAAAGTTGCCAATTCAATAATTTTGAGAATACAACTCAACAGTATTTGTTTTCAAGTCTAAAATGTTGGTGAAAACATGGCAACATTAATTTCAATGTAAATTGTTCTTATCTGGTCTTACCTCTATTAATTGCGATATAATGTACAAATGTACTAAACGTTAAATTAATATAAAAAACTGAAAAACTAAGTAGAATGATGAGCATATGAAAATCCAAAAAGCTATATAAATTATTGAGAACTAGATTTTTCTCTAGTTTAACTCATCCATATGTTTGGCTTGGCTCACATGTTCTCCTTTGGCCCCTACCCATTCCTCTTTCATATATAAACCCCAAATCTCTCTCACAAACCTGAAAAGATTCATCATCTTCATTACATAGATTCATAAACCTAGCTTTTTAGCTTTCTATACACAGCCGGTAGACGTTGAAGATGGACTACAATGGCGGGTTCATAAAAGTGAAATCTAGTTTGAGAAATGGAAGAAAAACAAGAAGAAGAATCAACACAAGTGTGCTTAGGAAGGTGAAGAAGTTGCAAAAGCTTATACCAGGAGGAAAAGGGTTGAATGCCGACCGACTTTTCGATCATACAGCAAATTACATTATGCATCTCAAGTTACAGGTTGATGTGCTTCAAGCCCTATCCGATGTTTATCAATCCTAAAAGTCTATTTTCATATATATTTTAAAACCCATATATATACAGTTATTTATGCAAATTATGTTGTGTTTGATCAATATTAATTAATATATATATATGATTGATTCCAAAATTTCCATGTTTTTATTCATGAAACGTACCATAGTTTTCCTTCTGAACTTCCTCTTAAATCGTCGAATTCTGTTTGTATAGATATGAAACGTATCACTAGTGCACGATCATGTGCAAGTTCGTGCTTGTGTTTGTACGATCGAAGTCGGGTTTCTATGGTTTTCTCTTTTACAGAAATCAATATTAATTAGTAAAGCAAACTAATAATCGTAAGTTTCACTAAACAAACATGTAATCAAAGGAGAAATGATATAATGATATGAGAAAGTCATTAATTAGTGGCACAAATGAATCTTTTTAATTAACAACTAAAATCAAACTACTTTTCTTGTATAATTAAGAACGTGTACGTCTAAAAAGTTTGAAAAATATCGTGACAATGTAATTAAAATCCTTATTAACATAAATGATCGATCGGTAGTATCACATCAAGTTATACATGCATGTGAATGCCATTATTGCCATTATTGGTGATTCATGAAGTTTTGCACATGGCTAGGGTGGCAACCCTTTCTTGTATATTGTACTACTATATAATTTGCCCAATTCCCAAAATTATTTTTGAATACTGTCTAGGAAAAATCAATTGCTTTTTCAAGATATAAAGTAAATCAATGAGATTATATATGTAAACAATTTTCTTAATAGAACATATATATCTTAATTAAAATATTATAAATGAAATAATTTGACACTCAAATCAAGATGTATCGTTATTGGATGGATATAAAGGGTAACTTTATCCAAATCTCAACAAATAAAATGAAAATTTATAAATGTAATTATTACCATATGTATTAAAGAAGTGTTTTTTATACTTGTTTTTTCTACTTATGTAGTAAATAAAGGTGTATCTTAATTAAAAGTAGTATTAAAGAATGTAGGGTTAAAGTCGCTTAACACAAAGAAGCTTTCCTCAATGTTCTGATATGGCACATTAATTTTTTTTAATACATATTGTCATTTAACTTACCAAAACCGTGTCGATATGGCCAAAACGCGACCTGCCACCTGCCAAGTAGGTTTCAGCCCGTTTTTTGCGATTTTTGGGTCAATTTTTGGTCTTTTTTTGTAGAATCTTGTAATTTATCATTATACCTTTCAAATGACACCAAATTAATGAATTTTCGTCAAGTATTGAGAGAGAATTTCGAGCTCAAAGTCTCGTTTTTTTGGGGGTTTTTTTCGAAAACAGGGCAGAAAAATGATTGTTTTTTTGCTCGATTCTTGATCGTTTTACGTCATTCTTTTTATAGATTGTCGTAGATAATCTTTTTACCTTTCAATGGATACCAAATTCATGAAAAACCATCAAGTGTAGGCCAAGTTATTGCTAATTAAAGTCGGTAAATACCAATTCGACACCCTTACGGTATTTCGATGAATTGACACATTTTAAACTCGTTTTTATTCGTTTTTTTACTACTTGATAGACAACTCGATTACCTTTCCATTGAGTCAAGAATCATTGATTTTCGTTAAGTGTACAAGAAGAATTTTGGCTTCAAAGATTGTATTCGAAGTGAAGGAAATTGGGGAAGAAGGTGACCTGCTATTTTTTTTTTTTTTTTGAAAAGCAAATTATTAAATAAAACATCCAAAACATGTCATTGTACAACAAAAAGCCACACCATATCACCAGAGGTGATGAATGGCACAATAAAACGCATCTGTTACTAACCTAAATGCTATCCTCACGAAACATTTAACAAAATAACAGATACAGAACAACCCTACTTTGAAGCTGCTATCACAGATGGTAAAATTAACCACGTTTCCCAATTCATCCTAACATTTTTCCTCAACTTTTCCTTTATCCATTGAAAGCCTAACCTTTGTATATCAAAAATAATATTCCCAGATGTATCTAGACCCTTGAAAAGCAACTCATTCCTGCTTCGCCATATAAAATAACCGGTCATTCTGTTTACCACTTCCCACAACGCACGACATCCGGGAGTAAACTTACCAACTGCTAGCTCATCAAAACTTAAGAAGGAGCACACCTCAGTGATCGGTAGGTTCCACCAACGCAAGACATAAAACCATACATTCCGAATAATGGGGCAAGAAAAAATTGTGTGACTTACCGTTTCTACTTCGTTCATACATCTTGGGCAAAGCACCGAAGGTATATCAATACCTTTATCTACTAACTTTGATCTGACTGACAATCTTTCCAAATCCACCCTCCAAGCAAATATTGAAATTTTCTTTGGCGCTAACTTGGACCAAAAGGTTTTTGCACCCACCAATGATTGCATAGCTAACCTTTTTTCCAGAAACACTCTAGTATCTTTGACCGAGAAGCATCCATCTGTACTGCCCAACCACGACCACCTGTCTTTTTTTGTTTTGTGAATGGTGACCGCTTGTAGTTTCTGAAGCAATGCGACGTATTCCGCCTCCACTCTTCCTCTCAAAAGCGACTGATCACCAATGTTCCAGCTCCAAAAGTCTTCTTGCCAGCTACCCAAATCTCTGATTGTGTGTGAGCTGCTACCCAACCTTTTGAAGAGTCTCGGGTATTCCTGCTCCAATGTCAAGTTTCCTAACCAATGATCCTTCCAAAACTTTACATTCTCGCCATTTCCAACCGTCACTTTTTGTAAGGAAATGATATCAACACCTTTAGACAATACGTAATTTCCAACCTTTAAAATCCCACCCCACATGCCCGAAGAATTAACACTTGAATTTAAATCCAACCCTCCATCCCTACCATATATGCTACGAATTATTTTGTTCCAAATCATCTCTTTTTCAACTCTAAACCGCCACCACCATTTAAGTAAAAGACTCATATTAAAAATATTTAGACAACCCAAACCCAAGCCACCCAAATCCCTATTCAAAATGATCCTATCCCACTTAACCCAACGCATCTTCTTAATCCCTGGCCCCCCTCCCCAAAAAAACTGTTTACGAAAACTATCTAATCTTGAAAGGATTCCGGATGGGATAACGCTAAGGTGATAACAAGGTGACCTGCTATTGCAGGTCAAAATCACCAAAATGGCTATAATAACAGGTTTCTTACAAGTTAAATGGTCATATGTGTAAAAAAAAGTTAATGTGTCATATCAGAACATTAGGGAAAGCCTCTTTGATTTTAGTGACTTTAGAAAATATACGTGTGTTCTATATTTAATTTTTTTACCGTTACATTATATTTTTAACCACGTTCCTATTTAGAAAATATATATCATGTACTTTTCTAATTCACTTGTTCATGTTTTTGGAATATAATTATTCTGAAGGATATGATAATCACAGTCGTAAGTAATATGTATAAGAATAAAATAAATTTTTAAATATGATAACTTTGTTTAATGTATGAAAAGTTAAAAAATATATAAATAAAAAATAACTATGCAAATCACTGAAAGTATATTATGATGACATAAGTTTGTATTGAAATTTTTAAAAAAAATTAAAATTACTATTTTTATTATTATCTACAACCCTAAAAATCCATCTAAATTTACGAAACATGGTTGCTGTAAAGGTAGTGTTTTTTTGGCTGTTTGGGGCTTATGGGTAGGTGTTAATCTTGACTGTGGTTTTATTAATGTTTATGCCCACCAAGCACCTTCTCTAAAAAAGAAGCTTTGGGAGACTATTGGCAATCTGATTTCTGCTAATCCTGATTTTATGTGGATAATCTTCGGTGATTTCAACGAAGTTCGATCCATAGAAGATAGGAAAGGTTCTGTTTTCTCTTATGCAGGTGCAAGAGTTTTTAACAAATTTATCCACGAGTCTGGCTTAGTGGAGGTTAAGGCAGGCGGGTTCAAATTCACGAGATCGAGCTCTGATGGCGTGAAGCTTAGCAAGCTCGATAGATTTTTTGTGTCCCACAACTTTTTATCGAGATGGCCCAATCCTAATGTGACTATTCTTCCGAGACTACACTCGGACCATAGTCCCCTAATATTTAGAGCAACAAACTTAGATTTTGGTCCTTCTTATTTCAAAATTTTCAATTCATGGTTGATGGATCGATCAATTAATGATTTAATATATCAATCCTGGGCAAAGTATGTGCGTGGGAGTAACAAATCCCCGATCTGGGTGTTTATGAAAAAGCTACAAAAAGTCAAGCATGAGAGTAAAAGGTGGAGACAATAATCTAAATCCTTTTCTCTTGTGCTGATTGATCAGCTGAAGCATGAGATGGAATATTTGGACCACAAAGCTGAAAGTTCAACTTTATCTTCGAATGAAATAGAATTGAGACAAAAGTTGCTGATTCAACTTAAGGACACAGAGAGGAAACACAAGTTGGATCTTAAGCAAAAATCAAGAATTAAATGGGCCATCGAAGGCGATGAAAACTCCAAGTTCTTTCATGGTTGCATTAACAAAAATAGAAGTTCTAATTTTATTCATGGTGTCTCGTTGAATGGCGCTTGGGTTTGCGATCCCGACAGTATTAAGAAGGCAGCCTTCCAATTCTTCAGCAAAAAATTCAAGGGCTGCCATTCTCGCAGACCTTCTTTCTTCTGCAGCAAGTTCAAGGTCCTGGATCGCGATCAAGTAAGTCTTCTCGAAAATAATTTCTCTATTGATGAGATCAAACAGGCGGTTTGGGATTTAGGGGTGGAAAAAGCCCCTAGGCCAGATGGCTTCACAATAGCATTCTATAAAAAATTCTGGGAGACGATTAAATTTGATCTTTCTGAAGCAGTTAAGCACTTTGAACACTCTGGTGAATTCGATAAGGGATGTAACGCCTCTTTCACGGCTTTAATTCCCAAAGTGGATTCTCCTACCTTGTTTAATGAATATAGACCTATAAGTCTTCTTAACAGTCTTTACAAAATAATCGCGAAAGTGCTGGCAAACAGGTTGCGCCTGGTCATTGATTCCATTATTGGACCGGAACAGTCAGCATTCATTCAGAACAGGAACATTCTCGATGGCCCACTTATAATTAGCGAAGTCATTGCTTGGATTAAAAAGAAGAATAAAGATTTGATGATATTCAAAATCGACTTTGAGAAGGCGTTCGATTCAGTGTACTGGGAGTTCTTGGATGAGACAATGCAACAGATGGGGTTTGGTATTAAGTGGAGGAAATGGATCCATGGATGCTTAACTTCTGCTTCAGTCTCGATTCTGATTAATGGTGCACCGACTACAGAATTTCTTATGGGTAAAGGTCTACGACAAGGCGATCCTATGGCACCTTTTCTCTTCTTAATAGTTGCCGAAGCTTTTAACCTGGTGATGAAAGAAGCACGCGATAAAGGGGTATTCCATGGACTACATCTTCCAAATAATGGCCCTGTTATTTCCCACCTGCAATTTGCAGACGATACCGTTGTACTTGGTGAATGGTCTACTTCAAATTTAACAAATTTAGTGCGTATTTTACGTTGTTTGTTTTTTTCTTCAGGTCTCAAGATTAATATTCATAAGAGCAGCCTATACGGGGTAGGAGTTTCTAAGGAGGAAGTTGACGCAACTGCTGCTAATATTGGTTGTAAGGCTGGTACATTTCCCTTTACTTACTTGGGACTCCCAATCGGTGCTTCCTTGAACAAGTTCGAAAGTTGGGCGCCTATTCTTGATAAGTTTACGTCTAAATTATCGAAGTGGAAATCAAAAGCTTTATCATCTGGTGGTAAAATGATCTTGTTAAAATCTGTTTTGGGTAGTCTTGGTATATATTTTCTTTCTCTTTTTAAAGCTCCGGAAAAAGTCCTAAAAAAATTAGAAAGCATTAGAGCTAAGTTTTTTTGGGGATCCAACGAAGGAGAAAGAAAGATTCCTTGGATATCTTGGAGCGTGGTTCTTAATAGTAAAACAAAAGGGGGTCTTGGAATAGGTAGTCTTAAAGCTCTTAACTTGGGATTGCTAACAAAGTGGATATGGAGATTCAAAACATCACATGGGGGGTTATGGAAAAGCACCATACAAGCAATTTATGGCAGTGATGGAGGTTTAACAGGTGGTTTTTCACGAAGCCTGCCATCAGGGTGTTGGAGGAATTTAATTAAAGTCATCAAAGACTTTGATAAAGTGAACGTTCCTCTTATTGATTGGTTTCAAGTGGAGTCTCAAGACGGATCTCATACACCTAAGATCTCATGGGCATTGGACCCAACGGGTCACTTCTCGGTTTCCTCTCTGAGACATGTCTTTGATGACATGACGCTAAAAAAAGTGGATAGCTTCGAGTTTAACTGGGGCAAATGGGTACCGCTCAAGGTTTGTATCAATGCATGGAAAATAGCCCACCAAAGGCTTCCTACTAAGGTAAATCTCCAAAAAAGAGGAGTCATTCTCCTCTTGTGTTCATGCCCTCGATCTTTGTGGCTGTGTGGATGAATCGGAATGTCACTTGTTTACGGAATGCTCCTTCAGCAAGAAGATACTAGGTGATATTTGCAGCTGGTGGAATGTCGGAATGGAGACAGTTGTAGACATAAATAGCCTACTTAGATGGGGGACTTCCTTGGGCTTTAGAGGAAGAACTTTGATGGCTTTTACGGGTGTCATTTATACATTCTTTTGGCTGCTTTGGAAATATCGAAATGAGAGAGTGTTCAAGTCCTCGCATTCGATTAAGGATCAAGGGGTGTTCAATCAGATCCAAGCCTTTAGCTTCTTCTGGTTCAAACACAGATCTGGCATTGAGGTGGCGTCGCACAAGTGGAGTGATTGGTGCATTCTTCCAGCAAAGTGTTTTTAAGTTTTAAGTTGGTGTTGTGTCTTATGTCTTTTATTTTGTTTCAATTCCTTATCCTATGTACTTGTTGGATGCTAGTCACTTGCTAGCTGTTTTAAATAAAATTCGTTACTCAAGGGAGGGTGATGGCCGAGCCGAAGCTCTTCCCTTGTGTAACCTTGCCGTTCAAAAAAAAACATTCTCCTTATTCAAAAAGCGATATATATACATATATGGATTAGTTACCTTGATAAAGGGGCCATCGAGGATGTTCCTATACGTGGTGTGATGATCGGCACATGGTTTAATATCTTTATTTTAGTTGCCTCATTTTATTTATGTTAATTGTTTGATAATAATTTGTGATTAGAAACTAATTAATATCTCTAATCAATTTAGGCTCTTAATTAGAGGAAAGTTGGGTTTAATTTTTATTTAGATTGAATTCTAGTTTTTCCTAAATGAATTAATCTTTGTTTCCCTTAAAACACTACCTAATACTATTATTCTAAACCTTAGTATGCTTTTTAAATGGGATGCGATTCTTTTATTTATGAAATTGTTTTATCGTAAAATACAATTGAAACTATATTATAAATTTGTAAAGCATATATATCCCTTACATGAGTCAATATCATAAGGGAAAGAATTATCTCCTATTTAAAGACTAAAGAGTTTCTCAATTTTGTGAGTGGTTTTTTGGTATGTCGACCCACTTCATTTAGTAACAAAGCCCTTGGTACTCAAATGATTGCTCGCTGAAAAATCCCTTGAACGTACTGTCAACCATAAAGTCATCGGCCGAGGCAATGCATGATGCCAACAACCTAGGAAACACGTACCCGTGATAAAGAAATCGAGTGCGTGTACGTCTTTAGCAAGGAATTAGAGACCTCACTAAGCTTCAACACGAGTTAAATGCCTGCAAGGAAACCAAATCTGATCATAGCGGCATGGGACATATATAGGAAGAGGACAATCTTTTCTTTAATGGAGAATTTTCATGGTGCAAACCTTGATTATCCTTTATGCAACATGGGAATGAAAGTTGAGGTTATTGAGTTTGAGATATACTTCTCCAATGATTATATTGTTATAAACTTATTTATACTATTATGAACCCAATAAAACTTTGTTACGAAAATTAGAATTTAGTTATCAATCAATTGGGACTAATTAATTTTACACATATTACAGAGTACACGTCAGTCATCAGCTGATCATGTTGTAACTTAAAATTAAGTAGTTATTTTCTGTTATTAAAGTTGTTATGTAGCTTACTATAAAAGGTACCTTAATTTGTAATTTTCAATCACTCAATCAATGAATAAGCTATATATTTCTCTCTCTCTCTCTCATATTCTTAATCTCAATAGTTAAATCATGAAAAATCGTTACTTAATTGGTTGCTTAAATGTAAAGAAAATGAAAATGCATACTTTTTCCACTAATTCAATATCGTAAATAAAATCGAAATCAAATAAAATCAAGTCGCGATTGATACAAGTCAATTTCCTTATTTAATTATATCAGTTATCAAATTTATTCTGGCATGCATAGAATAAATGATTTATTGCTGAAAGATTCGATCTACGGATTTAGATAATTATGGGAGAACCAAAAGATTCTTGGCCGGTTTTCTCTCAAAGAGATGAACTTAAGTACTGTAAGAAACGACATCATATATATATATATATATAATCATATAAGTCGATCAGTACACAACGTACTCTCTCAGCTTTAATTTGTAGTCTTTAAACTTGATCGATCCAATCTTCTTCTTGCCTCTTCAAAATGATTTAGAAAAACTGGTTTCTAAAGAAAGCTCTAAACTACAGCCACCGGTTCCAAAGAACCCTAAAAATAGTATAAAAATGAAATAAATTAAGAAAGTGGGTCTTGAAATCAGGTGATCGATCATGTATATATAGGAAACATGATTGCATTGTGCGCTTACAAAAACTGCGCGTTACGAACTTGTTAAAAACCCTATTTCAACTTTTGCGGCTCAAGAATGACAAAAAAATAAAATAAAATAATAATAATAATAAAAAATAAAAAATGATTAAGTTGTTCAACACACTTTGTATTCTTAATGAAATTGTATCATTTAAAGTACTCTCGCGCGTTTCCTTTGTGTTTGATTTACCTAAATCCCAGTCCGGATAAGGGATATATATGTGTCGATCAAAACATAAACCAATATCCTATGTACGTTGCTCTTATAAATCTTCCTAGAGTTTAAACACATAAACTACTATTTCTTTTTTTTCTCCCAACTAATGTATCTCATATTGAACATCTTTCTTATTCTACTAGTTTAAATATTTTTGTAAACATTCAGGTATCCCCGTAAATAATAGTAATAGTATTAGTAATAGTAATAGTAATAACAACAACAACAATAATAAAATATTAAAAACCCAAGATGGTCGGGTAACTTTCAATATTAAAATAAACATAGTATATTACATTTTTGTTCACTTAACCTTTACACATCTAGTATTTAATATAGTACTTGTGTATACCATATAATCTTCAAATATTCACATATATAACTTGAATATTATTGTAAATGGCAAACATTTGAGTGTTAATCTTCATATTAATTATTATATTTTTTAAATTTATATTAAGTTGTTATTTTTATATAGATTTGTGTTATCCTATTCCTTTCTAAGTAACCATTATGAAGAGTTCATTTTTATTAAATGCGCACGTACATTTTTGTATTTTACGCATTATTAATATAATTTATCTCTAATAATTTTGATATGAAATAAAGTAAGTATATTGTACTAAGTATATGATATTGTTTGAATCATTGAATGTAAGAATGCATTTGTTTACAACTCTATTAATAAAATAAACTATTGGCGAACGTGTGTATAACCAAATAGGGTGTATGGATCTCACTTAAAAGAAAATTTTATTGTAAATGTATATATAAATAATTTTTTATCATCTTAAAATTTAAGAATGAACCCCATATCCAGATTGGGCTGATAACCTTTGGGTGATGGGCTGCTAATTAAGAGGCAATTATAGGACCTTATGTTATTTGTTAAATATATGTTTACTTTATGCGTCCGTATTTATAATATTCTTGATTCGTATCATGCAATCACTGTTCCGAACATTAACTAAAAAACCATCTTGACCCCTTATTTAGTCTTAACCGACTCATCTCGTTACATAAACTATATTACATACCGCTAAATTTTAATTCTACATTCATCACTGTAATAATTTAAGCTTTCAACAATATACAAGATAGTTTTGCGTAGTAATTTAATATTTTTAATCACCCATCTCCGAATAGATAATGCTAACGACCCCAAAAGAGATACGTAATGTAATGATTTATTACATCATTTCCTAATAAAAATACGCCCTCCTTAATTAATAATTTTGGCTTCGTCTGTAACGTTATATGATACATACATTCTATTAATAACATTTGTGATGACAAGCATTATTTCATAAACGTGACAAATTTTGTCATGTAACGAAATTTGGTGCCTTTTCTTGTTTGTGATATTTGTCTAGTAACGGGAGAGAACTTTTATTTATTTTCTTTTATTTGTACCATTTTACGAATGTTTTTATTTGTACTACTTTCAAGGTTTTAAATAATGTGAGGTGTGAATTGACGGAAAGATCAAGCTTCATGCTAAGAAAGTCATGGCGAGGTTACCGTGTTTCGCAATGTGCGACTTAAGACAAAAAATTTATATATAATTTATAATTATATATATATATAGGGGAGGGTTCAAACGAAAACTGTTTTTCGTACGACAACTGCGAGAACCAATCTCGGCCGTTCCTTGAATATGGGAAGTTCATGGATGGATAGCGTGGAGGAGATCAAGTGTAGCAGGATGCATGTGAGGAATTCATGGGTGGACAATGACATTAAAGGAGGGGGAATTGGACAGCTTAGATTGATTTTCGCAGTTCTCGTACGAAAAACAGTTCTCGTTTGAACTTTTGCCTATATATATATATATATATATATATATATATATATATATATAGTCTATATAGAATCAGGATCAAATAAAAAGAGTTTTATGGTAAAAAGGGTAAGGAGAAACCTGGAAGAGACACGTGTCCTTTTAAGCCAAAATTCGTAGAGGGGCAATTGAGCCATTTTACACCCACTGTCTCTCTCCTACCTTGATATTCGGTACCCTCACATCCCACGTTTACATTTAACGTCTGGATCCTGCCCCCATTCACCTCTCACCTCACGAAAACCCACCTCACGAGAACCCTATCGCCGCCCACTGCTTCCTCGCCGTTGAACCACATTGTCGCCGTTGAACCGCATCGTCTTCGCCGCACAACATGTTCGCCGCCGCACAGCATCACCTGCTATTGCCAAATGAAAACCCTAATCCCTGTTGAGCCGCTTGCACCTCGTCGACGGCAGAAAGCCTGCGCCTCCACCACGCTACGCCGTCGACTCACCGTTGTGCAATTCGTACCAGTCACCGTTGTTGAGTCGACGATTCGTAACCGCTATCACCGCTGCATCATCACCGTTGTCGCCCTCTGTTGCGCAAATCTAGGGTTGCAATGAATCTTCAATCGCCGCCGGGTCTACACGCATTATTCTTCAACGATGACTCTTCTTCTTCTATTTCCGGTCGTCGATGCACATTTCAAGATCTGAATGGTTAGGGTTTGTTGTGATTTCTTCATCTTTTTTTTTTCTTTAAATCAATTTTATTCATCATTTTCTGCTTCGATTTTTTTCTGTTTATGAATAATATTTTTTTGAATTTTTGATGTAAATGATACAATTGGTATGAAATTTGTAGGATTATATAAAATTGGTTGTGCATCAATTTATTTGTTGATGATTTCTTTCTGGGTATCAATTTATTATTAATGATTTGTGGTGTGCATTAGTAGATTTGAGTAATTGATCTATGGTTTTATTTTGTGCATGTTGTTATCTGTGCATCAAATGTTGTTTTGTGCATTGACTTGGGTTGAAATTGTTCTGGATGTGCATCGATTTATGATGTATATTTATTTATTATGCATCTGTTGTAAATCTGGGAAGCATGTGTGATTTGAGCATCATCAAAATTGGTATGGAGAATGATGTGCATCAAAATAGTTCTGGATTAAATGACTATCAGAAAACAGGAGAGAGAAAAAATCCTGGAGAAAAAAGCCACGATTTTAGGAGTAGGTTTGAAATTTTAAAGTTTAAAATGTCAATAATACCCCTGAGTGCTATTTTTATATAATTAAAGAAAAATACGACTTATAACAAGTAAAGACATGTCAAGTTGGACCTTAGCGTATGCCAAGCCTTACATCCAAAACTTGAATATCTCGTGACGGCATAGTCAAACTCTAGCCTTGACAAAGCCAAAACAATCATTTTAGAACCATGACTATTGTACATATTCGGTGAGAATTAAAATTTAAATGGATAGTATAATCGACTTGCATCATAATTTTTCTTGTGGCCCATTGGCCCAAAATGGTGATTTTCAAAAATGGACCGTTGATACTTGGACCGGTTTGGACCGGTTTCACGGACCATTTTGGACCGGTTTTGCTCTTGGACCGGTTCTTGACCGGTTCGGACCGTTTATCTCTCCCGTGGTCTTGGACCGGCTCGGCCCATGCAGTCTTCGTTAGACCGGTCCGGTCAGTCCTAAAAGCCCATCTCTAACACGACTACATCTCAAAAGCCCAGATAGTGATTTGTAGTCCGTTTTAGGCCCACAATCTTTAAATCCTTGAATATCTTTTTGATTGGTAGAAAAGATAACATTTTATCCTTCTTAATCATAATAATTATGAAATTACCAAAATAAACCCTGCCGATCCTACCTTCATAATTGCCACCTATGTTCATGGGCCTAAATAAGATTTCTTTTTGGAAGTTTCTTGGTACTACGAAGCACACACACGCACGCTCACCCAATATAATAAAATGTAAAAACTAATAGTCCTTAAAGTCCCCTTTCAATTTCTCAATAGAAAACCCCCCAAAAATCCCTACGTTTTTCAAGATTTCTTGAAGCACATGCAACTGTAGATGCACGATATAGTTATCATTTAATCTACTCATGAAAATTGTGAAATTTGCGCATGTGGGTAAGTTAAAAATCTTGAGTTTGATCTCTATCAGTGTCGTTAATTTTGCTTTTAAATTCAAGATCTGGGTTTAATTGCATTAACTTCTTTACTATTCAAGCGGGTTTCTTGTAATTTCAACTAATTAGTATTTGAATGGCTTCTTTATTGCGTTTATGAATTGGGTATTGATCCAAGAACTCCGCTAATCAATTAAAAATCCTTTCTTGACAGTTCATACCCTTGAATCACACACACAAGTTTTCTCCAAGAATACTCTTCCCTGATTGATGATTTCTGTAGCATTTCATATCTGCTAAAATGCGCAGCATCAAAATCAATTCCCTCATCAAACAAAACCTTTCTTCTTCTTCTCCTCCTCCTCCTCCTCCTATTCCTCCCACTAGCCATAAACCTAACACGACTGTGATTTTTGCTAGAAACATTGTAATTGTGTTGGGAGTTGTGTTATTCATCTGTGTTTTACTTCACCTTCTTGTAAGATATCTCATGAGGAAGAAAAGATCATCAAATTCTCATCATCAATCTTCAAGATTTCCAGAAAGTACAGATATTGAGGCTGTTGCCTATGAGAGACAGTTACAACAGCTCTTCAATTTACATGATTCTGGCTTAGATCAAGCTTTCATTGATGCTCTTCCAGTGTTTCTTTACAAAGAATTGATGGGATTAAAAGAGCCCTTTGATTGTGCTGTTTGCCTTTGTGAGTTCTCAGAACATGACAAGCTGAGACTGCTTCCTTTATGTAGTCATGCTTTTCATATTCATTGTATAGACACTTGGTTGCTCTCAAATTCAACTTGTCCTTTATGCAGAGGAACCCTTTTCAGCCCTGGATTTTCTGCAGAGAATCCAATCTTTGACTTCCACTTTGATGATTCAATGGATGAAGATGATCATGTTTCATCAAATTCAGGCATGAACCATGTTGGGGTGTCTTGTAATTTCAAGCAATCTGGAGGGGGAATCGAAAAGAGAGTTTTCCCTGTCAGACTTGGCAAATTTAGAGCCACAAATGGTGAGAAAGGAGAAGAAAAGGAAGTGGGGGAGCCAAGCAACAGCAATCTTGATGCAAGAAGGTGTTTTTCAATGGGATCTTATGAATATGTGGTAGGAAACTCAGAGTTACAAGTGATATTTTGCCCTAACAAGGGTAATAATGGGAAAAAAGATTTGGGGATTGATAAAGACAAGGGGAATAGCTCTGTTGATGGGGGCAGTGATGGAAAGAAAATTAGTAGTAGAAGCAAAGGTGAAAGCTTTTCTGTTTCCAAGATTTGGCTTTGGTCAAAGAAAGATCATCATAATCATCATCATCATCATCATCATAAATTTCAAGTTCCATCAGGTACGCATATGATGAATTCCTCTGTTGATGGAAGCTTACCATCAAGAACTTCAAATGCTAGTCATTTTCATGATTAGTTTAGTTCATTACATAGATGAATAGACTTGTACATCGTGCAGGAAGTGTTGTACACTGGTTTGAATATGAAATATGAGCTAGTTAACCATTTAATCTGTTTATAGATCTTTCAAAGCCTTTTCTTTTTTACCCTTTTCCTTGTGATTTTGTTAGTTGTTGTGAATGATTTGCTGTCTTTATGTGACTTGCTTTATTAAAGATGACAAAATGTACTCCACACTTTTATGTTCTTATTTTAATTTGGTTCACTTTCCCTCCCTAGACCTTGTGAATATGACCTCAAGTATGCTTTTCTTGTTCAAATTTAAACTGCATTGAAGTCTGCAGAAGGATGAAATAAGCTTTCAAACTATAAAAGAAAATGTGACAACGGGATTTAGCCCATTTGGTAAGGCGCTCCTTCCTCGCAAGAGGTTGGGAGATCAAATTTTGCTGCATGTAGTGGGTTGGGGGTTTTTCCTTAGGGGTTTCCTTCATGGAGTGAATGTGTGGTGCTTGAACCTTGGTTAAAGCCAAACAACGAGGGGCGGTTGAAAACCCGTCACCAAGCAATTCGAACCCACACTGGAGAGGCGAGGAAGTGTCCCCATTTGCCAGTCAAAAATAAAAAAATAAAAGAAAATGTTAAAAAGTACTTCTAATTTTATTACTACAATTACTCTGGTGCGCCAATGGAGTTTAGCCCATTTGGTAAGGTGCCCCCTTCCTCGCAAGAGGTTGGAGGATCAAATCATGCTGCATATCCTTTAGGGGTTTCCCCCATTAAGTGAAGGTGTGGTGTTCGAACCTTGGTTAAAGCCAAATAACGAGGGGCGGTTGAAAACTTGCCACCAAGCAATTTGAACCCATACTGGAGAGGCGGGAAAGTGTCCCCATTTGCCCGTAAAAAAAACTACAATTACTCTGGTCCAAACAGCTAAAAAAATATGAATACAATCTCAAAAAATAAGCTAAAATAATTAAATTACAAAGCAATTGGAATAGCTTTATAAGAGTCTCTCTTCAGTGTTCCTTTAAGGGACATTTTAATTCGACAATATTTTGCGTATATGTAGTTGCAACTAGTGCCTAAAGCTTCGGTTTATAGAGTAGAGTAGTATTCGTAAGGGAATTCTACGAGACCTGTGTTGGATTCATAAATTATAAAGGGGACTCAGGAATGGTTAACAAGTGCATAAAGGCGGTGCGTGTAAATCATAACGTAAATAATATTTAGAAGTATGGAGTAAATAAAATATTTAAAAGTATGAAGTAAAATACGTTTTGATGTTTTTTAAATTTGATCAAAGCAATGAAAACAAGATTATCAATTAGTAAAATGTAAAGGAAATTATAAGCGGATCGATATACAAACAAAAATGGTTATTTTTCACAATGATATATTTTTTGTCAAATGAATGTCTTTATTAGAATGAGGAATTATAAGAATTTTGCCCCTTCTTAATTTTTTATTCAACTTATTCCTATCTGTTGCATACTTATAAGACCATTGTCATTATATTTTCGTTTCATGGATTGTATTAATAACTAGGTTTTGTTAGCCCGTACGTTGTTGCGGGATCTAACTATTTGTTATGATTATATATTTATTAGAGGTACGTATGTATATTAAGTTTTAGTATGTTGCGAGATCTAATGAACCTAACCTATCTATACAATTGGGTTAAGTCATATTCTAAACTTTAATATACATATCTCTAATTAGTTATAGATACGTCTGTATTGTTAAAATTTTATAATAAAAAAACTTGCAAAGAATACTAAAGCCTAATACAATAAAATAAAATAGAATACTAAAAAAAGTTTACAATAAAAAAACATGCAAAGAATAATAATGCGTAATATCATAAAATAAAATAGAATACTAAAAATCATTAAAAAAAATGAAGTACCCCAAAAAAAGAGTTATAGATACCAAGTAAAATAAAGAATATGTACTAAAAAAGAGTTATAGATACCAAGTAAAATAAAGAATAATATCTAACAACATTGACTTGAAAATGAGAAAGACATAATTTGCTTGGTAATTTTTATTATTTCATAAAAATGAATGAAAAAATGGGTAAATAGAAACTAAATGTTAGGTGTATGGAAAGTAGGTAGCTTAGGCCTAATATGTATCTCCAATATTTAAATATAATCTAATTTCACATGATAATTTGAGTTAAGTCAAAATCTCATATAGTTTCTTATCTCATGATATATATGATTATTTACTAAAAAGTCCATTTTATCATGAGAAATTAGCAAATCACTTTGCCAATTGATATATAAGAGAATAATATGATATAAGATAGATGAAAAAAGGATAATGTGTTTTATTTTAATTGTTTTCACATAATATAACATCGAATGCACTTTTTATATGAAGGTAGCAACACATCTATTTAGACCTATTAATTTGGTTGGAACAAAATTGGATAGAAATTAGGATATCAAATTCAATCTAAGAATTGGAATTCACTAATTTCTTCTAATTGTCTTGCAAATGATCTCGCCATTCATATATGGAATTCTTAAACTAAAGTCAAATTTATTGATTAATCTCGTTACTCGATGTGTTTTTTATCTGACCCGTTTTGACTAGAATATAATTTGATTTGTTATCAAAATCATGTAACCATCTTTAACAACGGTGCTCTCAATGACCAAAATTCTTGGATCAGCAACTATCAACAGCTACAACAAGTTTTAAATGTTCATTAAAGATGTTTATTTGTGTTAATATCCTCATTTGAATAAATGTCTTTATTATTATGTCTTAATCTTTAAGATCTATTTGTATAATTCTTTAAAGTGTATAAACATTTTACCCGCGTTACTTTGACTATAAAATAAAATAAACAAAACATATGAAGCGAAGTCATAGTATCACATAACTATATTTTATAAAAGTTTTACTTGTTTAAAAGGTTTGTAATAACTGATCTTATGTCTAATATGAAATAAGTAAATCGTATATAAAATTTTAAAAAACATGAGTTCGGGATTTTATTTATAAACCTCCACTTAATGCAATATCTGGTCGGCTGCTAAGTCTACTCCAAGGACAATAACATGTAAGGCCAGGTTACTATGTTCAAAATAAGATTGCTATAAATTAATACATTACTGTCTTTATTTTCTTTTTTAGGAAAATAAATAAATAAATAAGTAAGTAAATATTAGACATGATTTATTTATATGGACTTTTGGAAAAAAAGGGTTGATGGTAATGTTAATGATGGAGTAAAGAGTTGTATATTAAAGAAAAAAAAGAGGATCCATAGCAAGTGGGGGTTTGATTTATTTATGTTTTTTGTCATTTTTCTTTCAAAATCACTTTCAGTCGTACTAAACAATTGGAAAAAATAAATTACATCTTTTTTATTATTTTTTTGATATTCTTTTCTTTTTAAATAAATAAATAAAAAATTGACATCTTTACACCAAGTGATAGTGAAGTGAAAGACAAGGATAAAAACATAGAATCAATTGGTAAAAGAGATCTTTACAACCAAAACCCAAATTAACTGTTCGATATATGCCCATAACATGTGACACCTTTTCTTCTTCCAAGGATTTAATTATATATATAGCCTTAGCATATCCCTTTATATATATATATATATATATATATATATATATATATATATATATATATATATATATATATATATATATATAGGGGAGGGTTCCATCGAGAACCAAAAAAATGCGAGAACTGCGAGAACCGATCTAAACCGTAAAATATCTACCAAACGACAAGATATTAAATTATGAAAATTATACCAAATATGCTCTTTTAATATGACATCCATATTGCTATATTTTTTTCAACAAAAAAAATTCGTTTTTGCCGGGTTTTTTTCCTAGCACTATATGGTTTGTTATATATATGTAATCAGTACTAACATATATGTGATCAGTACTATAAGTTATGTTACATATATGTAACAAAAAAATTTTGTTGAAAAAAATATAGCAATATGGATGTCATATTAAAGAGCATATTTTTGTCGTTAATTTGGTATAATTTTCATAATTTAATATCTTGCGTTTGGTAGATATTTTAGTTTTAAAAAGATGGGGATCGATTCTCGCAGTTCTCGCTTTTTTTTTTGTTCTCGATGGAGCCCTCCCCTATATATATATATATATAATTTGATCAATAAAGAACCATGTGTTAGACAAAGAACCTAAAGAACCAATCTGAACCTTTGAATCATCAAAATCAATGGATGAGATTGATCGGTGGCAAAACTGTAATTATTATGTATTAATTTAGGAAGAATATGGCAAAAATGTAATTATCCCCCACCCCTAAACCCACGATTTTTTTAAAAAAAACCAACAAAAACTTTAAATTGCCATAACTTTTTAAGTTTTGTGAATTTAATCAAAAAAATTATATCATTCTTTGAGTTTTTTAATCCTCTTTCAAACAATATCACTCTTGAGCTGAATGTCGTCGCTAATGAGCTGAATGTCGTCGCAAAAGGTTCGTCTCAGATCAGAAATTAGCGACGATGAAGTTAAATCTGTAGTCGCAAATAAGCAAAGTCGTCGCTAATGATCTTGCAGTCGTCGCAAAAGGTTCGTCTCAGATCAGAAATTTTGCGTTTTTTCGTTTTTTGCATTTTGCATGTTTATACGGATTTACGTTCTGCATTCTGCATGTTTTTTGCATTCTGCATTTTTTTGCTTTCTGCATTCTTCATTATTCATTCTGCTTGTTTTTTTGCATTCTTCATGTTTTTTGCATTTATGCATTCTGCATGTTTTTTGCATTTTGCATTCTTTTATTCTGCATGTTTTTTGCATTCTGTATTCTTCATTCTACATGTTTTTTGCATTTTGCATTCTGCATGGTTTTTGCATTCTGCATTCTTCATTCTGAATGATTTTTTGCATTTTGCATTTAATATGAACACAACTCTAAATGCAAATTTTGCATTTTGAAAAAAAAATTTTCTGAAATATATCAAGTCCGGTCTTGTTTGAAAGAAGACGAAAAACTGAATCTAACGGTATAATTTTTTTTGTTAAAATTCTTAAAAACGAACGAGATATGATCATTTAAAGTAATTGGGAGTTTTTTTTTAAGTTTGTTGGGGGGTTTGCTTGAGGCTGTTGTAAGCGCCGAATTTTTTTTTTTAATTTCTTTTTTTGCCCTTAAACAATGTGTCACATGTCATCACCAGGGGAGTTCTTTAGGTTCTTTGTTTAAGGGAGGTTCTTTGTTTAACCACACTCTCTCTCTCTCTCTCTCTCTCTCTCTATATATATATATATATATATTTATGGGAGGGTTCATTCGAGAACTATTATTAGTGCGAGAACTGCGAGAACCAATCTCAGCCGTTCCTTGAATATGGGAAGTGTCACGGATGGAGAGCGTGGAGGGGTAGAGTGTGGCAGGGTGCATGTGAGGAATTCATGGTTGGGCAATGACATTGAAGGATGGGGTATTGGACGGCTCAGATTGGTTCTCGCGGTTCTCGCACTAAGAAGGGTTCACGCATGAACTTTTTCATATATATATATATATAGAAAAAAGTTCATGCGAGAACCGATGTTAGCGCGAGAACCGCGAGAACCAATCAAAACCGTCCAATTCCCCCTCCTTCAATGTCATTGCCCACCCATGAATTCCTCACATACACCCTGCCACACTCTACCCCTCTACGCTCTCCATCCGTGACACTTCCCATATTCAAGGAACGGCTGAGATTGGTTCTCGCAGTTCTCGCACTAATAATAGTTCTCGAATGAACCCTCCCATAAATAAATATATATATATATATATATATATATATATATATATATATATATATATATATATATATATATATATATATATATATATATATATATATATATATATATATATGTTGGAAGAAGTTCTATTGAGAACCATTTTTTGTGCGAGAACCGCGAGAACCAATCTGAGCCGTCTAATTCCCCCTCTTTCAATGTCATTGTCCACTATGAATTCCTCATATACACCCTGTCACACTTGATCCCCCCACGTTTCTTCAATGAATTCCACTTATCAAATCAACGGCTAAGATTGGTTCTCGCGGTTCTCGCACTAAAATCGGTTCTCAATCGAACCCTCCCATATATATATATATATATATAAAAATGTTCATTTGAAAACCGATTTTAGTGAGAGTACCGTGAAAACTAATTTTGGCGGTTGATAAATGAAATTCATGGATATAGAGCGTGGGGGAATCAAGTGTGACATGATACATGCGATAAATTCATGAGTGAGTGATGACATTGAAGGAGAGAGAATGGGTCGACTCAGATTGGTTCTTGTGGTTCTGGCAATAAAAATAGCTCTTAAATAAACTTTTTCATATATATATATATATATATATATATATATATATATATATATATATATATATATATCATATATATATATATCTCAGTTTATAAACATATTTTTTAAAAGTTCATGAAAAACAATTTTATTTCTTGATTATAATAAATCAATGGTCAATAAAAATGATCTCATTAATGACTTATTAGTTATTAATGTGGGTTTTTTGGGAATTAAGTCTTGCTTTTCAATGACGGTCCACTCGTACACAATTCACGATTGGAAAATTATATAAAAGATCAAAATACAACTATCGATGAGCATTAATTATGGTTATAAATGATACTTGTTGTACTCACAATAAGATTGGTTTTCTCAAATAAACGTCTCAATATACATTAAATATAGGGGAGAATTCATTTGAGAATTATTTATATTTTAAGTACCGCGAGAAACAATTTTGACCCTTGATTATAATCAAGTGCCAATAAAAATGACGGCTTATTAATGGCTTATTTATGATACATTAATGAAGGACGTTTTGAGAAAATCAAGCATCGCTCTTTATTAACAGTTTATTC
Organism: Pulicaria dysenterica; assembly: GCA_947179395.2. Classification (NCBI taxonomy): domain Eukaryota; kingdom Viridiplantae; phylum Streptophyta; class Magnoliopsida; order Asterales; family Asteraceae; genus Pulicaria; species Pulicaria dysenterica. The sequence continues at coordinate 96,686,018 of OX359290.1, read as the reverse complement.
GGACATAATTCACGGTTAGAAAAATATATAAAAAACAAAAATACCCTATTAATAAGCATTAATAAACTCTCTCTATATATATAAGTTAATTATATAAATTGTCGTTTTTGTCATTATACTTTAACAATTTAAATTTAGTCTTTAAAATGAATCCAGTTAACTTCTTCGTTAGATTTTGTAAAATAACCTTTTTTACCATCTTATATATTACACTAAAATAGTCCTTTAGCATACCTCACTAATTGATTAATAAAAATATGAGTAAATTACAAAAATCGTCTCTGTGGTTTGCAAACCACAGGGACGATTTTTGTAATTTACTCTAAAAATATAGACACATAAGAACACAAACTAAAAACACACACTCCTTCTCTCTCTCTAAGAACATTATTTCGGTAAGTAGCTGATTAGGGTTTAAAGGTTTTTTTTTTAATTTCCTATTAAGGTTTTCAATTGTATTTGGATTTAAGATGGTTGTTCGCCTTAAATAAGTGGTTGAAGATGGTGGCAATAGGTGGTTAGGAAAGGTTTTGAGAAAATATTTAAAACATGAAAAAAGTTTTACTTTTTAAACTTCTTAACTAATAGGATAACTGTAATTGGAACGAGAAACCAATAATAAAAGAAAACCAAATAAATACTTAAAAGGGATTGAAACCGTAAAAATTACAATTTATAGACTTGCTTTTTAAATTTTGACCAAATCACATGGACTAAATATATAATTAACTCTAATAATTAATTTAACAAATCTTATAAAATTAAAAACACTAGCGATTAAATTTATAATAAAAAAAGTATTGTATGTACCAGCAATGTGGGCTTGATAGTTGATTCAGAAAACAGTAGGACACGTCTTTAATATAAATAAAAGAGTAGTTTTAATATAATTTTATTAGATAATTATAGCTATTAATTTAGATAAGAAATTATAATTGTTAAATATAAATCATCTTTTTTCATCATAATTTAAATTTAGTTTTGACTTTGTCAAGTCAAACAAATTCATGTTAGAAATAATCCTATCCAAGTTTAAACAATAAAAACATTAATTGATGTTATTCTCGTTATTTAAAGAAATGTTCAATATAGTTCATATTTAATGCATAGTTCTAAGAGACTAATTTTAACCTTTGGATCGGCTTCATCAATGATCCAGATTGGATTTTAAAATTTTGGACGTAGTAGCATTTTAGTAATTAACATGTGATGATTTTACAATCACATGTGATTGTATACTGAATTACATATAATTGAATATTAAATTTCATAACTATATTTTTTATATGAACTTCATTGAACACAACTTATTTAAGATGTAGAAATCATATTACACATGAATAATATATTGTGACAACCAATTATTGTAAACTAGCAAAGCATCCTATCGCTTGAATTATTTATTTATTTTGAGTAATAAATCTTTAAATTTGTGAAGACCTAAACTAAACTAAATACATCTAATCTGTTTATTATGAATTAAAAATTTATATTTTTTGATATATAATTTTCTATTATAAATAAAAACTAACATAAACAAAATTTTTTAGACAATTCTAACCATTAATTTAGGTAGAAGTTTTAGTTATCAAATCTAAACTATCTATTTTGGTAAAATAAAAAAATATAATTTTTGGTAAATGAACAATTTTTTACATTAACTTATCTCTTAATATTAATATTAATGAAAGACTAATAATAATCAATTTAAGACATTAATCTTTCATTTAGTCAAAAGTAACACCATCTTGAGCAATCATAGCAATTCATTTGATCAAAATTAAAATCAATTGAGACTTTCAATCTTGATAGAGATGATCGCCTTCGTTTTCAATTTTCAAATATTAAAGCTTAATCCGTTTATTCAATAGAACAACACAATTAAATAACGATGATCAACTAATTAAAAATTTTCAAAGTTTACTTGATTATTATTTATTCAATTTTAAGATATGCTCGTATAGAACTATAGATTATTCCACAATTGAAAAAGAACATTAAATTTGACAATCATTTAGGCTATAAAAGTATTATAACTATTTGATTCGTTAGTTACATTTTAATTGAGCACACCCTAATCTAAATTTGTAAATCAGTGTAGTATATAAATATTTGTGTACTGTTTGAACATATTTTGATATCATCCTTTTAAATTCTCATTTATTTCATGTCTTATAATTATTTATATCTTTTTATTAATATTTAATATCTTACCTTTGTTAAAATAACAACATCTAATCTAGTAAATATTATAAGACTAGTTTAGAGACCCGTGTTTTACACGGGTTAGTTATAGATAACTTATAAATAATAAAAAAATCATATACAACAATTACTAAGAAAATGAAATACAAAATCAGATATAAATCATAAATAGGAAATTTGAGCAAAAGAAAGAATTATTAGAACCTTATCTTCAGCATTATTATTATTAGTTGTAACATAAGGCTGTAATCTCAAAAGGTTTAGATAGTTGTTATGTTGGTTTATATTTAGATATCTTAATTTGTAAGAACACTGTATCTCAATCTTTGAGACTTTTTTGTATAAATATATTTTTGTTGTTCATGAAATAATAAGTTAGTTTTGTCTTATATTGTTGTTTTTATATATTCTTAATTCAATTATTGGCATACAAAGTAGCCATATATTATGGTATTTAAAAAAAAGTTACATAGAGACCGATGTTAATACAACAGATCTATAAATAATATGATTGAAAGAGAGGATGAATACCTGTCTCCAGAGTGAAGTAAACCGGTCTTTATGTAGAATTTGATTAGGGTCACATATGATAAAAACCGTTCTATATGTGATTTTAGAGAGCGGTTTATAACCGGTCTTTATGTTATAGATAAGACCACCCCTATTAAGACCAAAGAAATTCCGGTCTTTTTATCCATTAAAACGGTCTAAAAGACCATCCCTATTAAAACCAAAGAAAAACCGGTCTTTTTATCCATTAAAATCGTTCTAAAAGACCACGTACTAATACCAAAGGAAAACCGGTTTTTTTATCAATTAAAACATGTCTAAAAGACCACCCATATTAAGACCAAAAGAAAACCGGTCTTTTAATCCATTAAACCGGTCTAAAAGACCACCCCTATTAAGACCAAAGGAAAACCGGTCTTTTTATCCATTAAAACCGGTCTAAAAGACCACCCCTATTAAGACCAAAGGGGAAACCGGTTTTTTATACATTAAACCGGTCTAAAAAAACATGCGTGTAATAAAAATGGGACACGTGGTAGATGTATAATGTATTAGAAATAAGCGGGAAAATAAGAAAAAAAATGCCTAAAAAATGAACATGTGGCAATCAGTTAGATGTTTATTAATATTTATATAGATTTGTGAAGCAAGTTGCGGGATATAAAAACTACAGCAACTATAAAAAAACAAGGCACTATGCAAGGAAAACAGCAGCCACTATAGAAAATCAAAACATCATACAAAGTCAGCAACCCATGCTCGAACCTGACTTTTGGACCCAGGCTACTAAGTTAAGCGAAAGTAATATTCTAGTTTAATATTTAAAATACAATAAAATAATTATCTGAATATTTATATAAATCAATAACTTTCTTATATAACATTTTAAAGAAAATTTCAAAAAAATTCTTAGACGAGTTAACCTACACCCGAACTTCTTCTGTAAAAACCAACCCAAAACCCGACCCTAATAAGTATTTGGTTAGTCGGTTTAACCTGATTTCATTGAGCTTATTAAACCTGACCCTATTTGTCTTGTTCGTGTCAAATTAATCAGGTTCGAGCTTTTTTGACATCCTTAGGTGTAAATATCAATTTGAAAAATACTAACAGACAATCCAAAGTAGGGATTAAATTTAAAACAAGTTTCAAAAACAAGAAAAGCCTTTATTTATACTTAATAAAGCTCAGGAATGAAAGTGAAATTAACGATTATTCTAATTAACTTTAAGAGCTTGTTTTTTTTCATAATAAGTACTTATCTTTACATTTTCATACAAAATTGTTTGATTAGAATCCGACATAAGTACTTCACGGATCTTATTTTTAAAACTTAAAACCTAGGACGTCTTCAAAACAAACAACCCTTTACTAATGTTTGCCAAAGATTGTTTAATTGTTTTAACGAAACTGATAATTTAGAACGTCATTGACATGGAGTTATTTGAGCAAGAACCCAAATAACCGTCTATTTTGTGCATAACCAACCCATACCCGTAGTAGTGGCATGATCACGCCTGCAGTGGCACCTTATCACGCCTCACAAGGCTGCACTCCGCCCCCTTTTATACCCAATCCATTTACATCCATGCCAAAAACCCGCATCCATAGGAAATGAAACAAATAAGCAGAGATTTGAACACGAGTCGAACAAACATTGCATACAAACTACTAACCCTTTGCATTTTGCTTACAGGTAGTTTCATTTCCACAAATACAGAATCACTTGAAACTCTCACTGCAAAAAAGATGCCTATTTCACACCACTAGTATTTGTTCTCAACAAATAAAGCCTCCAAATTGACAATCAAGACTTCAACAACAAAAAAGCATTTTTAAACCTCAGAGCTCCCTTATATGATGACAAAATTTGGTTACCCATTAATTGCATACAATAACATTTTTCCTTCTTAATGTACAAATCCAAGCTCTGAGTCTTTAACTATAAAAACCTGATTGCTACAGGCCCCGCCCGTTCCACCTCCTACAATGTACCAAAAGAAAGAAAAACGACCTCATAGAACCAAAAAAACAGCAAGAGAAGACAGCCATTTTCTAGTATAAAAACACCAAAAAAAAAACCTTACAAACGCATGGATCATATTCTCTTGACAGGCGCTTCAGCTTCATAAGTCACGAGGGAAGTTACTGATTTGTCCTTGCTCCAACACATCTTGGTTGTTCAACTTATAACTAATTCTTATGCGCATAACGATAGATTTCTGGTGTAAACAATGTTCATTATTTACATGGTTAACAATAAAGAAGTAAAAATCAGAAATACATGCATCATGAATGTAATTAATATATACCTTGCCATGTTGACTGTTGGTAACTCGTAACTTCTGAGTTATTGACCCGTTACTACTTCCAGGAAGAGTATTACTACTAGCAGGTTCTAGATGCAACTGAAGAAACTGGGGGATTTTCAAAAGCAGCGTAAATATTCACTATAGAGAAAAATGGATCAGGAACACAAAATATTCATTTCTAATGAGGATGGTGGTTTACCTTTGGGACTGCTGCCTGGAAAACGAAGTCAGTATACAGTTCGGGAGACTTGTTTGTAAAGTTTGCTTCAATGTGGGTTGTCTGTGGGGTTCCAGGTTGTTTGGAAATATTGAATAACAACCTCAAAGAGCTGCTCTCAAAAGCAACAATTGGTGGATATGCAGGACCATTGTCTTCTGATATGAAACAATGATTGTTAATAAAATCTTGTAAGAAAAAAAGAGAAAAAAAACAGAACAGGTTTGCAAATATTATACTTACTAGGTGGTGGAGGGCTAGGACCAAATCCATCTAACAAGTCCATCATAGCTGTGGGAGAGGCTTGTACAGATGGACCTGAAGCTGATGGAAGAATATCTAATGCACTAGTAACTGAGCTTTTATTATCTTGATTTAATGATAATATGTCAGGTGCAGATGAACCGTTTTGAGGAGGAGATGACCCAATTGACAGTAGATCCAACAGAACATCTGTGCCACTCTTTTGACCCTGGGTTGTACCTGAAATATACAAAGGTAAAAACACCATACACTATCCTCATAATTATAAGAATATTATAGAGCGCTAATATTCCCGACTTCCCGTCAGTCTAAATGTAGAAATAGCCGATTGCTGTTAACTACCAAGTTGTTCTCATGAGTCAGTTATTAGTTTCACCAACTTGGTTCTTTGTTCAGTTTTAAAAAAACGAAATACCTTCATAAGATAAAATGAAGGCATCCAGTAACATTCCCTCAAGACTTTCCAGGACTTCTAAATAGACCGGTAAATGACTAGATGGTAAACAAAAAACTGACTGCAGTCTGATTCCAGCTTTCAACTTAAAGTCAAAAGTAGCATCCTTCTACGCTCAAAGTTCATGTTTTCTCAATACTAATTGAAGATTAACAAAATAGTTATGCAATTATATTTAGATTTTGATCAATTACTTTTTTCTTTAAAAATTGATTTTCTATCAAGTTTACATAAAAACAAATATTATTTAACTTATACGGAATCAAAATCACTTAATTAGTCTGGTAGGTATTAAACTGTAACCTGAATGTGACGCCAATGGTGATGTACCAACATCAAGAAGATCCTGAAGAAAGTTGCCACCAGAAGAGGCCGGTGGTGCACCAGCTTCCTCTCCTCCCATATCAAGCAAGTCTACCAGAGGAGCTACAGCTACAGCTGTTTTGGGAATTCCATTCCCAAGATTTGCCTGTGAACTTGAGACAGCAGCTGGAATAGAGCCACCCCTCCTACCACTGAAACTTGCTTCATCAAGCACTGGCATCCTTTCAACCAGGGCAGACCTGAACATGTTCATTACCATCAATTAATTATTACATCAACCTTATAAAAAAACTTGTACTCTTTTCCTTTATTTAGAATCAAGTAATAGAGCTATTATTGATAAAAGACTAATCCATACCTTATATTCTGATGTTTTTCAATTATAGAATCGAATTCAATGGATCTCTGCTGCAGTTCAAGCACAAGGCTTCCTTTAGATTGAGTAACAATATCCTTTATTCTCCTACAAATAACTAATTAGTTAGATGAACTGTCAAAAAACTGAGTGCTAGAGACTTGCTTGTAATGATGAAATAAGTAACCTACTGTGAGCAAGAAGGAAAACGAGAAGACAGCTTCAACAAAGCAATCAAACACATAGCTCTGGTAGTAAGATCCATAGTGTGGTGCTTGATTGCAATTTCAACAACATCCACAGCATCATTCTCGGTTACCTGTTAACAAGTCATATTGATAGATATTCTGGAAAAAGTGAGATACTGAGCTTTACACCTAGCAGATGCAAATATTATGTCATGATAAAAGAAAATTAAAGAACAAGGTCCAGCTTAATTAAAAAACTGAAAATCTAACATGGAACCCGGCTATGCAGAATCAAACTCACAGTTATAGGGTCCTCCAGATCAAGCATTCCTATATTGTTTACTAACATGTCACCATATTCTCCAATGCACCATACAGCTACCCGAACAAATGTTTCCTGTTTTTGCAAGCAATATATAAAATAAGTCAATACCTTTTCAATACTTAAGTAGCATATGTGAAGAGAAATTACCAATAAACATCAAGGGGGAAGTGAGCAAGGATTATAAAGTAATGTATATATTTGTGTAGACTTGTACCTGATCAACTGATGTTTGGATTGCCTTGTAGAGTGACCTTACTGTATATCCATGGAGGTTAGAAACATTGGTTATCACAACAATAAGGGCATGCCATACTTCATCCTTCACGTGATTTCCAGCCTACTAACAACACAACACTAGATTAGTAGTCCATATCCATCAAGCGCATGTGAAACTAGTTCTAATCTAAAAGATGCAATGCGACAATCACCCTATCCTACCCTTCATCTGTTATAACTTATAAAATATAATAATGAGTCCCCTTTAGAAATTGGCTACATATAACTTTCACCATGGTTTTTAAGTCAATTTGGAGGTTATAAGGGTGGTCAGTGTATTACTTTAAGCTATGGGACTTTACAAGAAGTGCATGGAATGTGAGAGTCATTGTTTAGATGAACCTACTACCGTAATGCATACCTCAGAGAGAACCTTGAGCATCTGGTCAATGTACCATATCTTGTCTGGGGAAAGCCTACAACACCAAAAGAAAGAGTTGTAGATAAGTAGAAATCATTGATATGTGCTATTCTATACACCATATTACATGGTTCATCTCACTGAAGTAAAGACTACCCAATGCCATTTGCACTGCATGTAATGCATGGACACAGTTCTCTCTACTCATGGCAGACTTCATATAAAATGAATGAAATGCCTTTGTTTTCAAGGTGAGTGTGTTAGGATTTGGTATCCCATACAGAGAGATGATTAAGCAGTTGCAAATTAAAAAGGAACATAACTATATCATTCCAAACAAGATGATAATTTTACAAAATTGAAACCTTGAACTTACTTTTCCACAATGGAGCAAATCTTTGCTGTAAGATCTCCCTTGAAGTCCTGGTCACTTACTTGGAGATAATCAATTAACTCCTTGGTCAAAGGTTTTACATTGCTCTCATTCACCAAAAGGTATACAAGTTCAAGAGCTCTTTTACGAATTGAAGCATCTGAATCCTGAATAGTAATAATAATTATATTAATAATAACAACAACAACAATAGTAATAATAAAGGAGTGTTGTATGAAAACATTGCATGTGATATAGTCGGTAAAAAAATTGTAAAACTTACATGCCCCGGTCCCCCAAAAAGTACATTCATTAAGCACAAAAGATTACAACACAATTAGTAAAATGTAACATCCCTTATTTTCATAGCTTATACTTTAATGGAATTTTAACAACTAATATAAATTATTATATTCTTGGTTTTAAATGTTTATGTAGTTTGGATCACAATATAATCATTTGACAAGTCCAGGTTGGTGGTGTTTGATATCAAGGTTTTCTTGGTGATTTTTCTCAAATGCAGGACCTATACATACCATGCAGGGCCGCAATAAGTGGCTTTTAGATACCTAAGACATTCATCTTTAATTCAGCATTTAGGATGTTACTTTTGATGTAGCTATTCCTAATTGATTATCTAGGTTGTGGGACAATCATATAAAGTGGTCACTACTATATTATCATAAACTAATATAGCTGAGGTGAGTTCAAGTGATTTTGGAAAACTCGGTACACATGAAAAATGATCACTTTAGTTGCTTAAGCTGTCTTTCATTGTTTATATTACACTAACATTGGTTTTGTATGGTAGTTGCAAGTTTGTTCGGTCTATTCAATGTTTGATAGCTTATAAATCATGATGGGATTTGCGGATTAGGCGTGATGACACGCATACAAGACTTGAAGTGGAGGAAGTAGCTCCCGTTAATATGGTGTATGCCCTATGAGTTGTGACATTGATGGGTCATGGTGGTGCATTAAGTCTGCTATGCAAAGAGTGGTTTGGCCATTTATGGTACACTAGGGTTCGTGCTTGACTTAAGGTTGGTTCACTTAAAACATTACTTGGTCTTAAGAGTTAAGTAGGTGTGATATTAGTGGATTAACTATACGGTACCTTGGCAACCGGTGACTGTTTAGGTGCTCCTTCATCAAGTCGGTTATGATTTTTGATGCAAGAATAGGGTTGTGAGATCACAAGTGATGGCCTTGCGTCTGGATTCTACACATTTTAACTGTAGTTGCATATTCTACAAGTTGTCTTTATGAACTTTCTATCTATTTTTCGGTGTAAATTTCACTATTCTCTTACAATTAATACTCTTGCTAGCACTAGGCTTAAACTTTTTTTTGTCGTGTATGCAGAGGACTAAAGAAAAAAATCTAGTTATTGAGGTGAGATTGAGAAGCAGTAGGTGTTGGCTAGAATGTGTTTTATGATGGAAGGAAAAAAATGATGAAAGATAGCACTTTAGTAGATGGACACAATTGATTATCTGGTTGGTTTTTGGTCAGAAGTTATAATCTAGTTTTGGTTTATTACTAGAATCTTGTCATTGTTTTTGGGATTTTCTGCAGCATTGCATCTTAAGTGGCATTGCACGTGCATGTATGTATGTATGTATGTATGTATGTATGTATGTATATATGTATGTATGTGTGTCTATACACACATGCTGGGTGCTATTCTGCTACGTAAATATCTTTGTTATGCCTTAAGGAAATGGAAAAGATGAGCAGGGAAGTACAATCATGATAAGACACAATAGGCAGTTGTATAGTATAAACACTTAAACAGTTGTCCCTGATATTCTTTTGAACTAAGAGAAATAACAGCAAGCATCAGAAGTATACATCAAATCAAGGAGAGTGGGAGCTGCAAAGGCTCTCCTAATTGTGTAGCTTTCAATAAAACATATATGCATGATGCATCCGCTTATAAGTGAGAAAGTTACCTTTACACATTCTAAGATTGTAGCGCGATGTCTCTGCACTGCTTGATCATCTACTGAAACTGCTCTCATGAGCATGTTCAATGCAACATATCTGCCGTCAGAGATAAACAGTTTACAAGACTAGAAAGTCGAGAAATCCAGCAGTTAGATTTATCTAAATGCTCGTGGTCATGACATTGATTACCCTAGAAATCAAATCTTGAAAATTGTAAGGAAAGAAGGAACCATATCACTACTAATCTTTTCCGTATTCGCTATAATCTTATGCAAGAAGTTATCACCCACATAATCCTGGACATGGCTATTGTAGTTTTGAAGATCCTATACCTTTTATAAAATAAGGTAACTATTACTGGACCCCAACAGGAAAGGATCGGCAATGAAGGACATTGTCAATGAACATTTGCAAGTAATCAGAAAAAAAGAGGTTTGTCTTCGAAAATCAGATGGCGTTAGATTCTATAACGTATAGCACACACGAAAAACACTCAGCTAACTACTTGGGTTATCAAAGAGTTCATAAATCTTCATGTCTGCATATATTATTTAATGTAAACAAAATTGATACCCTCGAACTGACCGACAATCATCCATATAAAGGATTAACTTTTTACTTCTTGGTAACACAATAAGATCTTCATAATCATTAAATAGTAAATCAACATGAATATTTAACTCCAAGATTTTAGACCACAAAAGAGGGAATACTCACCTGATATTGTTGTCACGGTTAGACAAGAACCTCCCCAAAATATTGATTGCAAGAACACGCAAGCCACTATTATCTTCAATGCTCATAATGGTTTCTACACATTCATATAGTATTGCATTCCCTGCATTCTTGTTCGACTCGGTTTTTGTTGCCACCTACAGAGATAAGGTTAGATATGAAATGTCTTTACTAAGAATACAAGCATATATAAGAAAAGGAAAAACCTGGGACAAACTTAAAGAGGTTAATTCATATTATAAGATTTAAATTAGATATCATGATCAACTTTAAAATAAAAGATAGAAGCTGACCTGAGCAAGAATATCATTCATAGAATCACTAGCATCAGCATCTCCATGACCCAATACGCGTAAAAGACGAAGCAGTCTTATATGGAGAAAAGGATCTGCAATCCCTGAAATATCATATTCAGGAGCATATGGGCTGTTCACAACATCCTTCAGAACTTTCACCAACCCGTCTGTGCATTTCTAGACCAATTGAAACAAAAGAAAAAAAGGAATAATGTCTCATTACATAACCCCAACCAAAGTAAGGACTACCAGGTTTTAAAAAAAATAAAGTAACTATATTGCCATTACAGAATCATAAGTCAACGATTCTTAGCACAACTGTATTTTAATTTACCTTCCTAAAATATTCAAGAGCCTCTTCATTAAGATTACAGAGATCTGTACAGAGCTGAATTGCAGTTAAAAGAACTCCATGGTGCTTTTCTTTAAGTAAGGAAACAACAGGGTTCACAAAATTTTCTGCAAGGTCAGGGACTTTCTTTACAATCCTTATTGAGCATAATGCTGCCTGTACAATGTAACAACTTAATTTAGTACAAAGCTATGAATAGTAATATGTGAGAATTGTACGATATATTCTCAAGCTATCATGAAATGTACTATCAGTTGTATATGTAGAAATCCTCCGCCCGTTTACACTACCAAGATTCGATGGCTTTACTTTTCACAATAAACATCAGACACTACATCACTCATAATTGCCAAAAAAGTTTACATTGATTGCTGAAAAGCAGGAAAAGTATGATAAGAGCCATTAATCAGTGTCATCTACATTGTAACCTCAAATAAACCACATTAATACTTATCGAACAGTAGGAAAAGAACAAAAAAATGTATGAATCTAGGAACAAGATTATAATCACAGAAACAATTCATGACTCCTTAGGGATGTTTGGATATTTGGATCCCTATATTTTCATCAACTTACTTTCTTCCGGATATTTGGATCTCGAAATTGCAGCAACCTTTCAACTTCAGGTGCAAGATCACGAGCCATTTCTGCTGAACATATATTACCCAAAGCACAAAGAGCTAGTCCCACGATATATTGATTGGTATGATTAAGATCTCTGCAGATGATCCGACAACAGATTCTCAATTTCTAGAAATTAATTGCATTTACACTATTCTAACTATTAAACACCAAAAAGCAGTCAACCATGTTACTGGAGAACACAAAATATAAGAAAAGGGAAAAGAAGAAATAGAAGCATACTGCTTTAGTGAATTGGTAACAAGCATCAAAACTTCTTGTCTTTCATCAAGAAGCAGCATAAGTCCTAGATATCCTATTCTCTTCTCTGGGAACCCGGGAGCTGCTATTGATTTCAGGCATTCCATTTGGCCAAAATGTGTGGGATATCCTAGCATGTGGATGAACATGAGCTTTGCCAAGTTACGATGTCTATAATCTTGATCATTATCACTAACTGCTGCACGGATAGAAGCACATTCTTTTCTAACAACAGCGCGCTCTTCTGCAGCAGTTTTGCAAGCACGTATTGCCCGAATCATGTCCCTGCACTTGGTGGACAAATAATCTACACTCAGACCCAACTAAATAACAGCATGTTATTGGTAACTTCACGCATATTACAATGAACATAGAATGAAATGAAGCTTTTGATTCTGCTTGTTGGAATGAGTCTAACTCAAGTGATCTATAAGAACTAAGAAGAAAGAAAGCATAACTACAAAACAAAAACAACAACAATAATACTCAATCCCGTCAGAACGGGGTATTGGGAAGGTAAGATGTAAATAGTCATACCTCTACCCACAGGTGGAGAGATTGCTTCGTGAAAGATGTCCAACATAAAAAGGGAGCCATACGTGACGTGCCTATTGTTTTTTATTTTTATAGATAAATTTTATTATTGTTAATATCTTATAGTTTTTCTTTAATATATTAGTATATATAATTTTATATACAAATATATAACACACCATATATATATATATATATATATATATATATATATAGGGGAGGGTTCATGCGAGAACCGTTGTTAGTGCGAGAACCGTGAGAACCAATCTCAGCCGTTCCTTGGATATGGGAAATATCATGGATGGAGAGCGTGGAGGGATAGAGTGTGGCAGGGTGCATGTGAGGAATTCATGGGTGGGCAATGACATTGAAGGAGGAAGAATTGGACGGCTTAGATTGGTTCTCGCGGTTCTCGCGCTAACAACAGTTCTCACATGAACTTTTGTCTATATATATATATATATATATATATATATATATATATATATATATATATATATATATATATATATATATATATATATATATATATATTTATACTAGCAGTGTACCCGCGTAATGCTGCGACGGTAAATAGTTTCTGTTTTGCAACATGTTTTCAAGGATGTAACGCGTAATTCAATGCTGTGAAAAAATTTCAGCAACATGTCCGTTTTTTTCTTTATTTTTTCTTATATTTAAATCAACTATTTTAATTATTTTAAAAATAAATTCTAAAAAATATTAAAAAATATTAATGATTTATATTTACAAAATAAGTAGAGAGAAGTTAATAAGATTTTAAAAGTTATATTGATGTGGGTGGATAATTGTGTTTGTGTAAGAGAGTGTGTTATTGGGAGAATATATTTTAAATAAATAAAAAGTTAAAATTTATTAGGAGAGAGAAATGGTTAAAAATGGAGTGGATGAGATTAATTTAGATAAAATAGAGGGTGGAGATTAAAGATTGACATAATTTTAAGAACTTCTTAAAAGTTAGAAGGAAAGAGAGTGTTAAATGGTTTATATAGTAGTATAGATAACACCATATATATTGATAACGGGTAGGCCGTAGGTTTATTTGACAACCATACTTATTGCAACAACCACGAGAACCAATCTTGGCCTTTAATTAGAAGAAATCAATGGCTAATAATGCTAGTGGCATAATTATAAATAAGGAATCACACCCCACTACCCCCATGAATGATGCATTAACGACTCATAAATGATGGGTATTTTGGGAAATCAAATCTTTTTATATAATAACTCGCTAATAATGGTCCACCTAGACGCAATTCACGGTTGGTTAATATATAAAATGACAAAAATAGCCCTATTAATGAGTCATTAATGTGGTTTCCACAGTTCTCGCAATAAACAATGGTTCTCAAATGAACTTCTCCCTGTATGTAAATAAAAATATGTGTGTGTGTATAACTGGAACATTAAGGTATTTCACTTGCAAATAACTCAATGTTACAAAAAAATACAATAAAAGAACCACTAGTATATCCAAGTGTTGACTGCCACATAAGAGACAACAAAAATGTCATCAATTGATTCTAATTTCTAAATATTGTTCCACTCCTGACAGCTAAATTATGTAGCAGATTATTCCACCAATATTACAGACAGACAGATCGTTTTATTTAGTGCCCATCACACCAACCTATTGAAGGTACTAACGTTCTATAGACTGAAACAACAGATAGTGCTAAAGCTCATGTGCATCATATAGCCAAAGCATTATTAGTCAGAGTTACCGGCAGCACATACAGAGCATGGTTGCTATATACATACCCTTCATGAATGTCCTGATTGTCAAGGTTGATCCCCTAATATTATCTCTTTTGGAATAAGATGGATACAAGTAATCACTACAAAGTCTTTTATTATCATAAGTCATAACCATCATGTTCTGCCTACCGACAGGTATTATGATACATTCACCAAGCTCCAAATATTGAGCCACTTCAATTTACATAACATGAGCACAGAGACTGTCAGATGTGTCCTATCACTAGCCACAAATAGGTGCAAACACTTCTCCTTTCTCTGGATCATATATATTTCCTTCTAATTAGAAATGTCGGTAATGATTATTTCAGATGCATAATTTGTTGAATTATGTTTCTTTACCCCAGAATATGATCTGTTCAACGTAAGCCCTATTGCCAGATGGTATTAGTTTAAAACCATTTTGACTTGATTGTTGTTTTCCTATAGAAGAAACTATCGGTAACATGCTGCTAAATTTCAAATTTTCTCCACATCACTACTAACTTATGTGTAAACCTTGGAAAACTAGTCGCAAGAGTTCAGTATAGGATGGGTACATAGTACATTGTTGGGATACATGTCTGTGTTGAGATATGTGTACAAAATCCTTGTCTTATAGATGAATTAGCTGACTTTCAAGAGGAAAAAAGGCAACAATTAAAGCAAACTGGCCCTACACTGCAGCAACACATAGAGACTAGTAGAATTGAAAACTATTGGCAAGATCTTCACTATGACCTGGGATAAAGATAAAAAGTATTGTATTATGTTTCTGCTAATTCGCTCAGTTCAAACAAGTAACGTAGTCGTATCTTTTAGATGGTCATGGAGGGGAAGTGCAGGATATACCAAATACATGGTAATTTCCTAGTAGAGACATATAGTTTGCAAGAGAGAGTTCATGATAGTGTCCAGGTGATTATATCCATCCCTCAAAGTTTAGGATCTTAACAATCTTACAATTCATGACGGTACCCGACTTGTTTGAGTGACCAGTGCAGCCGCCAATACTTCGATTAATTCCACAAAATGAATGGAAATCATAATTTCCAACTTACCGGCCAAACTAACGTTCAATTTACAGAATTTGAGATCACATTGATACAAATTAGGTCAAAAGGAACAACACGTAGTTAACAAATAATCGAAAAAGAACTTTAGAACATGAGAATTCAGTTGTGAACAAGCAACTCGCCTTAGACGCGTCCCAGACGAAAAGGGATTCATGATTGGGTCGGTTTTGAAAGCGTGAGAGAGCTCGATCAGATCCAGTGGTGTTTAGTGCAAAGACGAAGTGTATATAACCGGGACCGCCTGTAAATCGCAATTGTATATACGAGCGTAATGAAATCGGGATCTGGGGAAGGTCAATTACGAGGATCTGAAGACGAATTTGAGATCTGTGGCTTATGATTATGGTGGTGATGATGATAATGATGAAAAACTTGCTTTGTCTCCCTAAATTCTTCCACTATGCATCGTATGTTATTTCCTTTTTGAAAAGTTGAAGAAAAAATATTGAAAACGAAGCACTCAAATGCAAGGTTCTATACTTCTATCAATCATAAGATTTCTTTGAGTTGGTTTTTAATTCAGACACATAACATATCCTCCCGCAGCGCTTCTTCTGAAAATTGGTATTATGACGATTAGGTGTATAAATTATTACAAGGTTGTTATTTTATGCCCACTAATCTACTAGCATCATATTTCATAATTTAATTAATTAGGTTTAGTTGATATATAGAAAACAGAAAAAATGAGAGATGTCTATAATAACTTATACGTTTATAAATTAGAGCTTGGATGCAAAATAGAATAAGATACATGATAATACTATCCACGTCCAACACAATTTGTTTACATTCTCCTATGTGGCACACCGGTTTTTCCTTTCAAACCAACAAACCCATATATGCATCCCACACAACCGGTTTTTATTAAAAAAAGAAAAGAAACTAAAATAAAAAAGTAGAAAGAGGAGTGAGATAGAGAAAATAGATATAGAGAGAAGGCGTATTGGTTGTTGAACCGGTTGGAGAGGCTATCCAAAGAGGTAGGGGAGGGGGATGCTGTAAATAGTTGAAGCCGTAGTGGTAGTAACCTTTCGATGAAACCGCTACCACTATAACCACCGTAGATTAAGTCATTATTGTGGTTAGTATGCTCTGATTTGTAACTTCTATGTTGTAAAAAATCGATTGTGTTGTCTTATGTCGTAAAAAACGACGTGCAGAAGATGAAGCAGTGGTGGGCTGGCTTTGTGCTGCTGGTCAACGATATGAAGATGGGTGCGAAATTGGAGAGAAAGTGATGGAGATAGAGAGAAGTAGGTTAGGGACTTTTAGTCAAAACCATGAATAATTTGAAATTATTTAGGCAACAGGTGTTAGCCAAGAAATGTATAAGGTAATTTAATATTATAGGTAGATATTTGTTGTTCTTACTATCCGAATAGCTTTTTTTTTCTTTTCCCACAACTTGAGCTTTAATAAGAGGATCTATTTTTGCTTTTTTTCTTTTTCATAACAATTGATTTGGTTTCTATTTTTTCTTTAACAATAGATTTAATTCTAACTCTTCTTCGTGCCATTTATAGATATATATTATTTCATACGTCAACAAAATTTAGGGATATCTTACATATGTAGTTTTGAAACTTTATATTATAACGTTTAGTCTATAAATTATAATTTTCCATTTATTATTCCAATACTGTATTAGAATCCTATTAATGTATCATACTATTATGTATTAAATAGTCAATACTAATTGATTTCTTATATATTCATTAACATGTCTAAGACTTCATATCTCTCACTGAAAATATGTAATTATGAAGAATACTACCATAAGATATGTAGTTTTGAGAACCGTTTTTAGCGCAAGTACCGTAAGGGTGAGCAATGAGATTGAAGTAGAGGGAATTAAACGGCTCAGATTGATTCTCGCGATGCTCGTACTAATTATATATAGTTCTCAAATGAACATTTTCCTATGTGTGTGTATATATATGTTAAAACCTCACCCATTTTATATATTTTTTAAAATTACAACGGCAACGCGCGGTAAACATTGCTAGTTATATTACATTTTGTAGTAATTAAAATCTTGACGGTTACTAATTTTTTGATTTAATATTTTGTAACCGGCTTGTGTGATTTATTGTATATTATTCAACTCAAATTTAGTTTTAGTTACTTCAAAATATTGTGAAGAATGTTTTAGTAATTGTACTACTCAACATAGTTTTGAAAAAAGAAACTAAATGTTTTATATAGTAGCAAAAATTTCGGTTGTGTTGGCTTTTTTCATTGCAGAAACTAGTAATAAAATTTTTTAAGGAATATGATGTGTGTATAATACTATTACCAGATAAACTACGTTAAAACCAACTAAGGGTGTGAATGAGTCAAGCTTTTATCGAGCAACTCAAACTTGAATTCGCAATCTACTCGTTCAAGTCAAACTTTATCGAGCTTGAGTTCGACCCCAAAAAACAAGCTCGAATTATTTAACGAGTCGAGCTCGAGCTTCTAAGAGCTCGGCTCGAGTCCTTATCGAGCTTTTTGACCCTTGTATAGTATGTTTATATTCATATATGTAATATGTATATATGATTGGCTAATATTAAAACATATTACAAATAAGTACTTACTGAAACAAATCTACTTTATATACGTACTATTTATTATTAGTAATTACTAAAAAATCATTAATTTCAGTTCTATTTGTATTTTAAATAATTTGGTTTTTGACTTTAATTTTTTTATATTATTTCGAGCTTTTCAAGCCGAACTCGAGCTAATAATGTACCATGTCGAGCCGAGCTCGAGTTTCAAGTATGAAAGCTCGTCGAGCTATCGAGCCGAACTCAAGCTTCACATAAAATTTCGAGCTGAGCTCGAGCCCTGCCGAACTCAACCTTGATTCGACTCGTTTACACCCCTAATACCAACAACAAAGAGCACTTTAATAATAATATAATATAAAAGATAAAAGCTAGAAGCCTAAAGTACTCAGCAGTAAAATTCTTGAGCAAGTGAGCAGTACTTGAATGAAACCACCAAACTGCAAACCTTTGGGGTACGTTTGGTACCGAGAATGGAATTGTAGAGAAATGGTTGCAGAGAATGGAATTGTAGAGAAAGGGAATTAGTCTAGAGAATGAGAATTGAATCTTCTGTTTGGTAGCACAGAGATTTCAACAGAGAAATGACACGGAGAATTATTTATCTTGTTTGGTAGCACAGAAATTTTCAACAGAGAATTGTAAAAATTAATAATTAAAATACATTAATTAAACCAATTATAATACTGTTTTAGACAAGATTTTTTTTTTTGTATTTATCACATAAACTAACTTTTTTTTAACGACAAACACACACACACTCTTTAAACCTACTCCTAAATATTTACTTCATTGTCCACGCCGGGGACTTGAACCCACAACTTATTAGGATGAGGCACCACCTTACATCACCAGATACCGCTAGCCCTTTGTTATCACATAAACTAACTCATATAACAAGTTATATAAATCTAATTCTCTTATGCTAGTCGGGTACTACTAGTAATGCAAGTTGTACAACCCTTTCAATACAAAAACCCCAAAAGTCAGAACATTTATTAACCACATAGCCTCACTCTTGTCTTTACCCCTATTTACACTTTACTCATGATTGCGGAACCCATTAAATAACATTTATATTCATTTCTTTGATGAAGTGAGGATTAAAACTCGCACCAAGCACATGATTGAACTTTGATTTATCTTTTCAAGCTCCATCTTAATTATTTTAGAACGGCAAGGTTTCATTAAATCTTACCAAGCCATAGGGTGAGAGAGAGACATAGAGAGAGGGAGAAGAAAGTTGCAGGAAGCAGATACGTCGTGAAGGTCGCCGGTCGCTGAAGGTGGAGAATCTCCGGTCGCTGGAGGTGGAGAATCTCGGTCTTTAGAGGCTCGAGAATCGCCAGCCTGAAGAATCGCCGGAGGAGGTTGCAAAAGAGAGGCGGTCTTCGGTAGGGTTGGGAACGAGAGTATAATGCCTGATTTCTCCGTGTCTTTTTTTTAATTCTCTGAGAAATAAAAATTTGGATTCTCTCCATATAATGGGGAAACAAAAACCGAGAAATGGAATTAATTTTTTTCTCTGCTGGAATTCTCACCTCTAACCAAACAAGAGATTTTTTTTCGATTTCCTTTTCTCAACCCTCAAATCTCTCTACCAAACATGCCCTTGGTGTCTTGGTTGTCTGAACCAAACATATTTAAGGTAATTCCCAAGTTTACAAAACCATATTTTATTTCATCTGTTCAGGGTACAAGTTACAACAACCAAAAGTCCTACTGGAAAACCAAACATATTTCCTTAAATATTGACTTCTAACAAGTCATAGATCTTGGACTTTGACTTTAACGTTCACATCTGAACCAAATTTAATAAATAAATTCAACAAAGATAAACGAATATACGTATAATCATACCATATACGTCATCCCGACCTGTATGATATTCATGTGCGGAACCTTCATCGTTGCTGCACCACCCCTGCAGTTGTTCCTCAGGAACGAATAAAAGTAATTAATCACAAGTTTCTTGAGAAAAAATGAGTCCTTTCTAGCCCTAACATCACCATGTCCAAGCAAATAAGTAAACCCAGATTCCGTAGCTTCTCTAAGAGCTGAAAGCTCATATTCCAAGCTCGGATCTTCATCAATGGCACCCATAACACTCGATGGCAGCTCTGAATCAGCATCAGGTTGTATCAAAGGCACACTCAGTTCACCGGAATAACTTCTTTGACCAATTGACACGCTCTCAAAATCAGCATCGTTTCCTTCGGTTTCCAACGCCAGTTCTTGAGCTTCCTTTCTCATGAACTTCTCAAGACTTTCAACAAGAAGCTGCTCAAAAGCATGGTGATCTTCTTTACGCACATCCTTGTAACCGTATCTTGCTACACACTGAAACATATGGTAGTCTTTTGGGCAAATCCTTCTGAAAAGAAAGCGTTCTTCTTGATTTACTACAGGGATTGGAACATATTTTATGCAGACAAAAACGAGTGTCGAGTGAATTGCAGGAAGTTCTAGCAAAAACCGACCCAAAACCGAGGGTACCCCATGAACAAGTTCACTGTAAACTAGTCCAATCCCGGGTACCCGAACGGTTCCAAGGGTCGACCCGAGGTCGTTCATGAAATCCATTGAGATTTTCCCTCGAACTTCACTTTGGTATTTGAGTACACTCCCATAGTTCCAGATATACATGACACAAAGGAAAAATGAAGCGAAAACAAGAGGAAGCCAACCGCCTTCAGTGATCTTGGATAGAACTGCTGACATGTATAGAAGCTCAATCGACCCAAAAACTATCAGGAAACAAAATGCTAAAAAGATATTTGTTTGCCATATTAGAAGCATAACTAGTGTCACTAATGCTGTGCTAACCATCATCACCCCGACTTCTGCTATGCCTGCAGAAAACCACAGATCATTTCGGGTTGGTAATTTAATAGTTATAGTGAAGTTATTGAGAAGAAAAACGAACCGTATGCATTGGCTATGTCTGTTGTGCTTTGAAAAGTGGCTACAACTAGAACACACATGATCATCAAGAACCAATTGATGACGGGAATGTAGATTTGACCCATGAATTTTCTTGATGTGTGGATGATTTTCAACCTCGGGAAGCATCCAAGAGCCATGGATTGTTTAATGCATGAGAACGAAGCGGATATCATAGCTTGACTAGCGATCACTGCAGCAAGTGTGGCTACCACGAAAACAGGCCAAAAAAGTCCATCTGTGTGTTTATTTAAAGCACCAAATTCTCAATCTAAGAAACCATTAATGGAATAAAGATTTTGGCCAAATTACACAATTGATACCTGGAATGGAATCATAGAATATTCTACTTGTAGAAGCAGGGTGCTTCATAAGATAAGCAGCTTGACCCATGTAAGCCAAGAGAAGACAAGGAAACACAACGAAGGAGAAAGCAATCTACAACATAAAATTATGATCATAAAAATTGAATGTAGTTTTCCAAACTACAAAGATAGATTACTACTTATTGTAACAAAGGCAAACCTGTATAGATGGTACAGAGAAATGGCCTAAATCAGCAAACATTGCTTCTGCTCCTGAAACCAAAGAGTTAGAAATGTTATCTTTCAAGAGAGCTTTTCAAACAAAAAAAGATCTTAGATTTACAACACAATTTAGTCAAATAGACTAACCTGTAATGCATAAGACACACCCACCAAGAGATGACCATGCCTTGAAAGAATTCTTTTTGAAGAACAGATAAATATATATCGGATTGATCGCCTTCACAACGGATATATCATATTTAATAAGGTTGTATAATCCAATAGACCCGAGACTAAAGAACCACAAAGCCAGACAAGGAGCAAATGTCAACCCCACTTTACTCGTCCCAAACCTCTGTATTCCAAACAATCCGACAAGAATGACAATGGATACAGTGACTAAAGCGCCTGTATAAAGAATAAACAAAACGTCTCAAATCAAATAGTCAACAGATATTGACACCATCATGAATCAGTAAATCATTAGCTGTTAACATACTTGTACCAAATCCTTGTATTTTGCCTTCCAGACCACTCACAGCAGACATGACTGCAATAAACCATCAGTAAGAACAGATTGTGTTTGGATGAGCACTTCAAAAATGATCATATGATATTCAAGAATATGTAACAAGAACAGGCGCTAGGAGATGGTATTTAGATGTTCTTTTAAATATTGAAGTTGTAATAAACTAATAATTAGCAATGTTAGTTTAGTACTTCAGTATTTGAAAGTTAATAGAAAAAGAAATGAACAAAAAGGACATTATTATGACAAAACTAATAGTTTGACCCAAAATAGTCAAATGATTGGAAGCACATTTTGTGAAGTCACAAACACTAACCTGATATAGCTGGGGTCAGAATACCGTCTCCAATGATCATAGAAGTTCCCATTAGAACGAGTAACAAAAGAAGGGTTTTGTAAAAAGAATTATGTTCTAATTTCTCTTTAATTTTAAGAGACCTTTCCAGTTCTGGAGTAGGCAATTTCAACTTATAACTTGAGATACATTCATCAGCTTGTTGGCGGTTTGGGAGAAGATTGATTTTTGCATACCTGCAGATCAATGAATACAATGCAAACGTCCCACCTGCAAGACTAGATTATGTATCAGCAAGAAAAAAGACAAAACATCGACTTTCAAAGGGTCAAACGAAGCTCTTACAAATTCACAATAATTTTTAGTTCTTGTAAATTTGACTAGAATACATTTGCGAAGAATTCTTTATCAGTGCAAAGCGTTCCTCACTCGTCATGTTGCTCTTGAAAAGGTAAATACTCCAACGAACATGAGTTTTGGTTAAGTCAAAGATTAGTCAAGTCAACTGGTGCATGTATGATGTATCAGCAAGAAATGACAGAACTTTGACATTTAATGTTCAATCTAGTTATTCTAAGCTCAAAATTAATGCAGATTTCTTTTTGTAAGTTCAATTCTCACACATTTTAGGGAAGAAATTGTTACACACTAAATGCAATGCAATCATCTTATTCTTGGAAAAGATAAAAAATTCATACAAGTCCTCAAGTCAAAATTAATCTGTTTGACCTGGAAAGTCAACCTGAGCATATAATCAAGAATAGAGAATCAGGTGTTTCATAATTCTTACCTTCACCATTGTCGTTTGCTTTTAGCACTATAAAAACATATTTTGCTAAAGGCACAAGAGCAATTGTGTATACAACAAGGGATAAAGCTCCCAACACATCAATATCATTCTCAACTTCTACTTTGCTGAAAACGTCTGAAAACACGTACAGAGGACTCGTCCCCATATCTCCGTACACAACTCCAAGTGTCTGAAAAGCCAGTCCAAGAGTCTGCCATGTTGACACTTCCTGATATTTTGGAGGGAAAAAAAAAGAAAAAGTAAAGCAGGCATCACCAACAAAGTCATACTTTAGGCTTAGCTGTGTCAAAAGGTAGCCTAGTTTGATCCAGTTTTTATATCAAACAACTAACCTTTTTTGCCAGGATAACCTTAGAATTTAAAATTTTTTATCAAATTTAACCAAGTTTAAAAAATCTGATTCAAGGTAATCTCACCCCTTAATCTGTTATAATGATTGGAGATTATAGTGTTGATAACATCTGATCATGTTGATGTTTGATCTGATGTGGCCCCACAAAATGCAACCACATAAATATAGATAATAACTCAACAAACTACAATGACCCTCAATTTCTAATTAGCTTAATAAGAAATTAGTGTAGACTGTTGAGATAACCTTGTTATGATGTCCATGGGAGACAGAGATAGCCATGGCTTCAACATCAAAAGAATCAACTCTCTTGGCCTTCTTCACCAACCTTTTTCTAACAGATGCATGCCCTTCACTTCCATTTTCATCATCATTAATCAATGACCATGGTGGTGATTCTGAATCCACTTCACTACCATCCACCCATCTTGAACCTGAATCACCACCACCACTTCTCCTTCTTAATAATCTAGCACTAAGACTACTAACCTCTTCTATCCCATCCTCTTCCATCCCTAATTTCTTCAAGATAATCTATAAACCCCAAGAATAACCCTAATTTCAAAATCTTGAAGACAATCGACTTACAACTTCATACTCAAAGCACTCAATTTTGGGAATCTTGAAACTATTCAAAACCCATTTATAGAAAGACACCCCAGATCACTAAAACCAAAAAAAAAACAAGCTGATCCTGAAGGTTGAAACAGTTAACTTGACACTATACAAGAACAAGCACCAAAGTTTTATGATCTTGAAGCTACTTTAAACCCTCAAAAACCAAATACCCAAAATCACTTGAAACCAAAAAGGGGAATCTTGAAGTTAGTTGGCTTGAGACCGGTAAACTTCATGAAACTGTTCAATTAAACAAAGCACTCAAAGTTTGAAAATCTTGAAACTCTGTCTGAACAAGGCACCCAAATCAGTTATAACCCATAGAAAACAACCTTGAAAAACTTGAAACAGTTCATTTGGACTCCATAAACGTAAAAACAACTATTACAATCTTGAAACAACTGATTTAGAATCGGAAATCTTGAACTAAAACCGAATCAAGAAGCAATATCATGTAATGGTTTCCTCTTGTTTTGGGAAAAGACTGAATTATGTCCAGGTTCATAGGTGAAGAAGAGATGATAGTGACAGATGTGTGTTTGTATCGTATGAGAATGAGAACGAGAAAATGGTGGGGAAACTTTGTTGTGACATGTATTGGGGCGAGTGGGCGAGGATAAGAGTATAGGACAATGATTCGGGTTTGGATTCCTTGGATCGGTGTGAGGATTGGTCCATTTCGTTTCAATAAAGAGCACACACATACCTCGTCGAAGTTGAGAAAACGTTTAGAAAAATATTATTTTAATTTAATAAACAACAAATAAAAAATCTAACAAGTTGGTGTTGTGGACGCTTTTAATTTCTTTTTTAGTTTTTGGGATCAGTACTTTTGATTTATTAAAAAAAAATATAACTAATAACAAAAATATAGTGATTGTTAGTAAAAAAAAATCATCGCCGGAACGATAAATTATGGTGTTTGTTTAATTTGTTCTTTCGACATCAATTTCGATTTTGGCCCTTTTTTTTGTTTCTATCACCTTTGGTAGGCATGTCATTGTTCAGGTTGTTGGGTTCGGATCATTTGTGTTTTGAGTCAATTTCGTATTAATCCATTTTTTGTGTCGGTTCGAGCCATTTCATTTTCCCGTGCTAAGCTCGTGTCTTGTTTCATGAGTTTATTTGGTATTTAAATATGTAGATAATCAAAGAAAAGATAGTGAATCAGAATCTTCTACTTACAGTTTTGAAGTTGTACAACTTAATGAATTACTATGAGATTCTTCATATGGTCAAGCAATCAATGTGCGATAGGACAGGAGATGGGCAGATGGTGATGGCAAAATGTACAAGCAATAACGAGACTTGAGAGTGAGTGATGAGACACAAGACATATATTATACCATCGAAGTTGTTCATATTGAGAAATGAGAATGAGAATGAGAGAAAATGGAATCCAAAGGTGAGTAAGGTTTTAAATTTAAGTTTTTAGGTTAGATGTCTCCACAATCCATTTTGAAGAACTTTTAGAATTTACTTTTTGTCAGGTCAACGGGGTCATTATCGGATTCGCGGGTTCATATCACTTTTTTTCTAGTCAGCTTTGTGATGACTAATTTTTTAAACTCATTTTGGGTTCGTGTCACTTTTTCTTGTCGGGTTTATATCATACTTTCTCTTTAGATGATTTACGAAAATGAAACATAGAGAACTAATAATGAAAAATTATATGGATTGGTTGAAATTGCATTACAGTGTGAGATCTAACATTTGTAAGAAATTATATCAAAAACAGGGTAGGTTTATGAAATTAGAGGTACCTTGATTTCTTGTAAAATCGTGATAATCACTTTACGAATTTGATATTTCGACATTTGTACTAGGGTATCACGAATTCAAATCATAGGGATAATTCAACAAGAACAATTTTAATACAAGACATTGAATCAAAGTCTATGTTTCTGCATGGTGAAGGGAATTCAAATTCCCAGTTCTAAGTCTATATCCTCATAATTCCATGGTAGATTTTGGAAGTTGAAAATAAAAAACCGATTTCAGGTACTCGGAATAAATATAATGCCAGATTGCCAGGGGAACAACCCCGACCCCGCCATAGGTGCTGCCCCAAGGACCCCACAAGCCCCCTTTGCTACTTTGGTCGTACCATAAGTAAATTTTGTTTATACAAGTGTGCATTTTACACCTCGTAACTTATATATAATCGAACTTGAACTCTATTGGTTATTTGTGTAAGACTGAAATGACTTTATAACACTAAACTCACCTAACAACCTTGACTTATCTTCTTGTTCTTGATTCAGCTGCAAATTTCAATGAATGGATTCAACATGGCAATGCTCAGTGTTGAATATCTGTTTCCATATATCACTTCAAGCCCCAAAGTGCTCGATGAGGTTTTAAAGATGACTCAAGTACTTGATCGACATACTTTCAAGTGCATTTTAGGCACTAAATATGAAGTTTTACCAATGCAAATGATACAACATTGTACAAAAGAATATACATTTTTCTTCTTCTTCTTCTAAAAGGAGTAGAAGACTAAACTATAGATGACCTGATTGCTTGAGCATCCATCATATCTACAATTCGAAGCAGAAGCAGTTTTGAAAAGTATCATCTTCAGAAGTTCGAGTTTATGGCGAGGGAGATGTAATCTGCCCCTCATCAACACCTTGCAAGAGAGGGCCCCCTTCATTGTCCAACTTTGAAACCATTGCAACCTTGTCTTCCTTGGCTTTTCCCCACATCACAGTATAAAACCCAACTACTACAACAATTGATCCCAACAAACTGCACAGAATTTTTGAGGATTGTGAATTACTAGTTTCTATGATGACATACGCCAAATGTGTGATCTGACGTAAATTAAGAAAAAGCAAACAGTAAATGGCTGAAAACACATTCACCTTCCAAGATAGAAACCATCACCTAAGAAGATGACACCAATCAAAGTCGAGATCACGATTCCCACTGGATGAAACACAGCAACAAAAAGCGGTCCTTTCCTTCGTACACACCAAGCTTGAATTGTGACTTGAAAAGCAGACCCAAATATCCCCTATATATTTACACAAACAAGCCATAAATACTAAAGTACTAAACAATATTAATAAAAACAATAATTCTACTAATGTGAAAAAGAAAACTGTAATTTGAGCATATCTACTTACTGAGTAGAGGATGGAAAGCAACCTCTTCTTAGGTTGTAAACTGAAACTACTCAGGTCATCTTCCACAATCAAAGACGTTAGAGCTGACAAAATGGTGCAAACAAAACAGTATGAGAACATTACAATCATCTCTGCAGGATAAGCTTTAAGGACAAATGCCTGAAAACATTAACAAACCAGTATTTAGCAGCAAAATAAAGTTGATAATATGCAGATAATTGTCAGTAACGCTGTGCCATTTTACCTGTGCAATGATATACATTGAAGAAAAGACGGCATCAACTGCTAGAAAGATTCCTCCAAGTACCCAATTTGTTGGTTGCACAAGAAGATTCTTTGAGATTTCTGATTTTAGAGGAGATGATAGGATTGGAGGGCCTTTGTAAAGAGTCACTATGATGGCCCCTGCGATAGACACTACAGTACCAATGAATTTCGCCTGAGTGGTTGAGCTTCTAAGTTTGATTGTTTCCATCCTAAAACCACCAATGTAAATAGACTCAAATTCAGTGTTTGGATATACATGACATACTTTTTAGCATATAGATCAGCCCAGGCCAAAAATAACATATCCAATCATAGTATGTTAAATCTTTACATTGTTTGATCAACGCTCCTAGGCTTTATGAAGGTTGTAGAAGAAAACTACTTATAGATTTGCATTTTATGATTCATAATCCACAGTTTCACACCCCCATTGAGAGATAAGGCATAGCAAACTGCCATGAAACGTTAAATACTTAATCTTAAGGAGACTTCCACAAGTGCAATTTTTTTTGTCTACCCACATGCCATGAAGAGTTTCAATAAGTTCCAGATATTATGAGGAAGACCATTGTAGAATTTGTTTCCACAATAAATGTAAAGAGCAACGATCATATCATAAGGTAAAACATAAAAAAGAACGAATTGATAAAATTATAAATTATATAGTTGTAGCATAAAGAAGCCCTACCTACAAATGATGGCAAGTATGAATGTAAAACCTGGTGTGAGGTTCAGCAATGTTGTTGCAAGAGTAGCAGAGGAGTATGAGATACCAGAATAACCAAATATCTGTGCCAAGAAACTTCAAACATTTTAAAGTCAGAGTGTTCCCAAATTCCTGGGAAAAAAAGAAGTGTTCAGTTTAAGCAAACTAGATGATGTCACAAAGAACCTATATGAACTTAAGTAAGCACAAATAGAACACTAGAATTATCCCTGCAGGCTGCAGTGAATTTCTGAAGGACATATGCCTGAAACATTAAAACACAACTAGGCTGGAATGCAATCTTTTCATATGCAACTGGTTAGAGAAGTAATCAAACATTTTTACATATGTAGGTAACCGAGCAAATTCTACAGAAGTAATTTCTAAAAATGTAATAACTGAATTTAGACGAAGACGGTAAACAAAGAACACCAATAGAATTGAGATGACATACGTACCCTAGGAGGCCGATAATGAAAAATCCACTGATCACGAAGAAGCTAAGTGGAGGAAGATTCATAGATCTGAAAGAAATTCAAAACAAACGCAACGAACCATATAAGAGATTAAAAGTTTTGGCTGATAATTTTGAGAAGAAGATTACCTGTGGAAGACGAAAGAAAGGGGAAGAAGGACGAGTGAAGCGAGGGCGTTGGAGTAGAAGACGAAGGAGTAATTGGACATGCCATCGGCTATGGCAGACTTGCTCACAATCATCAATAAAACTTGAGCAATCTGCGCTGCCACCATGCCTAGGTATTCTTTCATCTCTCTCCGCCGTTCCCTCCGCTACCAACGGCGGAAGTCAACGGTTAATCTTGGCCGTAGTAGACCAAGGAATATGGGTTACACAAATAGCAGCCGCACGGGGTTTTAGATGTCGGAAAGAGAGGTCTGCAACTTTTATTAAACAAAGGCGAGGGACCCTCTTGGATATACTGGACTGAACTTCGTGACGACCTCATCCCACCAGCAATCCCAACTTTATTTACAAAATATTTCTAGAGTTAATTACAAAGATGGTCCCTGTGTTCTTGTCCAAATTTCACATTTAGTCCTTTAAAATCGAAAATTACACTAATAGTCCTTATGGTTGACGTTTTGTTTCACTTTTAGTCCTTTAGACTAACTGGTGTTAAAGTTGACCGTTAGTCAAAGGGTATTTTCGTCTTTTTCCATTTTATCCTTGTTACCAAACAAGTTTTCCCTATTAAAACTATTTCCAAACATAAATTATTTAATCCCCCTCTATTAACCCCCTCTCTTATCTCTCATTTTCTCTCTCAAATTAAAAAACAAATCTGCCCTCCACCCTAGACCACTCACCACTGCCGCCGCCGTCCACCCTAAACCACCGCCGCCGTCCACTCCATATGGTAGACAACAGCCACCACACTAGGGCCGACGTCCACCACCACCGCTCATCCACCACCACCTTATTCTCTCTCTTCTCTCTTCTCTCTTCTCTCCTCTCACTTCGACAGCCGGCCACCACCGCACGAACACCCATTTCTGAAAACCCTCACCGCCGCAGATTTGTACCAACACCCATTTCTGAAAACCCTCGCCGCCGTCCACTCCATAGGGTACACCAACATCGCAGATCTGAAAAACCCTTCTCGCCGCATTTCTGAAAACCCTCGCCGCCGCAGATCTGCACCAACACCACCGCAGATCTGGAAAACCGTCGCCGCAGATCTGGAAACCAACACTACCCTTGTCGCCGAATTTCTGTAATATTATCTTCATGTCTCTCTCATCCTTGTCTCTCTCATCCTCTCTTATTTTGAAGCTATTTTATGTGGCAACAGTAGTGGTGGTGAAGTGGCGGTGGTGTTCGCGTTGGTCTTGGGAGTGCGAGAGTGAGAGAGAGGGCGGTGGTGGTGGCTGGTGGCGGTGCTCGAAAGGTTGTGGTGGGGGTTGTGATGATTAAGAGGGAGAGGGAGAGGGAGAGGGAGAGGGAGAGTGAACTGAGAATGTGAGAGAGTACGTAGAGAGAGGGGGAGAGAGAGTGTAAAGAGGGAGGAGGAGAGAGTAATTAATTATTAGTTAATCTTAATAAAAAGTTAACTAATAATTAATTGGCAAAGAGAAAGAAAGAGGATAGAGGATGTTTGGTAACAAGGATAAGATGGAAAAAGACGAAAATACCCTTTGACTAACGGTCAACTTTAACACCAGTTAGGCTAAAGGACTAAAAGTGAAACAAAACGTTAACCATAAGGACTATCAGTGTAATTTTTGATTTTAAAGGACTAAATGTGAAATTTTGGTAAGACCACAGGGACCATCTTTGTAATTAACTCATATTTCTATTTACATTCCTTATTGTTTATAGCAACATTTGTTAAGAGTAACTTTCCTTTTTTACATTATATATTTATTATGTAGTCATATAACAAAAAAAAACTTTTTTGATAGAGTGGTTATATATAACTTCTTTAAAGCTAAGATAGTATGGTGGACGATGGCAA
The DNA here is from genome assembly GCA_947179395.2 of Pulicaria dysenterica. Lineage (NCBI taxonomy): Eukaryota > Viridiplantae > Streptophyta > Magnoliopsida > Asterales > Asteraceae > Pulicaria > Pulicaria dysenterica. Next base: position 96,655,054 of record OX359290.1, on the reverse strand, counting down.
CAGAGTGTAGTAGAAAGATATTGTGATGGCTGGTAGTCTGAGCGGATTTGAGAAAGAGGTGGTTGTGGTCAGTGTTGAACGGAGGTGTTCTGAAATGAAGAGTAGTGGGTTGAGCTTGTGGGCGGAGGTGAAGCTTCGGTAGAAACCAAAGGAAAAGCTTTTGCATTTTAAAGATTCCAAACAACCCTACAAAAGTGTATAAAATAAAGTTGAATGCGTGGAATCTATTTCCATACAAACCCAAACTCAAGCCCAAACTGTTCGATCAACTCCCCCACCACTTTGCAATATATGCCAACGAAGAACGAAACACCAAACATAGTCACACATGTGTTCTAGGCCATTATTTACATAAATAGCGTACTAATGAGTCAGTAGAATTAAAGAGAGAAACAACTTTAATTATTTTTTGGCCCCATTTATACGTGGGGTATAGTAAGGTTAAACTTTAATCATGAGTCAGTAGTAACATTAACTTTATTTGGAAAAAAAACTATCAAGTCATATCAATATTTTTTTCCATTATCAAATTATTTACGTTGTGCTCTTTGAGTTATTTTTTAAAAGAAAATCATTATGATTATGTGTTTATACATTTTTTAAGGAGAGAAGGGAAGGGGAAATGAGGGATTATTTAGTTAAAAAGTTATCCTCTCAAAAATTTATCACTAGTTTAATGTAAAAACTTATCCCATGTATTTCCTTTTTTTTCGTTCAAACTCAAAAACACAACTTAATTATATATTTCTCTTTACTTTAAAAAAAACTCGAAAAGGAAGCACAATGCACAACTTTCTCTTCATGATTCTTTTACATCTTTGAGCCTGGAAGTCATACATGAAATTTAAATTCTCTAGACTAATGTACTTCAAGTCACATTCATTGAATTCATAAACTTTTCCGTCTTCTCTAGTATCGTGGAAATGCACTATTTTGTAGTGAATGATTGTTGACATCGTCACGTAGTTTACCCTCATGATATGGTGCTTTGACTCTACATTTTCCCTTAATAAAATATGATGTGCCATTAAAAATCTGAATAACCCAACATGTACACCATAGAGTTAAATGCCTCAAATCTGTTTTCATATAACCCAAACTCAAACCCCAACTACTCGACTAAGAAGTCTGTGTTGGAGGGAGACTAATCCCTCTCTTCTAGCCAATGCCTCTCGATCGTTTTGTTCGGGCATTTTCCATTTGGCGCACCTCCGACTATATATGAGGTTGACTCAGATCGCCCTGCAATTAATAAAAGACGCAACTGTGTGATCAATACCCCCTGCCCCCGGGATTAACAAAGGACGAAACACCAATCAATATTCACACGTGTTCTACGCGCCCATTATACTATAACGTTTAACAGAAGTTGTAAATAATAACTCATTTGATAAATTTTATATAATCTATAGCTACAAATATTAATAAATCTTAATTTGGCGGGCTTGTTAGGTGTTATGAGGCCAAATCCTTATGTTTAAAGTTAAAACCTTGGTATTTGTATTTTTCTCTCTCTTTCGAACGTCTTTTATACAACTTTTTTAGCCTCGGCTCATCGCCTAACTTCTTTTTATTTCTTCGTTTGGCCATTATTCCATAACACCCGTGTACATCAATTTTTTATTAAGGTCTAAAATATTTTAATTTAAGTTTGGGTTAAATATGATTTAATCCCTAAACTTCTTATTTAAAAATGGTTTAACCCCTAAACTTTTTTAATGAATGTAATAATCCCTAAATTTTTTGTAGTATTTGATTATATACATAATCTTCATTTAACCTAATTGTTTTAATCCCTATCCTATTCAAATACAACCTCCTACCGGCTAAACCCGTTACATCCGTAAAACCCTTCGTTCAGCCGGCTTCTTCATGCAGATGCGACATAATCGATTTCAGCGCTTACAACCTAACAACCATTGTCGTTATTGATTCCAGCGAGTAGCGATTGATTCCAACGAGTAGCAATTGATTCTAACGATTTTAGCGGGCAAATACTTCTTTTTCTCGAAAGTAATGGCCTGATTCTTTATTATATTGTTCCTTCAAATCCTAGATTTTGTTTAAATGCATCGAATCATGGTTTCAATTGCATAATTGTCATGCTTTGATTTTAAGGTATGTATGTATGAAAAACCCTTTTAACAACACCGTTCTAATCAGTGATTTTTGTATAACTGAGCATGATCAAATGAATAAAAGTGCAGCTCAAAAAATAAAGATAACACACTTACTTTGCTTCCACCTTTAAAATATTAATTTTTTTAGTTACATAATTACGATGAGCATCAAAGTTTAACCTTTTAGTCAACTTCGTAATCCCAACAAGATAATTATGAACGTGTAATTGTTTAATATGTTCAGCAGGTGATTGATGACTTTAACGCAAGTGGATTTGTCATTGGGAATGGGCCTTATAAGCTAAGTTGAATTAAGTTTGAATTTGAGGTTTTCAAGTTTTTGTGAAATTTAGTTTGAATCGAAACCATAAAATCATTGTTCTAGTTAACTAATGGTTTTTTTCTTTAATTGATTTGTGTTTGTTATTTTGTTTTGTTTTCTTAACAGTAATGACTTCCACTTCTAGAGATGACAATCAACGTCATTATTCTCTGAATGATAGTTATAATAATGATAATTATATATGATGATGATAGTGTTTTATCAGGAGATGTTGATATTGAAACGGAGGAGATTAATAAAGTTAACATAGAAATTAATGATCCTTTCTTGTTTCAATTGTGTGACCCTAACTTGATGTTAGGGTCACATAATGATGAAGAGGTTACTTTTGAAAACCATGATGATGAGGTTACTTTTGAAAATGATCTTGATGTTGGGATGAATGAAGTAGAACAACCTGTTTTGAATGTGGTATTCCCTATACATGATCCTACACAGAAGTGGAAACATATGAAGCCTAGACTTGGGGAGAAGTATGAGAATACATGGCAGTTGAGGTATTGTGTGACAAATTATGCCATTGCAAATGGTTATCAATTGTATTTTGCTAAAAATGATAATGTCAGGTTGTTAGTTAGGTGTGGTAAAAGCAAGGATCCTAATAATACATGTCCCTTCAAATTGTTTGCTTCTTGGATGAACAAAGAGAAAACTTTTCAGGTGAAAATTAGGAAGAAACACATACATGTGAAAGGAATTATGCATACAACCAACTTGCAAAACCGGAATGGATAGCAAAAGTTGTGCTTCAAGAATTGATTAAAAATCAAGAAATGCAAGTTAAAGATATTCAAGATCATGTGTTTCGGAAATACTTGTGTAAAGTAAGTGCAGGGCAATGTCATAGAGCTAGGTTAAGAGCTCTTTACGAAATTGAGGGGTCATTGGTTTAACATTATGGCAGGGTTTGGGAGTATGGTGATAGGACAACTTCTATTGGTGTTTCTTATATTGATGGAGAAGCAATGATACATTTAAGTAATTTAATGTTTAAATATATCTTATATATAAATATTTTCGTGCTTAAATTAATTGATCACTTTTTGTAGGGTATTGATGGTGTAGTAAGACCAGTGTAGCCACCTGGAGTAGTACCTGTTGGTAATCAAGGTAACGAAGCGGGTGTTCGTGATGGAAATCAAATGAGTGTTCATGATGGTGATCAAATGGGTCTTCATGATAATGAAACGGTCGAGAGTCAAGTGATATTAACAGGTCCAAATGATGGTGATCGTATTAGTTAGTACGCATATTTTGGTATATACTTTGGTTCATAGTTGTTTATGATACAACACTTTTTTGGCCACATCTTTTAGTTTAAGGCAACATATTTTTGAGCAAATATTTTGATATATATATTTTGGTTATTGGCATTACGTACCTAGTGGTATGAAATTTTTTTGTTTATATTTTTGTTGTTGATATATCAAGTGATGGGTTGTTTTTGAATGAATATATCAATGCAAATTATTGATTTGTTCATGTTGGAAATTTTCTTAGTTGTGTAAGAATCAAGCGGGTTGGATGTTGGAAATATATGTTATTGGAAATTTCATAGTTGTATTTTTCTAGTACGTTTGTTAAAATAAAATAATATAAGGATTAAACCATTTATGGATTAAAATTTAGGGATTAAAACGTTTATGAGATATGTTTAGGGATTAAACTGTTTTTAAAAAGTTTAGTTACCTGCTATAACATGTCAAGTGACTAAAACAATTTATTGTAACAACTTTAGTGATTATTACATTAATCAAAAAGTTTAGGGGTTAAACCATTTTTAAATAAGAAGTTTAGGGGTTAATCCATATTTTACCCTTTAAGTTTTTATATTATGTATTGCTAATTTGCTATAACATTTTAAAACTTTATTGTTTTGACTTTAAATTTATGGTGAGCTGTTCTTGTTTTTTATATAATATGATATTCTATTTAGATTATTGTTTATAAATATTATACATTAACGTCTATATGGATTTAAATATGAGCATCCTAAATATTTTAAATCTATCCCTTGTTATTTTAAATATTTGTGTTTATATGTTAGCTTTATTATTAGTTCTTTTATTAACCTAAAACTTCACTATAACGCGCAGGTGAATTTTAAATATATGTGTTTATATGTTAGTTTCGTTATTAATTCTTTTGTTAACCTAAAACTCAGTCACAACACACGCTGATGATAAGCTAACTTGTTATTTACATAAATAGCATACCAGTGAGTTAATAGAATTAAAGAGAGAAACGGCTTTAATACTACTAACGTAGAAAGAGAGAAACTAATTTAATTAAGGACCCCAATCAATTATTTTGTTTGTCCCCCATCTATATAAAGGGTGATCTATAAGATTTTATTAGGCTACGCATTTTGTTAATGGTTATATAATTATTTTAGTAAATTAACAAACATTTAAGTTTTTTTTTCTGATTATCCAGTTCGAGTTATTTAACATTTCTTTAAAATTCATTATTAAGTTCTATTTAAAAAATAAACTATCAAGTAATATCAATATTATTCCCATTACCTAATCATTTAAGTTGTGTTCTCAAGTAATTTTTTAGAAAGAAACCATTAAAGTTGTATATTCTCACGTTTTTCTTTTTCAAGGAAAAGAAAGAGAAAAAAGAGACTATTGGATTAAAAACTTACATATCCAAATATAGGATGATTTTTTTTTTGAACAGCATGCTTTCATTTATCAAATGGCAAATATGCTTTAGTTTTACAAACACACATGACACAGTACTCATAGGCACCATGAATTATACAACAAAGATAGAACTCACTGGACATAACAAAACTTCGAACCCAAACATCAGAACACCAGACATAGCATCAATATCGCGACCTACTCAATAAGCAACAACCGTGCAGCCATGATATCGATAACCATTCCAGATTTGCAACATATTAAACGCATCATTGCTTCACACATAGATACGACCTCGAGACCCGACGGCAAAACAAGAACAAGAGCAGTCTTCATATCCACTAGCCCGTATCCTCCTCTACCAGTTACCAACCAATTCAAATCAGAAACGATTCCTACTCCGAGAAAGAACATATACTAAACCACATCCAACCTGCAAAAATAAAACCACAAGATCTGGAGCTTGAAAACGAAGGATTTGTCTCGGCTAAAAGAAGATGGCCTAGCAAATCAGGCAAGGTTTGAAATGCCCCCCATATCACACCTTGGTGTCAAAGTCGTGTGCAAACCTCCTGCACAATAAATATATTGAAAGAAAATTGATCACCCTCCATTTTTTTTACCTAAAAAACATAACTTGATCACGTTTTTCCTTCACTTTCTTTCTCTACTATTTTCTTTATTAAAAAGCTCATTGAAGTGTTAATCAAAATGTCATAACAAGACAAAGTAAAAAAGTATCAAAATAATTCAGAATTGAGATTTAACAATTCTGATTTTGAAGTCTTTTTTTCTTTTGGTTCCAATCCCAATGGAGCCCTCAAGTCATCAACTCATCTAACTTTTTAAATTTTCCAACTTCTGCATGAATTCCTTTAATTTTTAAAGACCCAAACAAAATTCCAAAAACAAAAGGCAAACAGATAGAAGAAGAAAACACAAAGAAGAGAAAGTACTTGGTTTAGCCCATTGGTAATAAATATATAGATTAAATGAATGGCTTAAAAAAAATTAAATTTCTAATTTCAATTAACAAATCTTGCTCATGGAGTTGTGGAAATGAGTCTTAAGTTGGTGCAACTTAAATGTGGATCAACAATGTGCTTTTGATCAATTTGTGTCATGTTTAATGGAGAAAGGAGCTATCAAGAAGCAAAAAAAGTTTATTGAAGCAGTAATGGGGAGTTCGATGTGATTTATTTGGAAAGCACGAAATGTATTGGTGTTCAACAGAAAATGTTTTGTGGTACCGTTGATTACTAATAATGAGATACAAGCTACACTTTTTATGTGGATGAAATTTAAATTTAAGTATAAGGATCTAAATTGATCAATGTGGTGTTGTAATCTCAACATTTTCTTTTAACTGTTTGTAATTATTATCCTAGCTTCTTGCTAGTAATTATTAATAAAATTCTATTGGATGCATTAGAGAGATGATAACCATGTCAAAATTCTTTTATTACATCTCCTTAAAAAAAATAAAAATAAAAATTAACAAATCTTGCACGTGTGTATTTCACAGTCTAAAATAGTCTAGCTGAGCTCTACCTATAGTCATATATAACTGACGTTAACATGCTTTTCTGTGAAACATTTTCATTTTATACCCTCCGGCTTCCATATTTGGCCATTTTCAGTTGTCCCCGGCAGAAAGACTGTTGAAGTTAATTCTCACGTGTTTAAGGAGTATGAATAAGTCTTCCTTTGCTCATTATGCGCATTGGAATTAGTCAAAGTAGTTAGAGTATTTGTTTGGCTATTTTTCTTTTTACCGTTGTAATGTACTGCCTATATATAGGCTTTCTTTTTCTACAATAAATTATGCACAGTAGTAGCATATTTGCAATTCTAGTCTTCTCCATACACTATTAAATATCCAACAATTGTGGTATCAGAGCCAGGTTCGATTTGAACTGGGCGTCTGTTTTTTTCACAATGGCTACAAGTGCAAGTAGCATCAATGTGTCACAGCCACAAATTCCTGTTTTCAAAGGAGAATTGTATGAGTTTTGGAGCATCAAGATGAAAACCCTCTTTAAATCTCAAGATCTATGGGATCACATTGAAGCAGGTCCTGAACTAAGCCCTGAAGGTGAAATTCTATCCAAAGAGCATCAGAAGAAAGATGCCAAGGCACTCTTCTTTATTCAGCAAGCGGTAGATGAGACCATTTTTTCGCGAATAGCGTCTGCAACCACAGCAAAGCAAGCATGGACAATCCTCCACACGAAATATCAAGGATCCTCCAAAGTAATTATGGTCAAGTTACAATCGTTGAGACGGGAATTCGAAACTTCTGCCATGAAAAGCAATGAGTCTGTGCAAGACTTATTGGCACGAGTTTCAGCTGTAGTAAGTCACATGAAGTCCTATGGTGAGAAAATCTCAGATGAAACCATAGTTTCAAAGATCCTGAGAAGTTTGACTCCAAGATTTGATCACGTAGTAGCAGCTGATGGAAGCATTGAGATGTACAAGGCTAGATTGGTTGTCAAGGGGTACGCACAACAACAAGGAATTGATTACGAAGAAACTTTTTCTCCGGTGACCCGTTTCGAAACAATTCGTATAATTCTTGCAGTTGCTGCACAATGGAATTGGAAGATGTATCAGTTCGATGTCAAATCTGCCTTCTTGAATGGGGATTTGAAAGAAGAAGTATATGTATCCCAACCTCCTGGTTTCAAAAGCATGACTCATCCAAGCAAGGTGTTTCGGTTACGCAAGGCGTTGTATGGGCTAAAACAAGCACCACGTGCTTGGTATAGCAAAATCGATGATTTTTTTCACAACAATGGCTTCATGAGAAGTCAACATGAACCAACACTTTATGTAAAGAAGCTAGGTACTCGTGATTTATTACTTGTTAGTCTTTATGTTGATGATATAATTTATGCGAGCACTTCTTCACAACTTATCATTGAGTTTCAAGCATCTATGAAAAAGATGTTTGACACGACTGATTTGGGAGAGCTTCGTTATTTTTTGGGGCTGGAAATTGTTCAAGATGGCAATGGAATATTTATGACACAAAGAAAATATGTGGAGGATACTTTGAACAAATTTCATATGGTTGGTTGCAAAATCGCACCAACTCCTATGAATGTTAACGAGAAATTAAGAGCAGATGATGGTGCAGATCCAGCAAATGCAACGATCTACAGGAGTCTCATCGGAAGGTTAATTTATGTCACTCATTCCCGTCCAGATGTGGCATTTACTGTCGGTATTTTATCTCAATACATGCATAATCCCTCAAAAATCCATTTTGGAGCTGCTAAACGAGTTCTACGATACCTAGCGGGTACTAAAAGTCATGGAATTTGGTTCCGAAAGCATGAGAATTTTGTTCTCAAAGGATATTGTGATAGTGATTGGGCAAGCTCGGCGGAAGATAGACGAAGCACATCAGGTTATTGTTTTGTTCTAGGCACTGCAGCAATATCTTGGAGCTCAAAAAAACAAGCAACAGTGGCTTTATCCTCAACGGAGGCCGAATACGTAGCTGCTACAGAGTCTGCTTGTCAAGCAGTTTGGCTTCGAAGAATTCTCAGTGATCTGGGTCAAAAACAAGTTGAAGCTACAAGTATAATGTGTGACAATTTATCAACTGTGATGTTAGCCAAGAATCCTATTCTTCATAGTAGGACAAAACATATTGAAATCAAGCATCGCTATATAAGCGAGTTGTTGACTAAAGAAGAGATCAAGTTGGAAACTTGCAGAACTAATGAGCAGGTTGCAGACCTGCTAACTAAAGCACTGCCTCAGCTAAAGCATGAAGAATTTGAGATGCAACTTGGAGTGTCAACGTTCGAATGAAGGGGGAGTGTTGAAGTTAATTCTCACGTGTTTAAGGAGTATGAATAAGTCTTCCTTTGCTGATTATGCGCATTGGAATTAGTCAAAGTAGTTAGAGTATTTGTTTGGCTATTTTTCTTTTTACCATTGTAATGTACTGCCTACATGTATGTTCTTCTACCATTTTCTTAACCTACAAAAAGATTAAATAAACGTAAACATATCATTAACAGCATATACCGAGCAATAGACATATTTATAAACTTACTTCAAAGGAAAATCCATCTTGCATGATAGAAGCATGAATTCTCCACCCACAATCAATGTTTTCACACCTTGCTGTGAAACGTGTCTGGTCACTTTTTTGTATGAAGTAATTAAACACGTTCATGATTGCGTAATGGTTCAAAGGTCTCCTAAAATCAATCACATTTTCAAACTTTGTATTCACTTTAATGCTTAGACTACTCTTGCTAGTTGAGTAAGCCTCATCTTCATCGTTCATTAGCTCATCTTCATTATCACTACTAAGATGACTATAATAACTTTCTTCACTAGGACAATAGTCTTAATTATCCTCATCACCATGTGGATCTTCTCCATTAACACATAAAGGAATATCCAAGCTTGCATTATTTAAGTCTTGGTTACTCTCTGTTGTCACATAAATGATTACCTCTTTATCATTTTCATACATGTTAAGCATATCCATGAATTTTTCATCAGAATCAAGCTCAATGTATGGTTTGTCTGTGGCACACTTGTCAACATAAAGAATTGTAAATTCCACAATGTTCTTTGATGAATAACGCTTTACGACTTCTTCTTTTAGTTGACTCAAATTGTATGACCATTTGTCTATGTAAATACATTTTTGAGAGCCAAAGCAATATATTTTTCTACGAGAGTTCTTGGCTAGTCGAAAAAACCCCCCATATTTCAACTTTAGTTTATACTTGGATGATGGTATAGGTTTGAAATTGAAGTTAAGTAGAAGCATTAGTAATAGCCTTTAGCAATAGTACATTATATAAATTTGAAGTTAAGAAAATTTGCATAAACATACTCGACAATTGGAGACTCAACCATGTTTTCCCACATTGGTTTGGAGTTGATGGCGTCAATAGTAATGTCCAAAGTATCGTCCATCTTCGTTGTTGCTTAAATACAACCAAGGAATAATTTCCTATATACCCTTATTAAACACTTAAATACATTCAGAATGCTTGAAACAAACTAATAATTTGTTGCGCAAAATGAGAATTTTGGCCACTGTACCAAATAGATATTACAATTTGTGTAAAGAACACATTAGAAATGACAACTTAACAACATTTGGGAGGAGGTCCAGAAACAATAGCTGACCACATAGCAAATTAGTTATATCCTGTATGATGGCATCACAAGTTTCTATTCAACTACTTGGTTGACAAGAAACAAAAATTACTAGTAATCATATTTTATGAAGAAAAAAGAAAAACACCTCAAAAAAGTAATCAATCAGCTCTCTCTTATATTTTCAATGTATCAATGTAAAACCAACACAAAGCAATTGATGACGTGAGGGAGGCAGTGCATAGTTGAACTCATAAGCAAACCATGATGATTAAATACTCAATATAGCATCTACGCACATACTATAAAACCAACGGAAAGCAAACGACGTGAGGGAGCAATGCAAGATTGAACTCAAAAGCAAACCATGATGCATACGAAGTCAATAAAGCATATACGTACATACTAGAAAACCAACATAAAGCAAAAGACAAATATCAAAACCTGGAGAAACTGTGGTGGCTCTAGCCGGCCGCGGGGGCAAAGGCGAAGGTAAGCAGTGCACGGCGGCGGCAAAGGCGAAGGGAAGCAGTGCACGGCGGCGGAGAACGGTGGCAGTGCAGCGGGAGAGGCGCTGGTTCGATCGACGTGAGGGAGAAACTGCCGTAGGTTTGATTGACGTGAGGGAGAAGTGGCTACGTATTATCGATGGGATTAGGGTAATTGTATCTTACGTAAATAAGGCTAGGGCAATATGGTCTTTTTCATTTTTTAAATAATTATAAATGATTTAAATTGATTATAAAATAATAAAAAATTAATAAAAATTGTGATTTGGGTAAATAAGATATTTAAGTGTTTAAAAAGGATATATAAGATATTTTAAATTTAGGATGAACAAATAAGATATTTAAATGTTTAATAAGAGTATATAGGAAATTATCCCTTTTCTTTTTACCGTTGTAATGTACTTGCTATATATAGACTTTCTTTTTCTTCAATAAATTATGCACAGCAGTAGAGCATATTTGCATTTCTAGTCTTCTCCAAACACTATTAAATATCCAACAAAGACAGCGTTTACTTCCGCCATTGCCTTGCTACCGCCGGTGGAGATATCGAGAGTGACTGAGATAGATGAAGGAATACGTAGCCATGATCGTATCTCAGGTTCTTCAAGTGCTACTCATGATTATCAGCAAATCCGCCATAGCCGATGGCATGTCAAGCTACTCATTCATCTTCTACTCCAACGCCCTTGCTTCACTTGTCCTTCTTCCCCTTTCTCTCATCTTCCACAGGTAATTAAATTACACTAATTCAATCCACCAAACATTTATTCGCATCTGATTACTTGTTTAGTTAATTGCCTGTGTTTTTCTCGCGTGCAGACCACCAAATCGTCCTCCACTTAGCTTTACCATCATCTGTGGATTCTTCATTATGGGCATTTTAGGGTAAATCCTGAAATTGCTTATTAATAAATTAGTTCCTGCTTATATTTACCAATGATTACCTATTCGAATTGTTTGATTAGTCCCTTCAGTTCCTATTCAATGATTTGATTGCTTGACTGTTTGTAATTTGAAGTTCTTTGGCACAGATATTTCGTTTTACTGGTGTGTCATACTCTTCAGCTACTCTTGGAACTACAATTCTCAATCTCATCCCAGGTTTTACCTTCATACTTGCTGCCTTATGCAGGTAATCCTCTAATTAATTTGAATGTCATATCTCTAGTTAATCATGAAGAAACTGATCAGATTGGTGGTTTTAGGATGGAAGCAATCAGCATTGGTAGCTTAACTACACAGGCAAAATTCATAGGCACTGTAGTTTCAATTGCAGGGGCTATCATCATGACTCTTTACAAAGGCCCCTCAATTCTATCATCTTCTATACAATCATCAGATTTCTTGAATAATCTACAAGTGCAGCTGTCAAATTGGGTACTTGGAGGAATCCTTTTGGCAATTGATGCTATGTTTTCTTCCATGTATATAGTTGCACAGGTAAATTGGCACAGCAATAGCTGATGATCATATGCATATGGTAACATATTCTTGCTAATAATTACTTGTTTGTTCATGTTTTCAGGCATTTGTTCTTAGAAAGTACCCTGCAGTGATCAACCTGATGTTCTTTTACTGCTTTATCTGCACCATTTTATCAGGTCTAGCTTCTTTGATTGTGGAAGCTGACCTGAGTAGTTTCAGTTTACAGCCTAATAACCGCTTGTTTTTTGTCCTCTACTCGGTGAGTCGATTTGATCAATGTTATGCTATATCTTACTAGGGTTAAGAGCCTTTCATGTTTGATCAAACATGATTCATCATGTTTTCTTACAAATATGAGAGTGAGACGTAAAAGGACCATTTATTGACTTAAAATAAGGGATCCACTCTCGTGCATGTGATAAAACATGATGTGTTATGTTTGACCATAACATGAGAGGATGTTAACCCGTCTTAGGGTCGTGACATTTTTATATTTTATTAATTAATGTCATTGCCTTGTTTGTTTGGAAATATATAGGGGATTATTGGATATGCATTTATAGCCACGGTTCAATCATGGTGTGTACGACTGAGAGGCCCGGTTTTTGTTGCTATGTTTCATCCGGTGGGAATCGTGATCGCAAATTTCATCGGTATCATTTTCTTAGGCGATGGTTTTTATCTTGGAAGGTAACGTTTATCGACTTTATGTTTACATATATTGTTTATTTAATTTCTTTTTTGAGGGAAAATTTTGATTGTATGTAATTTCATAATATGAGACATTTATTTGTGCAGTTTGTTAGGAACAGTTAGTGTTGTGATTGGGTTTTATAGTGTGATGTGGGGAAAGGCCCAAGAACAAAAGGCTGTGGTAGTTTCAAAGATGCAGGATGAAGAAGCTCCTCTCTTGCAAGATGTTGTGGCCTAGAGATTCGATTTTTATTTTAGTTTTTCTGTTTTTACTCTTGTAATCATCGTACTTTATCATAAGAAATAACTTATATGACTCGTCTAATTTATTTATTTCATATTTAATGAAACTTAAAAAATAAATAAATATAAATATATAATAACTAAAATAAAAATTTTCTAATTAAAAGACATGAGAAATACACTAAAAATTTGCATTAAAAACATGACGTTAAATAGAAAATTGAAACAAATGAGAGGCGCGCTAAAAAATTACATTAAAAGGCATCAACTATTTTTTCTCTCCAAATTTTTCTTTTTTCTTCTAGATGATTTTGCGATCAAACATTGTTCGAATCGGAAAGACCGAATATGAGAAGAGCGGTTTTATACATTTTTTATCTGCAATATACTCTTCTTTCAACACGTTATGATGATCCTTATTAAATTATTGTGTGATAGGAGAAAACCCTTCAACTAGTTGCGAAACGGTTCAAGAATGTTCTTTTAGAGATTTTTCGTGTGGACATGCCTCTCCAAGTTGTGATGGCGATGATAATAGAAACATGATGAGATATGTAAGATAAAAAAAGTTATTAGTATCTTTCTCAGTTACTCCCGCAGCAAAATATAATATAGACATCACACTACGTGATATAGAATTAGAGCCTTATCTCCATGCATCGAATCGGTCACGCCGTTATTTATGGCGAAATGTGAACCATTGCGTGGTGGCCTCCCCATCCCGAGAACGGTAACAATTTGGATACTTCTATAATTAATACAATTTGGGCCGGTCTAATTAATTTATAGGCCCTAGGCAAATATTTGAAAAGGCCTTTAGTTCTGTATTTTTTTTTCTCTTTATATGATTTCTTATACATATTGACGGCCGACGGGTCTATCTTGAAATAGTGAAATAGTAGTTCAACTGAAATTAGATATTGAAATATGATGACTAAGACAAGCAAATGAAATAATTTCTTAAATGAGCTATGTGTTATAACTCCGACACTTATTATATCTTACTAACATCATACCCGTGTAATGCTATATCGAGAAATAGTTTCTGTTTTGCAATATGTCGTTTTAATGAATGTAATGATATGTTATTCGTGTGATTTAATTTCACGAAAGAGTTTTCAGCAATATGTCCCTTTATTTCAATTTTTCTTAAAATGATATCTAGCTATTTTATTAATTTTAAAAATAAATTCTAAACAACATTAAAAATAAGAAAAAATATTTATTTTAATGAAAGGAGATAAAAGTTATTAAGATTTTGGAAATCATGTTGATGTGAGTGGATAATTATGTTTGTGTGAGAGAGTGTGTTAGTGTGAGAGTATATATTAAATGAATAAAAAAGTTAAAGTAAATTAGGAGAGTAAAATAGTTAAAGATTGAGTGAATGAGATTAATTTAGATAAAAAGAAGGATGATGATGTATTATTGATTGAATCTTAAGAAGTTTTAAGAGTATGAGAAGAAATTTTTTTGTATGTATATACTAGTATAGATAAGAAATCAAAACTGACATGTTTCATCTTCAATCTATTACAAGTTGCTAATCAATCTATTCCAGTGTTTTTAGAAAAATCAAAAACAATCTTTAGAATTGATTTTAAATTTTGTTCTTATACATGAATGTAATCTTTTAAGGGTGTAACTGATGTGAAAAAAACTACTATTAAAGATTGAACTAAAAATTTAGCACCAAAGTTAGAGCATCAAAGTTCTAATAACAACTTCAACATCTTTTCCACCTGTTGTCTATATCACTATTCACTAATACAAACAAATAAGTCGGTCAATGTGTACAATACTTAAATCCAATACAAAACTAGTAGTGTAATAGATATTATTCAATGAATACTGAATTGCCAAGAAATCAATCAATAATTTTAATAAGAAATTGCATCACATAAAAGAAAAAAAGCAAAAAAGGACTGAAAATGGCATCAAGAAACACCAAAAAGGACTTACAAAGCGATTAGTGACTTACCATGGCCGGTCCTAGTATATGTTTCAAGTTTGATCAAGTTTCCATGCTTCTCGTTTCTCACTTTTGACCCTTTTGGTAATCATTGAAACGGGAATCAGTGAATCATTTTTTCCCTAATCAAAGAGAATCTTGGTTCGTTCATCAAATCGTTGGTAACAAAAGAGACTGTAAACGTCGATCAATAGAGTAAAAAAGGATGGTGAAAATGTCGATCATAAATTTGTGGTTATGGTCAAGGCTTATTGCTAAAAGGATGCATGCATTATTATTGTTTAAAATAGTGTGGAAATAGTTATTCCCAAATGTAAAGATATACTGTCAGTTGATTCATGAGGCTTGGACTAAATGAGCTTTTATACAAACTGAATTGTAGAATTTGACTACATGCTCTGAGGTGTCTTATGGAGCTCATAACATGATAGTTTCAATGGGCACTATGGTTGTGGCAAGTATAAGTATGGTAATCATGGTTGGATAGAGACAGGGTCAAGTGTTCTACGAATATCTAAAACTATCAATCTTATACAAACTTAGATGCAATAGGGGCGTGCATAGGTTTTAAGCTTAAATCGAACATGATCCGCTAATTTCTGTTTTAGGATTTTCAAACCCAAAGTTTTGGTTTCTATCGATTTCGGTTTTGACAGGTTCTAGTCATTAACGGTTCGGTTTCCGTTTTAAAACCAAACCACATGGTTTTCTACATTAATATATAATTTTTTGTACTAACATTCATTTTTCCAACATTATATACAAATTTCAGCAACAATATCTAATTTACAAAATTATATTCCAGCATTACTATGGATTTCTACATTAACAAATATCCTTTCGAGACCAAAATTTATAAACTACATACATTTTTTTTGTATTATATAATTGTAATATAAACGTCTATCTAGAACGGGATAAAGTGATAAACGAACAAATTAAGTGAAAAGTTATTGATCATAGTAATTAGACCTTGAATAATTTAATGAGCTTCATTGTCTTCTATTTAAAAAACTTTAAAATAAAAAATGAAAAATGATCCATAATGTTAACATCACCTAACTTAGGTGATGTTACACTCACACACTATTTAAATGAGTAAATACTGAAATGACTAAATTACCATTCATTAAAGTAATTTATGAGTATAATATTATCTAAGTTAGATAATGTTAATATTATGGATGATTTTCCTAATAAAAAAATATATGAAATATTAGTGGGTATATTTGTTTATGGTTGAAACCGAAGCCTAACCGAATTTTAATTACAAAATTTGGATAATGAATTACACATGTATACTTCATAGTTGACTAGAGCAGGCTCTACCTAACACCCATTAGTGCATCTCTTCAGGTTACTATCGGTGAAGGGGTAGGTGCCCATTTTCAGTCGTCCCCGGCAAATCTACACCGGTTAATTTCCCCCATTGCCGGCGGAGACAGTGAGAGAGATGAAGGAATACGTAGGCATGATCGCAACACAGATTGCTCAAGTGCTACTGATGATTGTCAGTAAATCCGCCATAGTCGATGGCATGTCAAGCTACTCATTCATCTTCTACTCCAACGCCCTCGCTTCACTTATCCTTCTTCCCCTTTCTCTCATCTTTCACAGGTAACTTACACCAATCCCATGCAACATTTATTCGCATCTGATTACTTGTTCAGTAAATTGCTTGTGTTTTTCTCGCAGGTCGCCAAATCGTCCTCCGCTTAGCTTTAACATCATCTGTGGATTCGTCATTGTTGGGATTCCAGGGTATGTAGTCAAGAAACCCTAAAATTTCAGTGTTATTCGCTAATTAATTCCGCTTGTATTTAGTGATTACCTTATCGGATTGTTTTCCCTCTTCTTATTCAGCGATTTGAATATTTGATTGTGTGATCAGTAAACTGAATATCTGTAATTTAAAGTTTCTTGGCACAGATATTTGGCTATACTGGTGTCTCATACTCTTCAGCTACTCTTGGAACTACATTGCTCAATCTCATCCCAGGTTTTACATTCATACTTGCCGTCTTAAGTAGGTAATAATCTCTTGATGCTACCACTACAAGTTATTCTTCTTTTCTGTCTTTTACTCATTTGTATGTCGTATGGTTAGTTAGTGTAGAAAGACTGTAAGCTTGTAAGAGTCTCATTTGATCAGATTGGTGGTTTTAGGATGGAAGCAATCAACATTGGTAGTTTAACTACACAGGCAAAGTTCACGGGCACTGTAGTTTCAATTGCAGGGGCTATCATCATGACTCTTTACAAAGGCCCCTCAATTATATCATCTTCTTTAGAATCAGAAATATTGAAGGATCTACAAGTCCAACTATCAAATTGGGTACTTGGAGGAATCCTATTAGCAACTGATGCCATTTTTGCTTCTATGTATATCATCGCACAGGTAAAATGGCACAGCAATAGCTGATAGTTGTTTACATATCAACATATTCTTGCTAACTAGTAACTAATGTACTTGTTTGTTGATGTTTTCAGGCATATGTTCTTAAGAAATACCCTGCAGTGATCACCCTGATGTTCTCTTACTGCTTTATCTGCACCATTTTATCGGGTCTAGCTTCTTTGATTGTGGAAGCTGACTTGAGTAGTTTCAGTTTACGGCCTTATAACCGTTTGTTTTCTGTCCTCTACTCGGTGAGTCGATTTGACCAATTTATCTTAAAATATTATTAGATTGTTATTATTGTTGTTGTTAAATGTCGGTGCCTTGTTTGTTGAAAAAATATAGGGGATTTTTGGGTATGCATTTCTAGTTACTGTTCAATCATGGGGTGTACGAAAGAGAGGCCCGGTTTTTGTTGCTTTGTTTCATCCAGTGGGAATCGTTATTGCAAATATCATTGGTGTAATCTTCTTAGGCGATGGTTTCTATCTTGGAAGGTAATGTATATCAACTCTGAAGTTTTTGTCTTTTATGTTTATATGTTATTTTACATCACACATTTTGGAAAATGTATCTGAATTGTCATAGTATAGATTAGTAATTTGAAATTCTCAAATGATTGTGCAGTTTGTTGGGATCAATTATTGTTGTGATTGGGTTTTATACTGTGATGTGGGGAAAGGCCAAAGAAGAAAAAGTCGTGGTAGTTTCAAAGATGCAGGATGAAGAAGCTCCTCTCTTGCAAGATGTTGTCGAGGAGCAAATTACATCTCCCTCGCTATAAGATGGATGCGAGTTAACAGAAGGGACAACTTTAAATCCTTCTTTCAATCCAAATGTTAATATTTCAATTATTTCTAGAGATTTGATTTTTATTTTGTCTCAATGTTTTTATTCTATTTTAATTTTAGTTCCTGAAATCTGGAATATTGGCACATCATATACTTATCATAGGAAATACTTCTCAACCACTTTTGGAAATAGATAATCGAGAGACATTATGTATCTTTAATAATGTAGAGCGAGACTGGTGATTTGATAAAGGAGGACGTATAGGTGAACTGTAAACTACATTAATTTGCCATATACAACAAATATGACTTTTGTGTCCTCGTCAACTTTTTCTATCTTGAGAACATAGAATGAGACACGTGATTTGATAGAGGATGTGTAGGCGATTTGTGTACTACACTAATCTGCCAAATCATCTTGCACTTAGCTTTACAATCATGTGTTGATTCTTCATTCTTAGCCTTTTAGGATATGTAAAGAGCAAACCTAATTTTTGCTTTGTTTATTGTATTCAATGCTTACATGTTCAAATTGATAAGGGTGTTGTGGATACAACCCCCCACCTATACCCTACTCTGTCACATACTGTAATTTCCGAGATACATTAAATCAGGGTCATACATTCCCACAGTCACCACATCAAGAGGTCAGCCTCTCTACCCTATAGGGGATGGGGTGAGTGGGATGATCCTAAACCAATTGATAACCATACCCGTTGTTTTCCTCCTTCATACTTTATGATATGGTGGCGTGCTCAGTAAACTGGCTGTTTATAATTGTATGTTTTTTGGCGCCAATATCTTTGTATTATGGTCACTTGTATGCTTCTGCTACTCTTGGAACTACACTGCTAAATCTCATTCCAGGTTTTACATTCATACTCGCCGTCTTATTTAGGTAAATGCTATGTATAATTTATTCTTCTTTTGTATGCTTTAGACTTCTAGCAGATGATACAATCTCATTAATGTAGAGCGATCAAGTCTCATTTGATTTAGATTTGTGGTTGCAGGATGGAAGCAATCAAGATAGGAGGCTTAACCATGTATGCCACAGGTGAAATTGGTTACCTGGGGCTATCATTATGACTCTTTACAAAGCCCCTTTAATTCTATCACCTCCCTCACAATCAGAGATCTCAAAGAATCTAGTCATGTAACCGTCAAATTGGTTACTTGGGGGATTCCTTTCAGCAATTGTTTCGGTTTGTTCTTCTATGTATATATTACACAGGTATGAAGATGCTACCTACTGCAATAGGTGATCATAATCATTTGCATATTAGAGCTAACTACTTGTTTCTTGATCTTTCAGGCATTTGTCCTTTAACTTTACCCTGCAGATATGATTGTGATGTTCTCATACTGCTTTTCCTGCTCCAATTTAACAGGTCTAGCTTCTTTAGTTGTGGAAGCTGACCTTAGTAGTTTCAGTTTACAGCCTAATAAGTGGTTGTTTTCTGTCCTCTGCTCAGCGAGTACATTTGGTTGATATTTTGGTTAATATTAGTACTAATGTTTTTGTTCTTCTTCTTCTTCTTTACTCGTATCTATTTGGCTTTTATAGTTCTGTTATTTCATATCACACATCTTGTGTATCTAATTTGTTTTAGTACATATTATTAATTTGAAACTCTCCAATGGTTTGTGCAGTTTGTTGCGATCAATCATTGTTGTGATTGGGTTTTATACTGTGATGTGCAGAAAACCGAAGAACAAAAGATTGTGGTGGTTTCAAAGTTGAAAGATGAATAGGCCCCTTTCTTGCAAGATTTACGAGGGACAAATAACTTGATTGGCTGACTTGTATGCGGATCAATGGGAACACAAAATACGAGGTGAAGTGAAATTGAGAAAGTCTACAATAACATTATAATCATACTCGTGAGCTAATTTGAATTTCTTTTAAGTAAATAAAGAAAGTGCATTGATAATATTATTCATAAGCAAGTCAACTTAGGTTAATGCCAAGGTCTAAAAGTACAGGGTATGCATGACACACTGCATATTATTTTATACCAACAAAAGTTGACAAAAAAAATGCATTAAAGACTTGTACATTATGCTTTAAGGAGATACTCATCAATCTCCTTGAAATTCTTGGCAGCAAAGTCCCTGATGATGTCAGGATTAGGAACCTCCTCACTTGCTTTCTCAAACTCACAAAGCCATTTCACAAGGCTTCCTTCTCCCTCAGGAATCACCTCAAGACTAGCCTTGAAACTCTTGTAGTATTGCATCATATCCCCGTCAATCACACTATATGCCACTTTCTTTTTTGCTGCATCAAGCTCTTCAATCTTCTCTTTTGCCGATTTCACAGCCGGCGAACCTATTTTGTAAACAAAAACATCCTTTTAGTCCTCGTATTAATGTACAATATTGTCCACTTGTGTTTCACAAGATCCTTAATTTAATATTGTTATACCTTCAGCAAAGTGAACCAAACGGATGGATCCGACGCTTTGTCCATCGCCTTCGATAAGTTCAACCTTTTTGTAGAGATCAGGGCAGACTTTAGGGAAGATGTTGGCAGAATCCATGATGCTTTTCCAGAACTTATCTGCATCAGATTTCAGCTTCACTTCAACATCAAGCTTTCCTGTGGCTGCCATTGAAGAAGATTGTAGCTTTGTCAAAGTCAAAGTCAAAGTCAAAAAGTAAGAAATGATTGAAATATTAGAAGAAGGTGAAGGCGATTGAAAACTGTATGGAAGCATGCAGAATACCCATGATATCGACTTGCTTATATAGTGACGATGGGGTTAAATGCAAGGTTTAATGTTGTAGAAGGGGGTAGTTGGCAATTGCATTAACTATGGATGGAGCATTTACTTCTTTTACAAGTCAAATTTTGTCAAGAGGATAAGCCCGATTGATTTTAGTATAGTATAGGTAAAGTTTTAGTTATAACATATGAGATAATGTTCAATAAAGACTATGTAAAAAACGTAACATAGTCTTAAGAGATTAATCTCAACCATCAGTTCAATACAAGTTAATGATATAGATTTTTTACATGTTTTAGACAATCAAATGTGATCAAGTATACAATCATATGTTAATTGGTAATAATACCTCTTCCGTCCAAAATTTTAAAATACAATCTGGACCATTGATATCATTGATACAAATGCTAAAATAAGTCCTTTAAGACTAAAACTTCAAAATAGACTAATTTGAACAATCTTCTATAACCTATTACAAATGTTATCAATTTTAGTTATTAACCCATTAAAGACGGTTTCTAACTCTGTCTTGAATTAATAACATTTACTGAAAATACATCGATTAACTTGTTGCACTACTAACAGATTGATTATACAAATGAAACTACGATGTAAGCTAGCTAAAACTAAAAAAAAATAAAGTAAAGTAACACCCAATACCGTCTTTCACGGGTTATGGGTCCCAATACCGTTTGCACGGTGTATGGGGGAGGTTGAGATGTAGACACCCATACCTCTACCTATGGTAGAGAGGATGCTTCCAGTTCTACTAAATGTAGAAAAGGACCTCCGGCCTTGCAAGGAGTGAGGATCGAACCCTTGACCTCTGTGTTCAGAGGCAAGGGTGATAACCACTTGATCCAACCTTGCTTGTTTATGGATCGAGAAAGCGATTTGTTAAATTTATGGAGTAGTTTGTTTAGGAAAAGTAATTTTTAAAAAGAAAATTGTAATGCGAACGTAAGGTACAACAAACATGCATGTTGTATTTTAGTATGTACACACTGATAACAAACCTCCTTTGAATTAGTTGATGGTTGATATATAATGGGGTGGGGTGGTGTTGGGGTTAAATGTAAAGGGTTAAAGTTAGATGAGGGGGTAGTTGGCTAATGCATTAAGTATGGGGGTTCATTTATGACTTATTTGTCAATTCTGCGGTTGGTTGCTTTTAAGATGGCGTGGGTTGTCGGGAACAATGTGAGAGATACCAAGTACGAGTCATTTTACTCCCTAAAACATATGTTCCTACTTTTTAGAGGTGAGTCCCGAAAGTATTTGAAATCGAAATTGTTTAGTCTGATACTGATTTAGGAACGATATGTTTGGTTTGGTTCGAGAAATTCGTTCATTACGTTCACCTTTATCTTTTACATTAATTGATATATAATTCATTCTAACTTGTAAATTAAGAACTAAGACTATTAATTATTGATGCGTAATTTTATTCGACATAAATTAAAAATGAAAAAGTCTATTCATCGATAATTAGTTTAGTTAGCTTGGTTTTTTAGTTAACCAAATAAACATTACATGATATAATTCACAATAATTAGTGGTTGTTATGACCATCATACCCTTCAATGTATGGATGGGAACAAATGATAGTGGCGGTGCCTCCTACGACGCTCTTTTTCATCACCTCCAATGACTCTTCTCTGTTCTCCCCATCTCCGAACGTTTCTACAGTCGACGGCTCACCACTGAGGGATTTCTTTCTCTTTGTTGCTGTTCTTCCTCACCCATCGACGATCGACCTCTTCTTCTGCTTCACCAACCATCGTTATTAGGACTTGTGTTCTTTGTTTCGTTTAACTTCCATCGTACTGGTCACATTTTTTAATCAGGAGGGGGTGGAATCTTTGTCCTAGCTCACCATCGATTAGAGTGATGCAGATCGACTTTTTGTAACAGAATGAAATTTTGATTGTAGCAAATTGACCTTTTGATTCATCGATCACGTGGGTTACAACATTTTGCTTTACCAAAACGACTTTTGAATTATGGCTTACGATTAGTTTGATTTTTATTGTATTTATAACTAGGGTTCAATTGATTGCTCCATTATGTTGAATATGCTTGCTTCACTATACTTCAATCCTATGTTCAATTGCTCATTGATTTGTTTCAATATGTTTTACTTGTTTTTTTATTGTGTTTAAAATTATTGATCATTAGGGTTATGGTTTTATTATATGAAAAAATAGATATCGAAGTTTGAAAAAAACAATATTCTCTTATTGTAAAACAGACATGATCCACCTTTTATTAGGAAGACATGATTTATTTCCGTAATAACAAACACTACATGTAATAATAAAAAAGCATGAATAATAACGAACACATATATTTAAACTCAGTTTATTTTTCTTATCACACTATAACATCACAATTAACTCTTCTTTTTGCACACAATGATACCCACTTACCAACTTCTTTTAATACACAAAAACCCAAAAAAAAAAAAAAAAAAAATAAATAAATAAATAAACTCACATTTGGAGCCACACGGGGGAATAGGGGATGACACTTAGGATCACTGCCCTCCCAAGTCAATAATACCGCCTTCCCGTCCCAAACCGAACAACTATTTAGTGCTTGATTCGGCTTGATTTGACTAGTTTAATAGTTCGGTTTGGTTTAATACCTATTAAAATCAAGGTTGTCGGTTTGGTTGCCATCGTTTAGCGTGAGAGTATACCAGGAGTGGTGACACCCCACCAGGCCGTCACACCATCTTTTTTCACCGATCACTCAACGACGTAGTTGTTACTACTCATCACACCAAATTCTAGAACACACGTAATACTCACTAGTAGTGGTGAGTATGGGTCGGTTTTGACTCCAAACCGAACCGAACCGATAATTATCGGTTAAGGCATTTTTCAAACAGTTGGGTTATCGGTTTCTAATGGGGTGGTTAACCGTCAATGATAGCGGTTCGGTTACATTAACGGTTTTATTGGTTAACCGTTAAGTAAAGTTAGGCCAACTTATTGGGCTTCAATAAATCGTGAATTGGGTCACGAATTGTTTTATAATTAACATCTTTAGTAGCAAACAAGTCATTGGACTAAATAAAAACTATTTAATTAGAATTTTAGAGGATAGTGGGCTGGACCTCACATGCAAACAACCCAAAATTAATAATGTGGTTTTATTTCCAAAATTGCCAAACAGTCCAGCTTGCAAAAAAGTACCTAGCCCACAACCAAATTGCATACACAACTGAAAAATTTTCAAACGGACAACTGAATAAGGACGCAGACGTGGAGCTGACGTCGAACGGAAGAACTGAAGAAGGGTGGCTAGGGTTTACGCAAGAGCCGAGGCGGTTGTTTTTATCTTTTTGATTTTTGGGATTTTCAAAATGAATAAAGAATTAATAATGGACCAAGTGTAAACTTTAAAATCGTGATTGGATCACAAACAACTTGGGCCTTTGGCAAAAATTCAAATAAAAGCTTTTCTATTTATTTTTTTGACTTTTTAATAATTAAATATATAAAATAATATTTAATACATCCTTATCGGTTCGGTTTCTTATCGTTTCGGTTATAGGTATAAAACCGAAACCGAGCCAATAACTATCGGTTAATAAATTTTAAAAACCAAACCGTCGGTTTTCATTTGGTTCGGTTTTAACGGTTTTAATGTTTGGGTTCGGTTTTTCGGTTAAGACGCTCACCCCTACTCACTAGCCAATCAAAATTAAAAAATAAAGAAGAGAAAGATAGAGATCCATCGAGCATGTTCCACCTCAAAACCATGTCACCCCTTCCCATGCTGTCGACCTCCCACCAAATAGCCCAAAACTCTAAAACCATCAGTATCCAACCCTGCGTTACCCTACAAAATTTATTGCCATATCAGCATTCACATCATCTTTTATCTTCAACCCTCTTTTACACTACAACTCCACATCCAACCCTCTTCAACCCCACATCCAATAATAATAAAAAATATAAATATATGAGAGAGAAAGAGAGTGGGGAAAAAAAAGAAAAAAAAAGAGGGAAGCCTAGGGGGTTTGTGGACTGGCCGGCTCTTGGACCTGCCGATACCCCAACCATGGTGATGGTGTACCCGCCGGCTCCAACCCACCACGTTGGTCCAACCTTCCGGCTTAGTATGCCGATGCGGGTGGTCTAACAGGCCCCCAAGCTAGCTATCAATAAATGATTAAAGAAAGAAAATGGAAAATTAATTATCGTCGCAACGCTTTAGCTCAATTCTTAAACACCCTTCAAACGTACACAGCTCTTATTCGACTTGGTACAACCTATGGAGTGATACGCATGCATTTGGCTAAAATAAACATCCAGCTGCCCGTAACATGATTAAGGTTACTCGATCAAAGCTAGCTAACTGCATCAGTGATCTCTCCTTATTTATTGATCGAGCTAATATGATGCACCACTTGATATCAACGAATGTGTCATTCATCTATTTAGTTCGCTAGCTCTTGATTATCTAAACAAGATTTCACCCAATATTAATTAATTTTTTTTCTCTGTCTGTTGTTATTACTAATATTTATATTTAGGTGAAATGGGAGAACAATTAGATGTTGATCTATTAGATCTAACAATCACAATTCACCCGTTGCAATTCATGGCCGTCACAATTCATGGTTGGGTAATGAATATTAGAAGGGCTAAATGTAGATCATCCGATCAAATCAAATCAAAGGTTATGATCAAGTCTCTCATTCTCACCTAAATATATATTCTCATTTGCATGTATCACCATTAATGATTCATTAATAGGGGTATTTTGCCTTTTATATATTTACCCAACTGTGAATTGCGTCCGGATAAGCCGTCATAAATTTGCGAGCCTTGATCTTCCCAAAATACCACTCATTAATGAGCCGGCAAAAATTCTTAGCCATTGATTTATTTTAATCAAGAACTAAAATCAGTTCTCGCAGTTCTCGTACGAAAACAATTCTCCATTGAATCTTCCCTATATATATGTATATATAGGGAAATGTTCATTTAATAACCATTCTTAAATTCTTATTGCGAGTATCACGAGAACCAATCTTGCCCCTTGATAAATTAAAATCAATGGCTAATAAAAATGACGACTCATTAATAAGTCACTGTTGACTTATTTATGGAGTATTAATGGCTCATTAATAATTTATTAATTAGGATTATTTTGAAAATTCAAGTCTCGCTCTTTAATAACCGTTCACCCGGACGCAATTTACGTTTGAATAAATATATAAAAGACTAAAAAACTCTTATTAATAAGCTTTAATGATAGATACACATGTTACTTACGATAAAAACTGCTCTAAAATTGATTCTGCGAAAACACCATTGACCATGCATCAGGGGTTCTCCCTATCATGCCTCACACCTACCACGCAGTAGTTGTGTGAGCTGCTCTTTCACCACACTATAATCAGAGGACCACAACCAATCCCTTTCTCTTCTAGTAAATGTAATACCCGTTTCCCCAAACAGTAATTCATTAATATTATTGTAAATATAAGGAACAAGGTTTTTTAGCCTCGCGTTGCGGAGGCGAGGCATGTCTAGTGAACATATATAACGACATAAGTTAACTAAAAGTAGTTGTTATATATGTAACATAAATTGATAGAAGATTTTTTAGTGAAAATTACACTGCAAAAAAAGAAATTTACGTTTTTTATTACGAAACGTCTTAGTATTACATCTTTGACTTCTTTAATAGACCATATAACATTGAATACATTTGTGTAAGTTGAATTTTTTTATCAAACACCGAATGAGCACTAATAAACAAAATATAAGATCTTTTTTACCAAACACTTTGAGTTCTTAAAAGTTTAAAAAAACCATGCTCACCGTAAATTGTAACTTAAAAGAAGAAAAAAAAACTAAACACAATTCCTAAGCTAATGAAAAAAAATATTGTAACCTAAAAATTAAAAGAAAAAAAACCTAAATGAAATATTCAAAGTAAAAAAATTGTAACAAAAAAAAACACTATTTATAAGCTACAACTTATGAGCAGTGAAAAGAATATTGGTAAATGTTATGTTTTTTAATTAATGAAGGAGGGTTTTTCCAAATACACCATATCCTATTTTCATTATACACATCACTTTATTTTTTTAAATCCCAATAATAACTTTAATACCAACGAGTAACTGTCATTAATTATCTAAGTGTATTAATTAATGCTTTGTGCATTTTATATTTAAGTCTCACGCGAGGCTTTTTTTATCTATTAAATTTGACTAATTGTTTTAAAAGAAAATTCATTCATTTCATTTTTGTTGAATATTCAAATTATTATTTAGATATTTTTAACTTATATTTAATTCGATGTTTTATATTTTACAATAAAAGTAATAATATGTTTTTATGATATATATATTTTCAAAAATTATATATATATATATATATATATATATATATATATATATATAATTTAGAGGCTTATATTTTTTTCCTACAAAATAATTGTAATTTTTTATTTTGACATAAAATCTAGTTACTTGTGCATATACTTGTAGCATATGGTCTGAATTTTGATAAAATTATACAATATACAAACTTTCAAGATACTATATTAAAAAGACAAATAGAAAGATATAACGGTATTAATTTTTTTTCATTTTTATTAAACGGGTTTGGATTCATGATATTTTACTACGAAAGTTGTTAAAATGAAGATCGACAATTTAAGCACGGATGCCCAACAATATTCTGTAATTGCGGTGGAAGGTTTAATATTATCATCATTGTAATATTTGTACACCATAACCATGAAGTCTGCACATGATTTTGACTTGGTCAAAATGTTACTAGTTTATCAACTGCATGTACAAGTAACTATATCATACTAAATGTATAAAAGGAAAATAAAATTAATTAAAATGATGAATATATATCACAAGTAGTAGTTCTTAGTATACGTAACATATTTTTGGAAGACGACACGAACAAGTAAACTATGTACTTGCTATCATGGTGGCATTGATATTGGAGCCGGTAGTGTGGTGGTGGTGGCAGCAGGTGGCTGTGACGGTGGGATAGGACGGTGAGGGAGATAAATTAAATTAAATTCACTATTATATAAATAATAATATAAAAGGAAGATATAAATAGTAGATAAATAAAATATTAGGGTGATTAATAAAGTGGTCCTTTCAAATATTACGTTTTTTATAAAAGTATATATATATTACGTTTTTAAAAAAAAGTATATACTATATATATATATATATATATTAGTTTTTATAAAGCAAGCACAATCTTTTAAAAACAAAATTCTGCGCAATTAATGTTTGGGTCCTTTCAATATTTATTAGGCTTAATAATCTGCAAATGATTAGTTACATAGGGTAATTAATAAACTAAAAAGGATTAGAGTAGGGTGTATAAAGCAACACCCAATGAAGTCAGTCATTGGTGTTTAAGCAATTACCAATTAATCACACGAGGTTCACTAAAGAGGTATAAATACTAAAAAAGAACAGAAACCTTAGGTACCAACAATGTAGCCGCTAAATTGCAAGTGTGAGAAGAGTGTGTTTGTGTGTGCTCGCTATTGATGAAGAAAGAATCGAGATACAAGCCATTTCTTTATCAAATTGTTTGTTGGGAATCGATTGGAAACTGACTAGGTAGTTGTGTAGTACCCTTCATCGCTTTACAATCAATTTGGTGATCAACTGGTGTCAATTGAGTAAGTGTTAATCGAGTTTTGGGGCTGGAAAGTTGTGTTTGAACTTTTGTATGAAACTAAGAACATTAAATGAATTGTAGGGTGTATATTACTTGATGAAAATGGAATTGATCGTGAGGGGTCTATTATAAAGATGTTAGGGATCTTTGAAACAAAAATGGATTAAAACTAGATCTCAAGCCCGTGTAAACACGGGCTAGCGTGTAAGATTTTTTATATATAAGTTTATATTTTTACATTTTGTGTAGTATGGTGTTTGTTAATCCAAAAAATGTATTTATAGTTTTTAACGAAACGTATAACTCGTCATTCAAACCCAGCTAGTGAGACACAAAATATGTGGAAAATTAGATAATTCAACTTCATGCCCCTTGCCTTCCTTCTAGGCAATTTAAGTACACAATCTTTCCATTCATAATTTGGACCTGCAAATGCAAAATGAATTCTATATCACAGACAAAATCTCATGTACTCTCTAAAAGAGGGAAACCTAAGTAACCTGAGATACATGAAGATTGATCTTTGGCATTTAGTAGTCTATCGTCATAATTGATAGTGCATGAAATCGGTTTCAATGCTATAACCAATTCACCATAAGAGCCTACGCATGATTGCGTGTATAAAAAGGTTACAAAAATCTATGAGAAGAAACCCAAAAGTTAACTTCAACATCAGCCCCTGTAACAAAAATTGTGACTTATAAGAATATCCAAGAACTAATTGTATTTTGGTAGTTTAAAGTTCATAGGTTATAGATATGCTCTATGCACCTCAAAATTCATAGCTATGGCTGCATAAGTTCATCGTCGAGGGTTTAACATCCTCCCAAATTAGTGGCTACCTAAGTTTTTCCCTACAAACCTCTGAAACAGAAGAATAAATCAAGAAATTCAAACATACAAAGATTATATTGACCGATAAAACTTTATATTGCCTAGAGGCCAGGAACACCGACGGTTGCCAGTATAGTAACCATTCCATAATTAGAATGTGTAGAAGCACCGTATACAACCTCTTCATATGACCCCTTTTCACCTGGATTTAAACCCTCAGGTTACCTTGTATTAAAAAGGCTGGCAAATAAGAAAACCTGAAAAAGACATGTGGTGTATCTTCGATCACTATTAAACCTTTAATAAGACATCTTGCATATGGAACTTTCAACCGGAAAACAAATTTTGTGGTTGGGTCAGTTATTTCAATATAGCTCATCCAATGTGAGACTTGTTACAAGACTCCACTACATTAGTGTTATTAATCATTCTTATAAAAGTTTCATGGGTTCATTGACGAATAGAAATACAAAGAAACTCTATAACTAAGCTAAATGATTGAACACTTTTGAATTGCTTCGTAAGAATCTAACATAAATGTGTTACCCCGTAGTAAATTACTGCACCTCTAATAAAAAGCAACAAAATGTCCGTATTTTCAGACCCAGATCCATCCACCACTCCTGCACTTTCAGAAGCACCTAGATGATTATCCTCGGATAATGTAAGATGCATGCGCACAGGCAGCAGCCACTCTTGGTCCAACAGCTGACGCTAAAAAGGCAACCTAAAACCAAACAGAATATCAAGAAAAATAAAAGAAAAATTGAATATCCCATTAATTGAAGTCCTTAACGTATTGACAAATTATAAGAATAACAATAACAAATTAATAATAATAATACACACAACAGAAGAATACATTCTCCATTTACTAATCTTAGTTTCTTTCTCTGTGAGGCATCATAGACGATATAATAAACATTGAAGTAACTTATTGGACATACATAATAATAATACGTTTGAAAAAATGTTTCTCAATATACATTTCAGGTGGCAGACTATGAATTTGAGACCAACAGAGCTGCAAAGTCATGCTTATGTACATTAATGAATCAAAATCCAGTAGCCCTTGGCCTCTTATTCAGTTGATAGTTATTATTTTTTAGTTTGTTCTTTCGGTCAAACAAAACTGTTCTTCCAAAGGTAAAGATGGTACAGATTGATATGCCTAATAAGCTAAAGATGGTTCAAAACTTTAAATGGGTTGGAAGTCGGCCAAAAAATTAATTCTTGAAGACCTGATATTCATTTATCCAAAAATTTTGATTTTTATTTAACTAATACTAACTCTAATGCCAGGAAACCGAACTTGACCCGTCCGGATCTCAAACTCTACTAACCCGAGGCATAATTTCATCATCCAAATGGCAGATACATGATGAATTGTAGCCAAGAAAGTGTACAAAAATTGAAATGAAACGAAATATAAATGCAAGTGATGATAAGATGAAAGCTGGTAAACCTGTTGGTATTCCAAGCACCTTTGAGCTACGACCATAACCTTTGATGACAGGGCCACCAATATGCCAAGGTTCTAAGAGCAAAGTACCCTCTATCCCTGAAAATTCAAAATCATTAACATCAGTGAAAAACTGTTAACATATAAGTGAGTTTATTAGAATAACATGTCTAAAATCAAATCAGTAAGAGATATTTACAATCTTTGAATGAAGGGAGGCCCCATTTTTCAGGATGTAGATCAAGCAAACTCCACATATTTTGTATTTATTCAAACTCCATAAAGGAGGTCATCTAGTAGAAGATCGAAAAGCTCAATCTCTAAAGCCGGCAATCAAGTTAATAAATTGAGTTTTCTAAGATAGATAGATGAAATCGAGCACCATTAAGTTTGTTGTCCTGGTTGAGTACATCAATTGCATCATTATAACGTCACATGTTCTCACAACACTTAATAAAGGATTGTGTGTAATTATAACATAAAATAAATCTGACCAAGAGAATTACTATAAGAAAATATGTACCATGCAGCAAAATGGGACATAGACTTGGGTGTTCTTAACAACTACTTTCAGAAACAAAATATAACGAAAGATTGTGTTATTAATGAACTATTGAACCAGGAGAACAATATAAGAAACCTTGTAGCATGCAGCTAATAGTTGGAACATAGATTTGGTTTTTTTAATAACTTTTTGGTGTATAATATCTACTTTCAAAAAAAAAACTTGTGTGTAATTATGAACCAATCAATGAAGGAATAATAATTATGGAGGACACAGAGAAAGATATCAATATAGACAATAAAAGACATCAAGTTTTCTCATTCAGATGTGAATAATTATGAAAACTATAAAAAATGAAGAAGATGCTGGTACATACCGGATCTGCCATTGATGATGTGCGGACGCGCGCACACATACACACACTGTTTCCTTGACCGAGTTATGATAGTGATTACCCAATATTGAATTTCTCTCTCACAACTCCTCCAACATGACCATTACCACATTTGAAGCATATACATTAAACATTCATCCTCAACTAAGAGAAAATGTCATATTAACAATACACACAGTGCAATAAGTTCACATGTTCATACAAGAATCTAGATACTTCAAGCATTTATCGTTAACAACTTTCAAATTTTTAATAAATATCTGAAAATCCAAAACATTTTCAATTACTGTTAGTTCATTTCAAACGCCCAAAACTGATCACAACTAAAACTTATGGCTTGATGCCGTAAATCAATATGTTGTAAATAGAACTATTACATTCTGATATCACCATACAAACACAAACCTAATGTGAACTTAATTTTAATCAAATAGTGATTCTGTAAGTAACAATTTGTTGTTTTTATATGAAAATTGACAAATTAAAAGAACACATAATAGGTATGCATTGCTTGAAAAGG
The DNA here is from genome assembly GCA_947179395.2 of Pulicaria dysenterica. NCBI lineage: Eukaryota > Viridiplantae > Streptophyta > Magnoliopsida > Asterales > Asteraceae > Pulicaria > Pulicaria dysenterica. Next base: position 96,622,632 of record OX359290.1, on the reverse strand, counting down.
TAAATAAACATGCCTTTCAGGACATCTGGATGTAAGGCCTTCTTAAACAAATAAGGAGGATTCTAGCAAGAAAGTATTAATTATATAAAATTATACAATAAAAAGATATATACAGCTAATATAAATGACATGAAATGATACTCACTGATTGTCGTTTTTGATATAATATTAGACCGAAAAATAAATAGCTTGAGAAATGAGAACTAATTGCCGAACACACCCATAAAGTGGTTTAAGCCCAAGGGATCAAAGCTTACAATAAGATCAGGAGCATCATCTTTGTTAGCTCCGGCATTGTTTATTAGTAAAATGCGATGAATTAGTAATCAGAAAAGTAACGTAGGTTCAATGTTCGTTGTTCTGTTGGAAACATGAGAATCGAACTAACCTTAAATGTAACGATGGTGCTTCCAAAACGGGAGAGTTCAACCCAGGGTTGTTATCGCAGGAGAAGAAATCGCCATGGATATCAACAGAGAGAAGATCAACATACACAGAGAAGAATAAAACGGCATGTTCATTCAATAAGTAACATCACCTGGAAAAAACATAGATTCAAAAAAACCTATAAGTAGACCTTAGCAAAAACAGATAATGTGTTCAATTCATTACATTCTATATCTGAATGAAAATGTATGAACCACAACATGAATATGATAACAAAAACAATTCCTAATCGATATATAATTACCAAAAAGTAACATAACAAACAATAAGTTATGATACTCTATTCTTCAAGAGGCATTCAATAATAATTTACAATCAAGTTTCTTGACCAATTGTTCAATTTCATGTAGCAGTCTTGTGTTAAATTCCATTTATCAATCTTAAGTTATATTTATGAGGAAAAGCTGCCGACACTCACCAGTTCATCAAGGGATTGCAAAACAACCCGGACGTAACGGTCCGGTCCGGTCGGGTCGGGGATGTGCATTATCAGTCTTATGATCAAGAACTAAATCACCAAAACATAAGAGACCTAAAAATGACCACATAGTCACAAATACCACATTATTTCAATGATTTTTTAGTATGTTAGTTTCACATGTTTCATGTTTTATGCTTTATAAATAGATTTTGGCGGACTTCAAAGTTTCAACCTTTTAATCTATTATAGAAAAAAACATTACTTGAACCGTCAACAACAACCACAACCAATTTACCCATTCGAAAGTAACGGGACAGAATTTCCATCTAAATGATTACATATAAAGAATAACTAAATAGAAGATTGTAAACAGACATAATTCTAAGAGGGTTATACAATTGACGCACCTGCTTGTTATAGTAAAGCTATGATGTAGTTGTTGCAACTCCATAACGGCTCCTTAGAGCATCAATGGCTCTATCCACGGACTGCAGCAGTTCAGAGATGGTAGTTTTGCATGCTGGAATCAACAAAAGAGTTAAAAAGCAACACACACTTGCACAGTTTAGCATCCATTGATCTGCTTTGTCATTTTCATTATTGTAATACTCCTACTAATAAAATATCAACATGTATTAAAACTGGTAGATGTTTCATGCTTAATCGAGCCTGATAATTAATGACAAATACTTGTATGTTTCTGCAAGTTAAAATTTAAAAAATTAAACATACCACGATTAGTGTTGGCCTGTGATTCTGCTATCAGTTCCATATATGATTCCATATAAATGTGGCATTTTCATACATGTAAAAGTTCAAATTTATGAAAAGATCTGAACATATATTGATGCATAAAATCTTAAAACCACCTGCATTGCATCTTGAATTTCACTTATATGGATCCTTTTAACTTAAAAATCGAACACCATAAGTAACATAGGAAGAGAAGTTGTAACAAAAACATGAATTCCAAGTTTGAAGAAAGAGACATCGAAGAATTCCCCCTTTAGGTGACACTACTTCTTGTTCTTTTCGTTACAGTAGCAGTGTCACTTAAAAGAGAAATGGATGAATACATATAAGAAACGATCGTTTGATTTCACAATTAAAGAAATCTAATATTCTGATTTCTTTTTTCCCCCTTCACGATAGTCTATACACACATGCATATGAAAAATTCAACCAATTGTCATTAAGAATACATCCTGGTCATCAAATAATGAAAACTCTGTCTTCATAGTAATTGATTGTATGATTGAAATGGAATCCTGGATTGGTTTCTTATATATGGAAGATAGGCATGTGGTGTTGGCCTTTATATCAATTATACTTTATAGTAAAGTGTAATATATTATTACACATGAATTTTATCGTCATTGGTTCTCACTTACCTACTTTAGGTTCAAATTTGTGATTATTTCTTAGTGATTATTTCTACTTACATGTTTCTGTTGTTATCTAGTAAAACATATGCTCACTATTTGTAGACGAGCATGCTAAAACCAATAAAACAATGACATGGTAACCACCGTGATATAAACAATATATCCATGAAAGCAAATATAAATGACGTTTAGACGCACAATTTCTTTTCGAGGCAAATACAATGTTCATTTTTAAGTATTAACATACCAATAGCAATCTAAAGTACCCAAATGGTTATGACATTATGTTCAAAACGGGCTTCATTATCTTGTTTAGATACACAATAGGAGTTTCCTTTAAAACAACTGGGAATTAAATTTATTATTTGTAAAGCATGTTCACTCAACTTCATTATCTATAACTGTTTAGATACAAATCAAACAACTTATTGTTTAGATATATCATTATGTTTGGAAATCATTAAAATAGCTAAACAAATATCAACCATGAACATCCATATTGTTATTTGTTTCTATATGGGAGTATATTAATTTAAGAAAAAATGGAGGGGAAAGACAACTTAAATGATATGTAGTTTTAAGTAATATTTTTCATTGAAACATTTTATCAAACAAATGGTATGCATAAAAAATTCATGAAATGTATGGAATGCATATACATGTTATAGCAACATAAAACAACTAAATATTAAAAATTCACTATTTAAAATAAATATAAATAGTAATTCAAGAATATGCATACCTGTTGTAGTACACGTGTTTATGGTCGTAGATGGATTAGAAGTTTTCCGGGCTTGCAAGTTGCAAGAGAATTGGGTTTGGAAAATGGATTGCGATTGAAACTCTTTCTAGTGGCCAAATTTGTCTTAGACTCTCTGCACAGTAAGAAAAATACCAACCATTTGTTTACTTGCAACCAAACAATAGCTTGAATGACCATCTTCTACACTGTTTGATCCCCAATTCGAAACTAGAGAGAACGAATTATTGTTTGCTAAGTCTTCCATGTGCCCATAATCATCATCAGATGATCCCCTTTTCGAATAATCACAACTTGGTCTGTAACTCGCTGAGTAGTCACTCAGTTTGTGACTCGCTGAGTAGTCACTCGGTCTATGACTCGAAGAGCAGTCACTTAGTCTTTGACCAAAGATAGCCCGATCACACACACTATATCTCCGATCAAATTGGGGTTCGATATTATTTCTTGAGCTTTGAGATGCCTGAAAAGACCGCCGGTTAAAAAACGACGAATTTTGGTGCCTTATTGAACCCTCAAAATCAGCATCAAATTCAGCAATGGGATACTCAAACCTATCAAAAGTAGTATTACTGATCCAAATATATAAAGATAATGCTAATACTTTCTATGGTATAGAACATTATTAATACTTATCCACTAAAAATTAAAAAACATCAAAATACAACTGATTAAGCACAAGACTAACGATATCACAGAAATGTAAACGAACAAAAAACTGAACACCGTGATTTGAACCAACTGGAAAGCCCCAAATTTTGCAAATGATATTAAAGCTAAAAAATCTTCATCAGGAACCCAGTTCCTACAAATAGTGTCATTAGAAGGTGTTATTTTTTAACCTCTTACATTCACTCATTACAAAATTTAAAGGTAAAAGTAGTCATACTTGTCCCTTAAAGAAGCATAATTGGCATGTACAAACCGCAGGACGATCAAGAACAGTAGAACATTGGAAAAAATTGTTAAGAATGATAATCCAGATCGTTCAAATATTAGCCAAGAAACAGTTGACTACTTTTACCCAATGAACAACAAATAGTTTAAATTTTGTATCATAATTAGTCTAAAGAACACAAAAATTAACTAAAAAATCAAGGAATATTGCCGCGAGAAGGCTCGTGAACATTCCAAAACACATAAGTATCAATCGTATCAAGCCTACCATCTTTGGCCTTCATTATAAGATCTTCCCACATGTGCAAACAGTTTGAATTTCATCAACAAAGCCCACAAATTCAAGAAATTTGAAAAAATTAAACATTTGTTTTTATAAATTATAATGCTCCGTTAATTCACTATTCATGAAAGTTATAAACTTCTATAGTCAACCCCTAAATGTAACATAAGAAAACAGAATCAAAACGTACCTGTAGATGGTAATAGGGTTTCGTATGCTCAGATTAATGTTGAAGATGGCGATGGAAGGAATGAAAAGGTAATACTTTGAAGCCCAATAACACCCTACCTATTAACTTCATTGGATGAAACCCTAATTTTGACCAGCAGACTCAACGGTCAAATGCACAAGAAAAAAATCAGTGAAGAATCTTGAGATGATTAATTTTGAAAATTACCAGCCATAAACATGAATGAAGATGATTAATCTTGAAAGCGTCGGTGGAGTGCAGCAAGAAGGGCAATTGAATTCAAAAATAAAAAACGCTTCTTTCTTCTGCTTATCAAACCTTAATCGAAGATATGAACAACAATCAGCCTCGATTCTTCCCCTATTCGGCTTCGTATCAGCAACTATCGGAACAAACCTTAATCGAAGATATGAACAACAATCAGCCTCGACTCTTCCCCTATTCGGCTTCGTATCAGCAACCATCGTTTAACGTCTCTTGCCCGTCTCTTCGACTCTCGCATTGAATGCCCACTGCCGAGCTATTCAATCGTCACGGCCCTTTACAAAGCCCAAGTAGGTGTCGTTGAAAGCCCAACTCAAATTCCACGTCAGCAATTGCAACGCCTCTAATTTCAGCCTTCAAATTTTAAAGAGCAAGGAGAATAGACACATAGGATACCTTTCATCCTAACTTATAGAAGATATAGATATAGATGATTGAGTTTCAAACCTAACAATCGAACGTGTATACATACGAATCGCAAATGTTCTTAGTGAGGAAGGAATCGTAAATCTATGAGGTTACATGAATTGCAAATTATATATGCATGGTGTGTGTGTGTGTGTGAATGTTTAAATCGTAATCTGTGTAAACCGTGAGCCGACATTTGAGGGGGGTTGAGTATCTTAGTGAGATTACCCAAATCGTATTCGTAATTGCAAATGGACTAGGTGCAAATCGTAAATCAAGAAAATAGATGTATTACAAATTAGACTGCGGATTCAGAATCACAATTTAGAATTGTAAGGGAGCTGGAAATTGTAATTTAAAGTCCTCATTGCAAATTGTGATTCAAAATTTGCGATCAGGGCCGGCCCAAGGGCTGTGCAGCCCGTGCACAGGCCCAGGGCATCATCTTGGGCTGGGGCATCATATTTATGGTCCATAATATCTATACCTACTACCTAGGTTCATATTAAGATTAAAAAAAAAGGAAAAAAGAAAAAAGGAGGCATTGGGAATTGGAGGTGGAAGAACCGATAGGGGGCATTGGGAGATGGAGGCGGAAGAAACGAGGGGTCTCACGAAAGGACGATGTCGATAGGGCAGGGAAGACATTGAAGAGGCGGAACTCGGAAGTCGAAAGCTAATGGGCGGCTACGGTCATATTCATACCGATTCCTCTCTATTTTGAAAATAGTTAGTCGTCTCCACTCTCCCGGTGCTCATCGGCCCTGTGATACGTGCTTGGATACGACTGTTGTTTCTCAAGTGGAAGTACAAGCTTCCAAGCTCAAGTTACAACCATTTAAAGCATCATGTTTGCATGTTTCAATTTCCAGCACACGTTTGCATGTTTCCATTATCCCTTTTTATTGTTTAGTGGTAGAAGTTGTGGGTTAGTTTCTTTTTCTTTTATATATTGTAATGGTACGTATGATAATGAAGGCAGAAGAAGAAAAAAATTAGTTTCTAAAATCTTGTTCAATTTTTCTTGTTTTCTTTGGGAGATTAGTCATCTCGAATTGGCCTTTATCTTAGGAGATTGACCATCTCGAATCGGTCTCTATCACCCTGCGCCTAGTTGTCCGTCGCCTAGTTGCAAGTCAACGTCGCCCGTCGCCACTGCCCACTTGCCGGTTGCCGTCACCATCGCCATAAAGGTTAGTACGAAATTTCACAAATACCACTTGCCGGTCGCTGTCGAGTTCAACGATTATATGAATGTTCTCTTTGACTATTTATCTATCATGTTGTGCGTTTTTGTTCGAATAATCGTCCCTGCAATCGAATTTTACACTCCAAAATCCGTTAAATTGGAGGATATTTGAATTTATAAATTCCCAGGCTTAGCGAAATGGGATTACTTGTCTATGGAATTATTTGTCTATGTTTTTTATATTTATATATTTTCTGATTGTTATACGGATCAACTTAGCAAAGATTCAGGATTTGATTGGACTTGTTCTTGATACAAAGTTTACTTGTGGATTTAGGTGAGTGTTGTTTCCTGTTTACACAGTAAGTGACTTCTCTATAGTTTCCATTGTCTTATATCTAAAATTTTCATGTATGCCTTTGGTGAAATATGATGATACAACTTTTCAGAATGTTGTCATTAGATTGAGAAAAAGTGGATAATATGGCCACATTTCATGGATGGTATAGCCGGGCCTCAATGTAGTCAAATAACTAACATCAGTGTTCAAGTTAAACCAACTTGTAGGGATGAATTTGCTTCAAAAAATATGTTTTGAAATCGGTTTAGGTAGTTTGTAAGTATTTATGTAGTGGTTTTAAGTTTTGCATATTTATGTTGTGTGTTTTTCATATGTCGTGAAGTTCAAAAATAGGGGCATTTTTATCCCACTTTGCACGGGGCATCCAAAATCATTGAACCGGCCCTGTTTGCGATCGTAAATAGTGAGTAGATATTTACCAATCGTAAATTTAGCTAGACACCGATCGCAAATCAAGGTTTGAATGAAATAAAAAGGGGCGGAGTCGCATATCATGAATCGCAACTTACAAATCATTAAACGGTTAAACGAAGCGAATCACAAAGTAGTAGAGGTGTTGTAACCCATCGTAAATCACTTTAGTAGTAATTGTAACTGTTGTAGTCTATAATCGCAAATCGTGAGTTAAGAATCACAAATTAGGGGTCATCATCTATGGGTTGGGGAGCCGATGCCCTGGTGTCATGTATATAGTGACTTATAACTAGTGTTTAATGTAGTGGGACCATACTTATATGTTTCTCCTGGTAACTTTTAGGACCCGTCACACTATCATATCAGTTTTTCTCTCTTATTACTTAGTCTCGTAGTGGTCACTTTCTATCGCATCAAATTCTAAGATCCACCTAATACCCACTAACCAAAAAAAGTTATATAAAGAAAACAAAAATAAAGAGACAAACGGTGACTTTGGACCCACAAAATATTACCACTTAGCCACCTGGTATTCACTCCCAAACTCCACCACCACTTAGCCATGAAGTGGTACCCTTCCCACCACTCAAGTGGCTAATACTACACACCCTTTTAACCCCCTCTCACTCCTGCCACTTTAACTCATGTTAGTGCTTAACGTTATTAAAGCTATTGGCGAACGGGTGTCTTGAATCATGAAACTTTTTCTTGTTAATTACCTGTTGCTTATAGTATTCTTCAGTAGAGTTTATTTGAGCCTGAAGTTAAAAGACTAATTATTTGTACCAAATGTTTTCCCCTCTTAAATAAAGTAAAAGTTTCCATAATCAGTCCATTTCTCAATTTCCACTCCACATGAATCAAATACACAAAATGAAAACTTCAAATAACCAAAATGAATGGCGTGCGGGTCTTAACTTGCAGCATTAAACAACCAAGAGATGTGTATTATAGCATTTTGCAGCTGAATTTTGCAATCAGATGTTTATAGCCTCTAAATGTTGCAGATTATCATGCGTTATATATAACGAATAAGCATGACCATTAAGTTAATTTGAATCTATATAAACCCATAAAACATGCATATGTAAATGATATTATGATTAGAGCAGGGCTGGTTACCAAGTATATGAATGATAATAAGGGAACCCATACATCTGGCTGATCATATGGTGGCATTGAGATCAGCAAGTTATCTTTTTTTTTCCCACAAGACATGCTAAGATGAGCAAGTTGTATCAGTTTTGCAATTCTTCCTTATTAGAACAGTACTATATATATATATATTGAAGCATCAATATATATGTCTATATTTTTTTTTGAACAGATATATATGTCTATATTTAGAGCATTGTCAGCAGTCAAAATTACTGTGGCTGGAAAATCATATTGGTGATGTATAGTGTTAGAACCTAGAGGGGATGAATAGGTTCTTTAACTTAGTTTACCAATTTTTACACTTATAAAATTTGTAAGTTGTGTTAAAAATATTTTTCTTGAAGTTTATAACACAACAAATATATATACTTGAAATAAAGAGAATAAGGGTAGAGAGATATCACCAATTAGTAGACAAGAGATTTATAGTGGTTCATGCAAGTGTTAACAAACTTGCACTACATCCACTCCTTGGCCTCACCCATCAAGAGTTTGCTCCACTAACTTCTCTCTTTGAAGGTAGAGATAAACCTTTTACACTTCTCTTTTTCACTTGCAAGAATTAACACTTCAAACTTGCAAGTAAGGTAAAGATAACCTTGCTTCACTCTAATTCTATAGGCTAGAGTTGATCCTTACTTCTCTCTAATTCTAAAGGCTAGAGATTATCCTTACTTCACTCTAATTATAAAGGATAGAGTTGATCCTTACACTATTACAAAATATATAGAAAGATGATGTAGTGTTTAAGCTTTGAAAGCTTTGCTCTTGCTTGATTCTTGATCTTGAATGATAGATGAATTATCAAAGAATATGAGCTCACAAGATAAGAATATATGTTATGTGTTTTTGCTGTGCAAGAGATGCTAAAAAATGAGGTTTGAGTTGGTTTAAATAAGGAAAAAGGTAAAAGTCCAAAAGCTGTCCATTACCCTCACGGTCGATCCACGGTCGACCGTGGATAAAACCATGAGGTACCTGAACTTTCTTGTTCTTTGCAATATAGACGTTGGACTTTATTTAAAACCACACTCAACTCATTTTTACCATAAAAATCAACTGAAAAGTATATGTTCAAAAGGTTGGTTGATCCCATACTCTTAAAGTTTGAATTTAAACACATATATGGAAGTTTGGAAACCAATACACAAAGCATGTTGGAATTTTACCCCTTTGGGAGATTCCTTTGCTAATTATGGTGGTGTATTGTTTCAAAGTAGGATTGTGTTTGTTATTTGCTTAAAATAGAAAGTCTTAGATTTAATCAACCAACACAATTGAGTTTTATAAAATCTTTGTCATTTTTATAAAGTTTTTATAAAAATAATTTTATAAAAACATAAACTAATTTAATTATTTTATTTGTAAGCTCATATAATTCGAACTCTTGTTTGTAGATATCTCCGTCATCGGCTTTGAAGATATCATCTTCACTTGTTAAGTACGAGTTCGGTTGACTTGAAGAAGAACAACATTTAAGAGTTGTGAGCTGAGCAGCGACGGTTGATTCACGGTCGACCGTGGTATCGACCGTGAATGTTGATTTATCTTGATTTCTTCTTTTCTTGTTGAATTGAAGTCTTTTACTTGTTTGTACTTCACTTGATCATCAATTTAAGGCTTGTTAATTTTCTTTAAGAATATAGATATGAACATATGAATAATTTTGATAAGCAATAGTATCATATGTGTATATTTTTATCATCATCAAAACAAGGAGTGCACTTTTAAATGTATGACCATGTATGCATCAACATATAGTATTTCTACAATGGTTATTGGATAATAGGAGGATATGATAAACTTTAGTTGGAAAATCAGATGGTCATAATATATACATTAATCTTGTTAACATGATATACAAGTCAAATAGATTGGCATGATACAACATTTAAGAGATTTTTTTTCTATTTTCCTGGAGCCAAGCAACATAATATTCATTGACCCATTATGATTGCAGAAAAATATCTATATTATTTATACTATGATACCTATAATATCATCACAAGATCTTACCATAATTCTAGTGAACTGTGAAAGGGTACAATATTCCTCAACATGATATTTTCAATTATTTCCCCCACCAACATTTATCAATATAATTAATGATAGCAGAAGCACCAAAATTTGATTACTATGATGCCTACTTTATAATATTTCAAAGTTCAAAATCAATTTTCGCTTCTGTTTCCTTTGTAGTTGAAAACACTATTTTGGGAACTTCAACAATTAATTAACTAACATCATAGTCTTGTTTTTTTAGTTAAAAATCAAGTTTTAAGTTTATCCAATACCAAGAGCCACAACTGGGTTTTTTTAAGTGAATTTGGTGCCCTTCACATGATGTTGAACATTCCACTAATTTGACTTTAGCAATCATGATCTTCAACTTTATAAAAATTAAGATGAAACAAGATTTTTTCATATATTTCAAACTAGAAGTGTGTCAATCTTTTCAGGTTCAATAATAAGGTTGGTAAAGGAATGTCAAGAGAATCAACGTTAATATATAATACATAAATGTATACTTGTATAAACACTATATATACGTATAAACAATCCGAAACTATCCGACTTTCGTTTAGATCAAATTATCTGAAGCATGAATTCAGCCTCCCGAAAGATATATATTTATTGATCAAACTCAAAACTTGATCGATTTTAGAACTAACAGAATAGTTACAATGTTTTTCATAGTGTGGTATGCTCTTATAGGAAACTTCCTACCATATATGCAACTTCATATACATGATCATAGAAGATCAAGATGTACTTTGTACTTGTCATTTACTAATTAAATTATTTATCCTTAAACATGGTATTCTTTTATTAAGCGAAACTAAAGATTTCATAACACAAATAAAATAAAGCATAGATTTTTTAAATTGTGATTGTGATTTAAACGTACAAAGAATATGGAGAAAGGAACAAATTAAGCTCAATTAATAATAAGAGACAAGAAACCTACTCACAAGTGGACCATGTCTGTTTAATACTCCATTCATTTGGTAACAAGAAAATTAGAATGTTTTTTAAGCCTTGGAAGAGACAAACAAAGACCTAACTTGTGTTTGCCCCCCACAAAGGCATCTAATATTTACACATTTCATTTATATTTTTATACGGTGATCGTATGTCATAATTTGGCACTCAATTTTGTTTTATTAAAGTTGTAACGAAAAATAATTCTCGTAAGAATAGTCTAGGGTTAAGGATCAAGTCTAATTAACATATGCCTTTTGACCGTAGATAATTACACTATACTATTAATTTATCATCCTCCACATAAGAATATACATTTTTTTGTTGATGTTACTCATTTTATATAAAATAATATCATATGATATATTCACTTTTTTCGCTTAGTTCGAGGGGTTTATACTTAATATAAGTTAAAATTGTCTTCTTTTCACAGGGTTTATTTCCTGATTTTTAGAGAAACGTACAAGTATTATGAAGTTTCCACATGCCTAGAAAGTGTAACAAACCTTGAAACTGAAAAACGAGAATTTAGAATTTTCAAGTTAACTCCGGTGGACAAGTCTCGAAGGGTGCAGATTCAACATTTTTCCCGAAAGTGTTTCGTGTGATAAAAAGTCTGAAGATAAGATAAAAACAAAATTTGAAGTTGAAAAAATGAAATATTCGAATCTTGAAAGTTGCTTGGCGCACAAGTTTCATAGGGTGCACACCGAGCACCTCGAAAAATATAAATTGTTGATTTTCTAGAGTGAGACTAGCCTAGGGTTTTATTTTATAGTTTTTAGGGTCTTACGAACCAATAGCTTTTCTTTTCATTAATTAGCATAGAAATAAGTATTTTACACCGTTGAACATTCGGATTTAAGATTAATTACTTGATTGAGTCTAGAGTTATTCATCTTTATCAGAGAATATGTTTGTTCTTTTGATTCCCTTATAATCGTATCTGTGGTCTGATTCATTTAACCACAAAAGAATCTATTGATCCCATGTAACATATTGATTTTTGTCTTTGACTAATAATATGAGTTCAATTTACCATGAATTGGTTTGAACTACAATCTTGTTTGTGATATTGATTATTAAGTTGATCGGATCCTTTAACGTTATAAAGACTTTAAATTCTTAATGGAATAATAAAGTATTTGTTAATAACAATAAGATTATATTAGAACTATCGTAGCAAGTAAGCATCCGAAAGTGTTATTTATCCAGGTGCTTAGTACTTGATAACCAATAACGGCATGGTTTGAACTCGTTCATAATTTTTAATTGAAAGGATAACTCGTTCACATTTTTTTTTGCATTTAAAAGATTATTATGTGATTTCTAATTTTTGACTTATTGGGTGAATATGATTATATAGTGAGATAACATATAGCTGTTAGGTCTCGGGTGTATTTTTTATGAAACTGATCAAATAACTTGTATGAAAAGCTCGTGGATATTATTAGTTGTTATAATGTTTATTTTGTAAATATTTACTTAGTATTGTATCTTTTTGTATGATGTTATTAGTAGTTGTTGATAAGACTGCTAGTTATACCTTAACTACAGCCATATCAGCGCCACATCATTCTCCCTTTCTTACCTTTCTTCTTTACTCAATTTCAAGTTATACCTTACCTTCTCTTACCTAATCTTTTTTCAATTTTTTTATTCTTTTTTTTATTTTAACAAATAATCAATTATATAAATAATATAATTTATTAATTTAATTAAATTAAGGTATTTTAACAAATAACAAATAACTCTTAAATTAAAATTCAAACAATACTAAAAACTAAAATTACATAATTTTAACTTAAAAAAAATACATAATTTTAAAAATTAAAAACTACTCGTCTCCGTTGTTTGGGAGATGAATACGCCAAATGTGTTCCACCAAATCCCACCGTAAGTTGTTATGAATCTCCCGGTTTTTTACTTCTCGAACATTTGCTGCGCGTTGTTCCTCGGTGATAGTTACTTCTATATAATCCGCTACAAGGTTGTTCTCATCGAAACTGCAAATGGCATTGCCTTCGTCTTCGATAATCATATTGTGTAATATGATGCAAGCGTACATGATATTCCTCAATTTTTCCATCGTCAATGCTCGTGCCGGGTAGTTTAGAATGTGCCAACGATGTTTAAGCACACCAAAAGCACGCTCAACGTCTTTCCTCGCCGATTCTTGTGCGGACTTGAACTTTTTTCTTTTGTTGACGTGTGGGCACGTAAATGATTTGACGAAAGTTGCCCACTCCGGATATATACCATCTGCAAGATAATATCCGTGCTTGTAAGTCGCTCCATTCACTTCAAACGTACAATCCGGTGCTTTGTCGTCATACAAGTCGTTGAATTTCGGCGATTGATTGAGAACATTGATGTCATTATTAGAACCGGAAGCTCCGAAAAATGCATGCCAAATCCATAAATCATGAGATGCCACCGCTTCTAGAATAACTGTCGGATGCTCATGATCACCTCTCATAAATTGGTCTCTCCATGCTACAGGGTAATTAGCCCAAGCCCAATGAGTACAATATATGCTACCTAGCATGCCGGGAAAGCCGTGTTTCACTTCATGTGTTGCGTTGAAAACCCTTTCCGGCCTCTAGCATCCCATGTCCACGTGAAAAATTCATACTTTCGTTGGAGGTCGTGAACTACACGCTCGAATGAACCTTTGCTCATCCGGAAACGTCGCCTAAACATATCATCATCGTATACCGGGGTCTCGCCAAAATAGTCGCGAATGAGCATCTCGTGACTGGCTAGACGATTTCTATCTTTCGCCGGCCTTCTAGTTTGTACACTCGATATTTCCTCGTTTGGTAGATCCATATTCTTTGTGGATGAAAAATATAAAAAAAATTGATGTATATGAAAGAAAAATAGAAGTAAAGGAGAGAAATTGTGTGATTTGAAAATGGTGAAAGGGAGGTTATTTATAGAGTAAATAATTAAATTAAAAAAAATTAAAATTTAACGGTAATATAGCCGTTGGAGGGGGGAGGGGGGGGGGGTGTTTACCTGCAGCCTCAACCATCGAGTCCCCATACTCGAAGACCGAACTCGATGGGCCAACTCGAAATCGAGTTTTGGTGTGCTCGATTGAACCCGATCGAGCTCGAGGTCTTCGAGCTACCCATAACGAGCAGTCTAATACTAAAATCACCATTGTTTTCTATATACTCCATATATAATTAATGATAATGATCACCGATATTTTAACATACGCCATCACAATTAATGTGTTACAAAAATAAAGATCAACTTAAGAGGCCGCTATGGTCAACCTTGTTAGAATGATGGTTGAAACAAGAAAACATCACAAGTGAGAGTTTTTTTTTATCATTTTATGTCATTTATAAGCTAAACACATTACATTCTAACTTATCTGAATTTTCCCAAGGTTTTAAAATCAAATTTAACATTTCTTTTAATTTTATTGGTTTTTTTATTTTGTATTTGTTTATATATTTGATATTGACATCAAAACTAACCTAGACACAAGTCATTTATAATGTCATATTCATGTGCATTGTATCTTGTTGGGATCGAAACTTCATACTAGCTTCATAAGCATGATCTCATTAGATCAAGATCGTACTTTTGTACTTTCACTAATTTCATTTGATTCGTTATTCTCAAGATTAAAAACTAACACCCAAATCTTTCATTGTGACAATATTATTATATAGGGGGGAAGAATGTGTAGAAGATCAATCATTTTAACAGACAAAACCCATTAAGTAAGAGGGACAAGATACCTGCTTACAAGACTATGTCTCTTAACTCCAATCTTGTTTTTCATTAAACTTAGAATGTTTAATGTTTTAAAGACTAGGCAAAGACAATCAAAACCTAATTTATGTAATATAATTCCCATAAACACATTTTTTAACAGAAGAATGAGGTGGGCTCCTGTATATTTATGTCTTACACTTTGAGCCCTTGGAGTTTAGGGAGTCCATCATGTGAGCCTCTTGATCACTTCAAGTATTTATGTTTGACACAGACCTAATTCTTATAAGTCTGCATCAAGGAGGCCAAGTTGACACCACTACATCCAACCACTTGTTCCATTGTCGAATTTGGCTTTAGAGTTCCCAAAGAGATCTGGAAACACAATAAATGTTTGATGTTGGTTTGTAGTTAAAATTTACAATGTTTGGTACATTGCAGTTGATTCTTACTTCAAATTTGTAAGGTTTGGTACATTGCAATGACACAAATCTAAAATGAAAGTTTCAAATAAACAAGTGAAAGTTTCACTAAAGAGGGATAGTTTTGTCTTATAATTTGGCCATTATTTGACCTTGATTTTTGGATAGGTAGTAAGGTTTAACCTCAAATTTTGGCTCCTTAGTCTTTCTTCCTAACAAGCTAGTGATGATTTGAAATTGGTTTAAAACTTAAAAAAACTGTACGTCAAAGATTTACATGTATAAGAACATCTCTTAATCTATCTCTTTACTGGTTTGATACCACAACTAAATTACTTGTAAAGAATAAATTCTTCGTAAACTCGGTACAAAGGACATCTGTTATGAAGTGATACAACAAACTTTATTACCATCAAATGATATAACCATCTTTATTTGGCTAATTCTAATCCACAGGTTATATATACCTTCAACACAAGAAAGTGATTACCCTTCATAAATGAAGGAGCTTGGTGTAAATGTGTATTGTTAAGTTATTGGACCACCATTTTGCTATAAACATTAAAATTATAATCTAAGAAAGAGACGGACAAAGTGACATAGAATATAATTATATTAAACATCAGGGAGTGAAGTGCAATTTATATATAATATTATTAGTATGCACATTCCATGGTTCTAACAAGTGAAGGCCTCCTAACATTATTGTCCCACTAATTAGCATACAACATATTTTTAAATAATGATAATATATTATATAATAAAAGTAGAAATGGAAAAAGAAACTCATATGGATGATCGTACGTCGTCCTTCGTAACCATTATTATCATACGTATCATATTGATATTTATGACCCATATTTCTCATTTATAACAAGCAATTACATAGAATATAAAAATGTTTTAGATTATTAAATACCACATCTCCTAGAAATCTTAACTTGGTAAGGAGAGAAAAAGAGTAGAGAGAAGAAGATTGAAATCCTTTGAGTTGAGGAAGGATTTAGGGGGTGTTTGGTGAGCTAAGTGTGTTTAAGAGAGGGTGTTTCAATCCGAATAATGTGACATAACTATATAATAGTTCTCTAAAACATATTTTCATTGAATTTTTCTTTTTTAATATATATATATTTCTTGCATATTGAGTTTTTTTTGAAAACCATCTAGGACTTGTCCAGTAGTACTTGAGTTTTACAATATCCTCAAGGTTTTAGGTTCAAGTCTTGAGGATGGTGGTTTCCTTAAAAAATGGTGACAGTATTATTCTTCCTAGTGGTGGTTTTCGGAGATACCGGAAGAGGGTTAATTCCTCATGATGAGTGGCCCAAATAAATGTCACTGCGGACCCGACTCACTAACATAACTTCGCTCTTAAATTTTTTTTTTTTTTACTTTTACATGAAAAAGAAGTAAAATGATTTCATGCGAGTACGGTCTCTACTGATCTTCATGAAAATCTTTTTTATGTTGACCGTAACATCAAAAAGAATAAATAAATAAATAAATAAAACTTAAATTAAATAAATTTGAGTTGAACATAAAATGAATACAAGAATTATCTAACAAATTTTTTTTACCATATTTACAATCCAAAATGTTTAACTTTTTTCTAGGCTTTCTAAAATATTTATGTTTAAAAGTTAGCTTTTAATTATATTTTTTTATGTATTTATCTTTTATTAAAATATTTATGTTTGAAAGTCAGCTTTTAATTATAGTTTTTTTTATATATTTATCTTTTAATTCATGTTGTGACGCACGGGTTAAAGTTTTTCTTTATTTAAGAGAAAATTAGTTACTAACATCCTACTTAATTATAATTTTCTTACCATTATACACATTAAATATGTTAAAGTATATAAAAGACTTTATGCAAATGCTCATTAGTTAGTTCATAATGGAACAACAAACACTGCTAGTATATTATAATGTTTAACTATTTTGTTTGTAATTTAAACATATTATTACTAAAAGATAGTGTTTGAGTGGGTGATGTTTGGACAATTCTTAAAATATTTGAAGGCCCAACATGTCACATGGTATAACTATAATTGAATAATGAATCAGGGGTTTTGAGTTAATTAATTTGATTTTTACTATGAACAAGAGTCAAAGATTTCATACAATTTGCTAAAAGATTCGTGTTTGTCATTTAGGGTTCATTAGTCATGGTTTTTCTAGGAACCCACACAAATTTGACTTCAATTCAAAGATCCAACCCTATCTACTAATTAAACCTTTACTTTAATACTAGCTAGTATTTAAGGTATTAATTATACAAAATACATTTAGACAAATATGTCTATTTATGCATATGAATGGTCTAAGTGTCGATTATTTGGATAGATCTTATATATTTAAAGTTAGTGTTACTAGTGTTTTTTTTTTTTGAAAAACTAGCAGTACTAGTGTTTAAAATTTACTCGAGTATGAATAATACAATGTATTATAGGGTATGTGTGTTATTTTTCTTATTGAATGTTGTATGGATAAAATGTTTTTATAATAAAATGATGTCTATGTTATATAAATAGTATTGTTGTTTGTTTTATGTGCTGAATAAAATGTCTGAATAAAATCATTAACTTAATGTTGAAATTGTCACCCTTGCTAACATTTTATGTTAAGTCATTTTATATAGATTAAGTAAAAAACAAACAAGATGATCATTATTGAGTAATGTTGAACATTAGACGAAAAGTGACTTCGTAATATGATCAATAAGGGTCATGAGCAACTCATTAATTGGTTTTGACTTAGATCTTCACACGCTTACAATTATGTCTTACCAATTTAAGTCTTTTTTTCATCAAGTTTATTAAATCAATGGGGAAATGATATATAATTTTAACATCACTTATCATAGGTGATGTTGTACTCACAATCTCATTAAATATAAAATTTAAAATGTTTAAAATACCCTTATCTACTCATTATTCACGATGTTAGTTATCAAGAATTAAATTATAGATCGATAAGATAGACGTGTTAGACAACATTAGTAAAGAGTTCAAATTAGTTGGGGATTGAAATGACGAATCTAATTTTTAAAATAATTTTTATAGTTCTTTAGACGAGTAATTAGTATGTTAAATATGAACACGTACGGTTCTATTCTTCAGGAAGATAGTAATTACGGTTTTTAATTTAACAAGATAAGAATGCAAATTCTTGGACTTTTTAATGCTTCCCCAGATTTCTTTTAACTATTGTTTTAAAAATCATCTATTTGACCATGTATGAAAGGGCTAGTTTAGATGAAACACACAGGTAACTATAAGTGAAGTTAAGTTGTAACTTTGACTAATTAAAGTCAAAGCTAAATTTTAATTTTAATTATAATTGAAATGAATGATAAAGATTTAATTTAAATAAATGAATGGCTAGGATTTTGTAATTAAATAAATAAAGGTTAGTCTTTTATATATATATTAAAAGATAAGAATGCTAATTGATCTTTTTATTATATGAAGATGATTTATATGTAGATTTTTCTGTCATTCTTATCTAAATATCCATGCTTACAGTAATTTTCCTCTATATCGACATGGAGAAGTATTGTTACCCCTATACGTACCAAATATTTGTTAGTAAATTCACCTTCCATTTTCATATATAAGAAAGGGTTAATTTGTCCATCTTGTAAGAACCTAAAATAAAGGTTAATTATATAGTGTTGTTGTATTTATAAAATCGACCTATAACTTCTTTTGTTCTTTTGAAAAGTAATAGCATCTTAATCAAGTACTTGCAAGAAATAACAACTTCTCTAAACAAGTTGAGAATATCCTTACAACTTCTCGCTAATATAGGGAAAGTTTACTTTTACAATCTCTTACTAGTAAAAGTATGCTCTACCTATATTAAAAAAAAGATCAAATTTACACTTCACTCTTGCTAGTAATATTTCTCATTAGATTATAAGAAAGAAATTTTTTTCCTACAAGTCATGAATTCACTTCTACCCCTCGATCGTAATTGCCTTTTAAAGATAATATATTTTCTCTCTCATATTACAAGAGTTCTAGGATTTAGGAGGATCAAACGTCAGTCAACTGGAGTATTATTACCACCTCCTAAGTAATTTACTACAAGAATTTAGATTATTATTTTAGTTATATTATTTTTGTGTCCCTACATTATATGTGTATTTATATACTAGACAGAATACTTAAATAATTTTCCCTAACCAATAGAAAGGCTGGACACCGGCCCCTATTAAAAATGAAAAGAAAACCAAAAAATAAAAGGAATTTAATCAAATCTATGAATTGAATAAAAGAAAATCAAATAAAAGAATAATGAAGGAAACGCCAAAGTCGGAGTACGTCAACTTGTTCAAATTGCACCCTAACGGTCGAGTAAAACCGGGTAACAAGTAATCACTGCAATACTTTAACTCGCCTAATTAATAAAGGGGCTTGTAACGAGTAAATGCATGTTTAGGAGATTAGCTATGTCTTATCATACGTCAAAATTTATATACAAGTCTTGAACTTTTCTGTGACGATAGAGTCAAATTTTAAGTATTGGCGGAGCTGTGCCGAGCCTTTAGAATCGATCTTGTGAAATAAAAATGTAACATGCGTATTTTTTTCTTATATTTCTTAGACCATCCGTATAACACATATTTTGGGTTCACCAACATAGTTTTCACATCAACGCTACCTTCTCATCCTCTTCCTCTTTCAATCCAAAAGTTACTATAACACAACTCAATCTTACCTCATGTTTAATTTCATTTTGATAATAATAGATTAAGAGAGAGAAAGAGAGAAGAGGAAAGAGAGAGGATAGATGAAGGAATCATCGGACTAGTGAACCCAAAAGGAGATAGCCGATTGGGGCTGGGATGGGGGTGTATGCGTGATATCAGCCAATTAAACCGAGCAAACCGAATTGGAACCTGAGCCCTTCGGATGTTGCTATGACGGCCATAAAGTACATGTTGTATCTGCTTTTGTCTTTTAAGGAACAATTTTTTTTTACAATGAAAAAAAGGTATGATTATGCATATTCGGGAATGCTGTTTGTTATAAACTTATTTCTATTCGAAGTAAAAACGTTTAGGAATATAAATGAAAGGGATTCGTGTCGATTCAAAACAACACTATTTGGAGTATTAGATTTTGTCATACCAATTACCCATCATACTCTCAAATTAAAATTAGTTTTTATCTTTAAATGAGTAAAGCCCACTGTAATCCTATATATTTGATTTCAATAGTAAATACTATTCATGGGAAAATAATAAACATCATACTTTCACAGCTTACCGACATCGTCAGAATAAATTATAAGACATACTCTAACTATAGGCCTACGCTTTTTAGATAATTAAAAAGAGAAGACAAATAATATTAATCTCTTCTCACAAAGCCAGTGCTCCTCACCAGGCAGTGATGTGGTAACCACGTCTTATAACCTAAATTTCGATATAATTTTCTAAGTTTTCAGATATTTTAAACACCTTTATATGTGAACGTCACCACTCGTTATTGTCCTTGCTCCTTCCCGCACCATACGCTCTAAAAAAGCTGCTTGGGAATTTTATTTTTGTTTTACTTAATTTATCAAGTTGTTATCTAAGACGTAATACCGATAGAAATTGAATAAAAAACGTGAGGATGAATGTTATGTATTCTATTGGTTTGCTTTCGCTTGGAATTGAATAAAAAGCGGCAGTTCCATTATAATTTAATTAAAGTTGGGTAGGCAAGATTTATTAAATAAAATAAAATACAAGTAGTAGTAGTAAGTAAATTGCGTGCAAGATGTCTAAAGCCAAAAGGGTAAATCTGAACCCCGTCGACAACGCCGACCAAGTCCGTCCAAAATGCTGCCACGTGGGATTTCACCACCATCTACGGCCCTTGCCGGCAGGCGCTCCATTCTCTAGTTTATTTCATGTCTGCTGATGCTCTTCGTTCTACCATTTTAAAATATATATTATCAATTATACAACATTTTATTTATCCTATATATAATTTCATTTTCATATATACCTGCGTTACATTAAGAATTTATATAACACCTAAAATATATGTTTACAAATATATGAGTACTGATTAATCATCTTAAAATAAAGTTAATGTTACATGACATGAATCAAAGCGTTATTGATGGAGGTCTTTAAATTATCACTACATGGTGGTGTAGGTGAAGGTGAAGAATTGCATCACTTAGCCGTATAATGTTTACTCCCTACCACTTAAAATTTTTATATCAATGCAACTACTTGAATTGTTAATTATATAAATTATCAATTTTATTTTTGATGTTGTTGGTAAATTCCCCCTTTTAATTTATATTTCTATATACACTGTTGATTGTTTAGGATGAGTAAGTAAAAGGGTAAAAGAAAGTCAACTCTTTGAACATAATTAAATTAACTGCGTCGTCTAATTTGTTTATAAATAATTTCTGAGAACCACTATATAATGCTAATAGAATTAGATTTACTAATAATTCAACAAAAATATCAAATTACTTTAGTTAAATATCTAAATATATCAAGAGTTAAAAAATATTCAATCATAATAAATAATTTGTAGCACTACATTTAGAATCATTTTATATTTCATTAGATACATTAATTATACAAGATAAAATAGAATCATTAAATATAATCATAGTGTCATTATTATTTTGTTGGCGATTATGACTATATTATTTAAAAACAAAACAAGGATATGCGCTTCATAATAAACTAATATATTAAATAATAAACTAATATCTTAAATAATAGGTCACACTTATGTTCGTTGGAGAGAGAACGACCTTTTTCAATTTCCCAATTTAATTTTTATAAAAAATAAGCACGTAATAATGAAAAATAAACTAGATTTATATATCTTCTAATATATATAAAAGACTAATTTGATAAAATTTATTAAATGATCTAAACAATTCATTGATAAGAATATTTAATCTTGACCATTCATTCACTTAAAACTAATAATCAATTTTGACTTTTTAGAAAACAAATCTATTAAAGATAATTTCATATATTTCCTTATTAAATCATATAAAATTATACAATCGCGTCGATGTTTCCACTGCTGGTTAGTGTTGATGCCGTACATCGCCATTTTTTAAAATTCTCATTTAGTTCGCGTTTTATTATTGTTTAATACGTTTTTATTAGTGTTTAATATTTATTATATTTAAACAAACCCGTATTATATCACACGTGCATTTAATCTAGTCACATAGTAAACTAAAACAAAAAAAAATTCAAACTCAAAATTCTTATGATTTATTTTAAGAAGCATTCAACCATTTAGAAAAAACCAGAATGGTATTATATAAGGGTGTGGGTAGGCGTTGTCAAAGGGCTGTAGAAAGAAACTTGTATTTCCTTCTCATCTTCCTCAAACACAATTCTCTCTCTCTTCTCTCTCTCTCTCTCTCTCTAAAAAAGTTTGGAGATGGGGAATTGTCAAGCAGTAGATGCAGCTGCTTTAGTGATTCAACATCCATCAGGGAAGATTGAAAGGATGTATTGGTCTGTAACTGCTAGTCAAATCATGAAGATGAATCCAGGACATTATGTTTCTCTCATTATTCCATTGCCTGCTGCACCAAACCACGATAACAAAACCGTTCGTTTTACCCGAGTTAAGCTTCTTCGGCCCTCCGACACCCTTGTTCTTGGCCGAGCTTATCGGCTTGTTACATCTCATGGTCAGTTTTCATGTCTGTTAAACTCTTCTTGATTTTTCAAGTCTTTCATGAAGTTTTATTTTAACAAATTTCCTCTACAGAAGTTATGAAGGTGCTAAGAGCCAAAAGACAAGGCAAGATGAACAAGGAGAGCCCGGAAACAATGGTGGAAAACGAAAACCATGGCGAGAAAGATACAAGTTCAGAACTGGATAATTCAAGCCAGGTGAGTCATCATCCATCATGGCATCATCTTTTTTGTTTAATTTTGGCAAAGCTAATACGTTATTATGAAGTCAAAGATAAAGATTATGCATGTAGCTTACTATTATTCTGAAATTATCAGATGATGACACATGAAAGAACAATCAAGCAAAGGTCTGGATCGTTTTCGAGGTCAAAATCATGGCGTCCATCGTTGCAGAGTATCTCTGAGGCTGCTACTGCTAGCTGATAATCAGTCTATGGCTACCAGTTTCTATCAACAAGATCAGATAATTTATCTGTCTGTATAGTTAAGAACCAAAAAAGACGAGCAACATCGGACACTAACAATTATGTATTAGTTTTGAAGAAATATATATAAATTAGTGGACTTGAAAGTTGCCTCCTTTAATCCTTCTTGTGTTGCTTAACTGATTTATGAGTACAACAACATGTAAACAAGAATCTTTACTTGTTAGTTAGGGTGATTTACCGTTCCAATTTTGCCAGTCGTGATCGAGGTAATTTTGAGCCCATAGCAGCGAAGCGCGAGCTGCTAAGTTGGCACCTGGAAGTTTCCTTTGCTTGAGTTCAATTAACATGTTTGTGAATGGGTCCACTAGTAAGGTCCCTGGTCCTCCATATTCATTGTGCAGAAACTCACTGAATAACTGCTTAATTTCACACACAAATAAAAAGAGTTGTTGTCAAGGGTAGTTTGGTCTTTTTAAACCAAGTTCCACTGGTAATGCACATGGTACGACTAGATATATCAACTTGTTTCTTCAGGAACACATATTCTGAACAATAAACCAGTAAGATCACAAAGATAGTTTGGAGGGTGTATACAGAAACAGCTTCATACAAGCTGTCATGAAAGCACTGATTGTCAGTTTTCTGTTGTGAGGGATAGAAAAGTCATTTAACAATCAAATTATTGACCCATAACCAGGTGAAGCACAAATCAGATGTCTTTTAACTTGACGAAAACATCGAGTAAAAGACATTTAAGGATATCAAGTATGTTACCATATCAATTGTAGAACATAGAAATGTGAACTTGTTAAGAAAGATCTAAAGGTCATTTTCGAGTATAGTCAACAAAATAATTAATCATTATTGTTTCAAGACCTAGTTTATACTATATATTAGAATGTTTCGAATATTCAATGTAATAAAAAACCCGTGAATCATGACAATTGAAGAAAACAAAACAAAAACTACAAGCTATCAACTTCAGAATGCAGAAAGTTCAGTATTTGGTGCTTACATATGGCACTATGCAAGACCCAAAATCAAGTTTTCTCTAATTGAGAATTGACTTCTTAATTTAAAACTTATTCAGCTCTTGTTTACTACATTATGTATTATTGAAACTTCATAATATATTATATAAACTGTCAAGAGATATATGCCAGACTTAGTTTTCAACTTTAATTACGGCTGTTTCGGAGCTTCTACCCAGCAAATCAAATCAACACCTCTCCCTTTATTTATTCAGAAGATATGAATCTTCTGTCTTCACATCTGTTAGAGAAAGATGCAGGCATGCAGAAAGTCAATGTCACTAAGGCACCAGATAATCTTCACCTTTTGTTGATCATTACCAGACTATGGTATATTTCATGTATTTACAAGTCATTATAGAACTTCTTGTTTAAAAGGTAAACACACACACAAACACTTGCACTTATCCCAGCTGCCAGGTGAACCCACAACTTCTTTCTTACCTGACCCAAATTCGCAGGGGTCAAGGGGCTGAGCTCCTTGTGGCGGTCTCACTGATGAGTCAGAGAGCAAGGCTGTGGGGGTAGTTGCCCTAAGTAGTAGGGGTGTTCAAAATAATCCGAATCCGAACATCCGAATCGATTATCCGAAAATCCGATCCGAAATTATCCGAAAATTCGGATATCCGAAATTTCGGATACCCGAAATTCGGATATCCGAATTTTCGGATTCGGATTCGGATAGTGTTTTTTGTAAGTTTCGGATATTCGGATATCCGATATCCGAAAAATATTTTTTATTTTTTATTTTTTTATATTTTATATGCTTATTTATATAGTTTTTTTAACATATATATTTTTATATACATGTATTTTTTTCATTTTGAAACATATTTGAGCTATTTTTGAGGATTAAAGTTTAAAATACGGTTATTTAGTAATTTTATATTTTTTAAAAATTATATAAAAAATATTTTTTTTGAAATTTTCGGATATTTCGGATATCCGATATCCGAATCCGAAACTGAAATCCACTATCCGAAAATTTCGGATATCCGAAAATCCGGATATCCGAAAATGAACACCCCTACTAAGTAGGGATC
Organism: Pulicaria dysenterica; assembly: GCA_947179395.2. Lineage (NCBI taxonomy): Eukaryota > Viridiplantae > Streptophyta > Magnoliopsida > Asterales > Asteraceae > Pulicaria > Pulicaria dysenterica. The sequence continues at coordinate 96,597,118 of OX359290.1, read as the reverse complement.
AGTGCAGCCTCAAAATCTCAACGAAATGCTCAATGTAAAAGTGTCGAAGTTTTTCAGCTGCTAAGGCTAAATAACACCAAGATCTGAGCTGACCCATTGTTTGAGTTCATTTGATCATGATAATTATTTGGACGGTTACTTGGAAGTTACAACTGCTTTTTTACAATACACAATATGGACTATCCCTAATCAAAACTCATGAGACTTGTACTGAATTGTTAATTTGGAAGGCGGGCTTTTTATACGAACCAGTCAGTAATCCAAGATCACAATGAACAGTCCTTAATTGAATCAAAATACAAAGCTCTGTCAAAGCAAGTTGAAGCATAAGAACCCCAAATGGTCTTTAATTCCGATACATGGATATCTCATATCTCCCAAGAGATTTTATGTACAACCTAAGGGTTATAGGCTTATAGCTGCTATTGACAGCAGGCTACTTGGTAACCAATGGAAAGGACACACCAGTATGCTCCAAATAAACTAGAATTAGCATTTAAAGTTATTAGTGACCACTAAAGACTCAAAGAGAGCATCATATATAGTTTGTATCTGCAGTGATCAAGATTGGGAATGTCATGTCTAGGGAAAATCTTTCAACTGACATGTTACATGTACTAGGCTTGCTGGTTTGTATAGAAGAGCCAAGCAAAAGCCCCACCTGCTTGACTGCTTATATATGGTAAGCAGCCACAGGGAAGCCTTATTAGCTAAACATATCATCAAACAGCTTGTAACCATTAATAAAAAACTCCGCATTAACAATGTAGCAAACTCTACCTACGAATTATTGAAAGTATTCAACAAATTTATGCATTTTAATCGTAATTAGCCATAATAAGTTATTAATCTCAAAGAACCTTATCCACATGAACTACAATCAGCAACAATAGGGCTCCATACTTACAAGCATCGACAAGAAACGAGTTCAAGAAAACAACTATTATCCGATTAAACACCAACAACCAAAATCAAATTACAAAATTACCTCCGTGCAGGTGTCAAGAACTTTATCAAGATCGTCTCCAAATGTCTCCCTTTCCTTGTACAGTTTCTTCTTGAGCTCTTCCCGGAACTTCTTCGTTTCCTGTCACATTGTACATATAGAGAAGATGTTACCCATCATGTTGTGGTTACAAAATGTAAGAAGTAGATGAATAAAGAGAGTACATAAACAGAGAACTCAGGATTTGGGTCGGGATAGACGTATTTCTGAGGTGGGGTTGCCCTAAGAAGGAAGAAACGTGAAGTCTTTGACGGAGAACACGGGATCAAGCTGCCGGAGCTGCGTAGCGTAGCGAATTTTGACGTCTTGGCCGTTGCGGAAGCCAGCAACGTTATGAATGTTGGGGAAGAAAGAAAGACGACGGGAGTGTGAGAAACCGCCATTTTTGTTATTTCGCGAAAGCGTTCAGGAGAAGGAAAACGAATAAACAAAAAAGTGTAGAGTTTCGTTTAAGGGTACGTTTCGCGGTTTTAAGAGTTATAAGTCTATTCACATCTATCACACCCTTTACACAGCCACATCAGCGTTATATCAGCTTTCCACCATTTTCTCTATCACATCACACAAACCCATGCATCCATCACACCCTTCACATTCTTTTTCTTTTTCTTTTTTTTAACATTATTTAATTTTTAAAACAATATAATTAAAACATAATAATTATAAAAAACACTAAATAATAATATAAATTCAAATATTAAAAATTAAAAAGTACATAACTTAAAAAAATAAAAATAAAAAGTACATAATTTAAAAAAAAGGAAAATCTACCACCCGTATTTTTTCTTGATAATTTCCTTTCGTTTGTTGAGAATAATTTTGATGAGAGAAAAGATGATTGTAGATAATATATAAAATGAGTAAAATTTTATGTGAAAAAAGGGTTGAATATAATGTGTATTTATAGAAGATAAATAGATTAAATAAAAAAAAATTATGAGAGAAAAGATGATTGTAAAGAATATATGAGATGAGTAAATTTTGTGTAAAAAAAAGGATTGAATATAATGTGTATTTATAAGAGATAAATAGATTAAATAAAAAAAATTGAAAACCCACCTCTCTCACATGCGCGACCCGGCTCACACAAGTGAGCGTGAGTGGCCGGTCACACAAGGCCACGATGGTGTTCACCCATGTGAGCAGCCCTCACACACCTCTTCACATGACCGATGCGGATGGTCTAATATCACTAGCAGCGTGTTCACGTAATTCTGCGGTAGTAATGGTTTCTATTATAAAATTTATTGCTTTTAACAATGTAATAATATGTTATTCGCACGATTTAATATAATAAAAAAGTTTTCAGCAACATGTCCTTTTTTTTTGTTTTTTTATATTTATATCAACTATTTTATTAATTTTACAAGTTAAAATTTATAAAAAAAATTAAAGTAAGAAATATATCTATATCTATACTATCTATATAAACCATTTAACACTCTCTCTCCTCTTTAATTTTAAGACTTCTTAAAATTCAATCAAAACAATATCTTGACCTTCCATTCTATTTAAACTAATCTCATCCACTCAATATTTAACCATTTCATAATCTCTTAATTTACTTTAATTTTTTATTCATTCAAAATATACTCTCACACAAACACAATTATCCACATATATCAATACAATTTTCAAAATATCATTAACTTGTCTCTCCTTATTTTATAAATATAAATGTTTTTACTTATTTTAATGTGTATTAGAACTTATTTTTAAAATTATTAAAATAGTTAATGCAGATAAAAGAAAAATTAAAAAATAGACATGTTGTCGAAGAAAACTTTTTTGTGACATTCGCGAATAATATATCATTACTCATTCAAGAAAATGACATGTTGCAAATCAAAAACTATTCGCTGCCGCAACATTGCGAGAGTACGATGCTAGTATGAAATAAGAAGTGAGAAGTTAATTAGATTTTTTATGTTGATGTTGGCAGATAATTATGTTTGTGTGAGAGGTGGGTTAGTGGAATCGTATATTTTAAATAGATAAAAAGTTAAAGTAAATTAGGAGAGTATGAAATAGTTAATTATTATGTGAATGAGATTAATTTAGATAAAAAAGATGAGGATTAAATAGTCTTAACAATTTGAATGTTGTACATTGTGCATAATTGTTTAGACTACTAAAATTTAACTAGTCTTAATAATTTGAGGAGAGATATCCATAAATGTATTATATAGTAGGGGTGAGATCGGTTCAAAAACCGGACCGGACCGAAAAAGACCGGATCGGACCGAAACCCGAAATGTAGAAAAAACTAGGACCGAAGACCGGACTGACTAGTCCCGGTCCAGACTGGTCTCGGTCCGGTCCGGTTCGGTTTGTTCGGTCTTTTAGTTGTTTTATACATTGTATCAAACAAAACCGGCCCGGACCGGACCGGACCGAAACCCGAAATCTATAAAAAACAAAGACCGAAGACCGGACCGACTAGGCCCGGTCATGACCGGTCTCGGTCCTGTCCGGTCCGGTTTGTCGGTTTTTTCCGGTCTATCGGGTCAATGCTCACCCCTATTATATAGTAGTAAAGATATTCATAGTATTATCATTATTATTATTGATATTGTCCGGTTGATATAGATTATTCTAATTCTAATAAATAATATATAGCGTGTAGGTTAGTGATACATTAGTAATTACTGATGGTGGTGGTGGTGGTGATGGTGGTTTTTTGTGGCAACAATATGTTGTGGTGCTTGTTGGTGATGGTGGCAATCCGGCTAGCGGCTACTGTTAGGGGTGATGGTCGGTGACAGTGGTGACGATGTTGATTGAGGCACGATTAACGGCTTAGTGGCGTGGGTGGTGATCAATGATGAGGGTGGTTGTCATAAATCATTAAACGAATTGTGATTGGGGTTTTTCTACATTTGTTTTAAACATGGATTGAGTTTTATTTACATCATACAAATTTTCTTTTCATAGGGTATGCACTAATTATTAGTAGGGTATGCACTTCTATTAAATACATTGCAAAAACAAAATTTTCATATATTTTAAAACTAATCACCTTTTTCCAGTGCATACCCTCTTTTGTTAATACATCCGCCACCGGGCAACGATCTATGGTAGTGGTAGTGTGTAATGGTAGCGGTGGTGGTCGGTGAACCAATACAGACTTAAATCCAAGACGATGGTGGTGATTGGTGGTCGGTGGTGGTGGTGGTGGTGAAGACAGTGTTTTTGATGAAGGTAGAGATTAGTGGGAAGCCAACGATAATTGATGATGGAGGCAATTAACGAGTGGTGATGGTGATAATGATGAAGGTTGTGGTGACGTTAGGGGTGATGATTGTGCAACGAGTTTACAATGGTGTGGTGATTAAATCCTTACCTACCGTGTGTAGTATACATATACATATATAATATATAATTAATTCTTAAAACACAATAAAAATATGATGATAAAAATAAAAATATAACATAAAAAAGCACGTACCTCAAAGGGGCATAACTACTGTTTATGGCAAAAGAGGAGCATGATTCAATTTTCTTTCCTCAAGAAAATATTTCAAGACTTAGAATCAGGATATGCACATGAAGTTTTGGTAGCCTAGCAACAGGATCACGTAACTCGTCAAAGAATGGATGAATCATTGTGTCTAACTTTACATACATCACACTTGCGAAATTCATACTCAGGGGCTGTTTGGTTGGATGAATTCCAAAAGATTTTATGGGAATTGGAATCCAATTCCTAGCAAATCATTTGTTTGATTCAACTTTTGGTATGGAAAAAGATTCCTTCATGAGGCTAAAAATCCATCAGATGGAGATTTCAATCCATCCAAGTTTGGATGGAATTTAGAATCCACCAAACAAGGATGGTTTCGACCTTCACCTGCACCTTGCCTCCTGCTTCCGACGACACAGACGCCAACGACACAGACGTCGACGACTCCGCCGCCGCCGGTGGTTAGGGCTTCGAACTTCGTTCCCAGGTCTCAATTTCGATGACAGACGGCGATTAGGGCTTTGACCTTCGTTTCCATATTCTTGAGTTCGACAACACAATGGCGATTAGGGCTCGCCGGTGGTTAGGGCTTCGACCTTCATTCCCTGATCTCGAGATCGACCGGTGATTATGGCTTCGTCGGTGGTTGTGGTGACTGAGGGGTGATGGTGTTGGGTGGTTGTGCGTGGGGTTTCAACCGAGGGTTAGGACCAACGCCTCCAAGATTCAAATTGCAGGTTTCTTACCAAACACACATCTAAGGAATTGGAATTCAAAATCCAAATCCTTTAAGATTTCAATTCCTAAGGATTCCAAATTCAATTCCTAACATTCCCTCCAACCAAAGAACCACTTAGTATGTCTATTATTTCGTTTTTTCTCAATGAAACCGAATAAGGATAAAATATTGTAATTGTCAACTTTATTTCTTCAAACCAAACTGTGATTTCGTCCCTAAGAATCAACGGATTTTGTGTGCTTTTTTCACTAACTAACAATCAAATTTTTTGATAAATTGATGATTTCTTGATTATTTTTTCATAAACGTTTACAACTAGAAAATCAAGCATCATAAAGAGATTTCCTACTGACCAAAATTGATGGGAAATTTCAACCAATTTCCTACAGATTTAAGTCAGAAAGCAATTTTTCAACGGAGTTTTCATGAATTGCATGTAAAATCTAACGATAATGGTTTATCCACAAGCTTTTATCCATAGTCGATTTATGTGGAAATATTAATGAAACAGTCTTTTCCCATGCCCAACTCGATTAGTTGACTTGACTCTTTGACTTGAAGAGCCATAATCTTTTAATTTAACTGTTTAGTGTAATAATATTACTAATCATAAAATAAAAAAACTTAATATTTATATTAGATAAAATCAAACTATATATCTTATCACCGCCATTGATTTATTGGTTAAGCCTAAAATTATTCTTTCAAAAAGCATCTATGGGATAGTGACGACGATAGGTTAGTGTGGTTGCTAAAAAATAAAGAAGGGAACTTTCGGTTAAAGTGGAGCTAACTAGCTTAGAAAGGTTTTGTGTGATTTTTCGAGAGCTTTGCATCAATATCTAAGGTCTCATTTATTTCACCGTAATGTAAATGAATTGAAATAATTTAAATTACATTCATGTTAGTTATGAAATGGCTTTCGCCTACCTAAAGGAATATAAATACTTCAAAGAATTTAATTCATTTTAAAATAATGTTACCAAATGCATATACAATGGAATTTGATTTCAATTTCATTATATTCTTTCACATTACAGTGAAACAAACGGGACCTAATAATTTGCAAAATTATCAACAACATGGAAATAAACCTTCATATCATTCTATATATGTCCCTAGTGCAAGGATTCAATTGAATAACCGATCCAACATTGGTATTAAGCAAAGAATCACAAAACTTTTGAATTATTGATCAAAATGTGACAATGTTGAGCATGATTGAGTTATTAGAACCTTAGTAACATATTTTGTGTCATATATGATCGTAATTGACTAATATTGGTTGTAGTTCACCTAATTGGACAAAGTATGACCTTTGTCAACCATGATTAGATCTTTGGTTTTTATATCAAAGAATGAACTTGATTAACCAATGTACACAATTATTCACTTGTTTGAACAAATTATGATCTATTTGAACCAATCACACTCAATGTTGTCCATAATTGACATGTTTAAATCGAGTGTTAGTTTGATGCACCAATATTGATAGTGATTTATCTATTTCGTTTCAATTATAATTTCCATTGACCAATATCTATTGTAACTAACATATTTAGCTAAAGTATGACATTAGTTGACCAACATCGACATTGATTGACTTATCGAAACAAATCCATGAGAGATATGTAGGAAATTGATCTTTAGTGGATAATGGTTTTCATACTTATTTTCTAGGAAGTTCGTGGGAAGATTATACAATTTTTGCAACAATTTTTCCACGGAAGCTTCTCGTTCCTAATTCGTGACAAAAATGTGGGAAAATCATTCTTTAAGAATTCAATAGGAAACTATAAGAGCTATGAGAATGGTATTAGCATACTTTTGGTATAGCCTAAGTGGATATCAATATTGAGGCCCAACACCACCCCCGTGCTTGAAGTACTGGTTTCTTACATGCTTCTAGCATTTCAATAGGAAAGAGAGAGATCGAGAGAAGAAATGATATAGAATGAGTATTTTCATGTTTAAGATGATACATGTTTCTTATTTGTATTTTCTATTCATTGAAATTTTCAGAGATTATGCCTTATAGGTTAAGAAAACAGAAACTGGACATGAAAAACATAGAAGGAAATAAACACACGAATAGTTACCAAGTCTAAAGTGAATGATGAATGTTGATTATAACGAGCTAATCAACGACTTTTTATATTAACTTGTTAACAACATAACGAGAGAGAAAGAGAGAATTTAAGAGAAGGGGAAAGAGAGGAGAGAGAGAGAAGGAAGAGAGAAAAAGGGTGTGTGAGGTAGTCTTGAATTTGTAAGTAGTTCTTTAAGCTCTATCTTCTTTAATCATTCGGTATCAAATAATGACATTCCCTAATTAATTGCTTTGAATCTCACTTCTTCTCTATAGTAATCTACGTAATTAATTAGCCTAACTCCTTCGATGAGCTTGATTCTGGGAAGTGGATCGTTACAATTCCATACAAGTCGATCGGTTTCATGAAAAAAATTTAAGATAGAAATAAACTCATCCATCTTTAAAATACAACAAGTCAATAATCTAATAGAAGAATTCATTCAGAATCTTCACAAGTAAAAAACATAGATTCAAGAAAAGATATAGATGGGGATTTATAAAGGGGCTTTAATTACCTTGAGGGAGAAACAGAAGAGGATTAGAACGAAATTGCGGATATATTAAGGTTTTAGAAGATTACAAAGGAGGAATGAAATTGCGGATATATCTCTAATATTCCGAAATTTAATGACCTATTCGACTTTCGGATAAAATTAGCGATATCGCTGATCTTCTAGAAATGTTGTATATATATGCCGGAAATGGTCCGTTTATATAGCATATATGGAGTACTCTAATTGATCGCCGTTGTTAAATGCAGTTATCATAGATGATGTCTACACCAATGGACTTCCTATGCCGCCCCTTGAAGATGGCGAATTTCAAGAAATTATGCGACTTGTGGATGATAAATTTGGTGAATCTAGTATGGACGATGATCTTATGAAATCGTGCTATTCTGATGCCAGAATTGATACTATTGTTCATTGATGTTTATGTCCGCCTTCCAATTTACTTTGGAAATTATAATTGTTAGATTTCCGACATACGGTATATATATTCTACTTTGAGAAATAGTTCTTTGAAGAATTAAATACGCATGAGTCATTCCTTGAATTTCTCCATGAGGATAGAGATGATAATTTTGGGTGGGGAAGAATAAAGTTTTCATGATAAACTGATTATAAGAAGAAATGTTGTTGAACTATATATGGACTGTATAAGAAACAAATATCAATCCTCATTCTCCCTTGAACTAATAAATCACAATTACTGCAACATTATAAGAGTAAAATTTTAAAATTGTGTACAATTTAATTAGCATGAACAAATAACTAAAACTGCAGTAATGTGTCTTCTAAATATTGGGTTAAATTGATGCATAATGTGCCTCTGGTCAATTATTTATAACATTAAGAGGTTGTTGATTTTTAAACTCATAATAGATCGGTCCAATAATGTTTTTTTAATAATTTTTATTTAAAAAACAATTTGGGATCATCCTTTGAGAGTTTAATAATCAGCCACCTGTAAATATTATAAATAATTGGTCAGAGACGCATTATGTATCAATTCAGCCCAATATTTAGAAGGCATATTCCTGTAGTTTTAGTTATTTGTTCATGCTAATTAAATTGTACATAATTTTAAAATTTTACTCTTGATGCTACAGAAATAGATTTACTACCTGAATGAGGAGTCAAAGATTAATAATTCTTATATATAAAGTCCCTAGTTCATCAACATTTTTTCTTATGATGATCACTCACGGTGACAATTGATTCTTCTCCAAGATTATATATCATCTCCATCGTCATCAAGAAATTAAGGGAAGAACACATGCATAATTGCTTGTTCGAATGAACTATTTCTAGCGGTAGAATAATTATGCTGGAAAATCAACAACCTGCAAATAATTTCCAAGATTAGTAGGGAAGGACCTGAACACCAACAACGTACATGTATCATTTCCAGCATCACAATAGAACAATTCCACAAGATCGTCGTGCATATTTAGTAGGTTAACCAATTTCTATCATCCAAAAGTTGCATGATTTCTTCAAATTCACCATCTTCAATAGGGCGGAATGGGAAGTCCATTGGCATAGAAATCATCAGTAAGAGCTGCATATAGCAAAGAAAAATGATAAGAGTTTTTTATTCTAAATAAACAATCAATCGGACCATTTGCAATATCCGGATACAAATTCCAGAAGATCAGCGATATCGCCAATTTCATCTAGAAGAATATAAGAATAATACACACCGCCACGGCCGCTGTCACCACCCATTATTCTCAATCCAAGCCCTAGATCAAGATTTCCATCATTAACAAAAGAATGGTGAGGAAACCTACCTCAGGTGTACTTTATGGTGAAGATTGACCCACCTCGTCGTACGTCGGGACGATTGATAAGCTTGCAAAGGCTAAATCTTTTGAACAATAAAAAACGATTGATTGTAATAGGGATAGGCAGTGATTAAATACACGTTTGATTCGTAACAAACTTGAATCCTGACAACTAATTATATACGCGTTTGAGAAAATATTCATTTATTACTATACGCGTTTGAGTAAATATTCATTTATTACGAGATATCAGGTTCATGAACTTAAAATTTTATTTTATCATCATAAAATAATATAAAATTAGTTTAAATACGCGTGTAAATAAACGAATAATCATAACTACTTAAGTGTTGTATATTCGCTTCATGGAATGATTTAGGAAAGTAATAAATATTAAACATTAATCAACGATATTAAATACTTATAAAACACGAAAAAATTGAGAGTATAAGAAAAATGACGACATATGGCGTCAATTACAAGATCAGCGATAGAAGCAACAAGGAAGGAGAGAGCAGACGTGATTGAAGAAATGTGGTATCATGATACCAAAAGACGTGATTAGATTTCTTGTAGAAGTTATCAATCATTATATTTACAATTATAAGCTATAGGGTCAAATGTTTATTGTTATAAGAAAAAAATATTTAAAATAATTATAAAATATTTTAAAATGAAAGAACTAAAAATTTGGTTAAATATGGTAATTTGAAATGTTATAAGAGATAAATATGTTATTTATAAATTAGATGAAAAAATACGATATGTTAAAGTTTAAGAATGATAATATATTAAATTATTTACAATAATCTAGATTAACTTAAAGAATTTTGATTTCTAAAAATCAAGGTTAAATTAAATTTTCAACTTGGCTAAAAGGTAACAAATTATTACTTAATTCAAAAATATTTATTATTAATATTTATATGAAAAATGATAAAAAAAGAAGTACGACTTTAAAAATTGTTTATAATTTATTAATTTTTTTGACATTTACGATTATTTGATTTTTTAATTATTTCATTGCTTATAATTTTTTGATATTTATCTTTGAATATTCTCCACTAGAAGATCATATACTTAATCTGCTAATAACAATGGACCAATAATTAATATTTTTTAAATGGATTAAAACAAAAAGAACTAAATAAGGAAATGCGATGAGGTTATTCCGGTAATTTATTTAAAAAGATACTCAGCAAGAAAATCTTATTTTACATATTATATTTTTTTATTATTCATATCATTTTATTATAAATTTTATTAAATAGTTTGACTCTAAAAAGTTAAAATCAGAATTAAAGAAATTAACGAATAAGATTAAATCTTTTATTAAATGAAGGGCATCTGAATTTTTTCAAATTAATCATTATATATATTAGAAGATAATTGTTTTGTTTGGATGAAAGATTAGCACAATATGGGACCTTCTTGAAATAAAAGAATTTTATATCAACTTCAATCGACGTAGAAAAATACATGGTGACAATTTTAGAAAGGATGTAAAATTAACCATAATGATGTTTGTATAATATAATAAACATATATAATGATAAAACCTTTGAATATTTATTTCTAAAAATGTACTAGATAAAATTTGAATTAGAAAAACACTCTAACACAAATTATATTGATTATAAATTAAAATCGAATTTAAAATCAAAAGTGAGTTTGATAAATGATTTGTATGAACTTTTTTCTTTATTACAGTTGTTTACAATCAACTTTTTTTAATAAAATAATACAATTAAACTTCATAATATTTTTATTACATGTAAACAATATCTTTGTCTCATTTTTAGTTTGTCATAATTTTTATTGTATACAATAACTTACATATAATGAAAGAATTATAAAAGTTGATTGTATTGTTTTAAAAAAAGGGTTTAGTTTCAAAAAATGTATTAAAGTTGTCACTTTTTGCTATTGTATATACCCAAATTCAAAAACTATCATTTAATATATTAAACATTCTAAAACTACCAAATTATAGTTATCTCTTCAATAAGTTACCAGTCATATAGTTTTTAATTTTTTTAATTTTCAATGCCACATCACTATTAAATTACCACATCAGCAATATCCTAAAAAATCAAATAGAAAAAAACAGATGAAGAACACAGATCTGGGTTGTGCGTATAGATGAAGAACACATGAACAACACATATCAAATATGAAGAACAGATGAAGCCTTCGCTGAAGGCACATGATTGATTAACCTGATCGATGAAAAAACAGATTAAATCATCAATGAAAAAGAACAGATGAATCAAACACAGATGGGTTTGATTATCGAACTCATGAATCGAACAAGAACACATCACAAACTCTTTTTCAACCTGGATACTAACAACAAACCTAAAAAAACAAGAACCCAAAAATATCAGATTTGGGTTTGAAATTAATCGAACAAGAACACTTCACAACCTCGGTTTCAACACATTCATTCTACCTTATCAGATCTGTGGCTAAGAAATTACAGATCTGCGAACAAAAGAAATCCCTAAAATGCTAAGAACAATATAACATAACCGTGATCTGAGAAACCCAGATATGAGAAACCCTCGATAAAGCCCCAAAATGAATCTGTGATAATCCCCAATTCTTGATTTCTTTATACAACTGTTCGATTTAGGGTTCATAGATCTGGTTGAGTTCTTCATCTTCGAATAGGGTTTCTTAATTGATTTTCCATCTGTGAGGTCGATGATGAACCCTTGATGAGAAACCCAGATGTCGTCGGCTAGGTCTTGACCTCCGATTTAGAAAGGCGCCACCCGGTTACGTTAAAAACACGGTGGAGGTGGATCCTCAGACGGTGGATTTGGCGCGGGCGAGCTCGACGGAGATTAGGTATACGACGGCAGAGGTGGATCCTCAGACGGTGGTTGAGAAACCCAAATTTAGGGTTCACGGATCTGGTGGTTCTTGACCTACGTGATGCTGATGCATCGATGGAAGCAAAAGCAGAAGATGATGCCTTTTATTTTTATTTTTATTATTATTATTATTATTATTCCATGTCACCTGCCACATTAGCAAAATTGATGACAAATCACTTGCCACATCATGTTCACTTGATACACATAAGCACATAGCAAGTAACAAGTTACTTGATATATTAAATGGTAGTTGTAGTAAGTTTGATACATTAAATGGTAGTTTTGAAATATGGGTATACACAATAGCAAAAAGTGACAAGTTCGATACATTTTTTGAAACTAAACCCTTAAAAAAAGTCATTATATATAATTATAACTAAGACAAAGTTCACTATATTTTCATATTTTTTTTATAAAAAATGTTATCAACATTAAAATAATAATAATAATAGTAATAATAATAATAATAATAATAATAATAATAATAATAATAATAATAATAATAATAATAATAATAATAATAATAATTTCTAGATATATGGAGGATTAAAATATAATACCAAAATATTCTTAAAACACACATGACAATCTTATATTGTCAAAACAAATACATTTGTGTTATTTTGAAATTTAAATTATATTTTCTTACAACAACCTTATCTTAAATTAGAATTAAGTTCTAAAAAAGTGAGTTTTTAATTTGGCCATTTAAAGTCAAAGTCTTTAAATTTTGATTAAATTAATGTTTAGGATTTAACTTTGATTAACTAAATAGTTAGAATTTAACTTTGATTAACTAAATAGTTAGAACTTTATAACTAAATTAAGATTAGTCTATCTTCAAATATAAATAAAAGACTAACATTAATCAATTTAATTAGGTAACCTTAAACTTTCATGAATCGAAATTAAATCCTAGTCATTTATTCGTTTAAAATTAAAAACTCAATGTTGACTTTAGTTAGTCATATAAAAAACTCAATTTTGACTTTAAATTAATAGGTTATTCAAATTCAAATATATTACATAATATTTTGTTTATTTATCTTATCAATTATGTGATAAAGTATATTACATAATATTTTGTTTATTTATCTTATCAATTATGTGATAAAGTAGGAGTTAGAAAATATATATACTTACTAAAAGCTAATATACTTAGAAAAAGCTAATTAATTTTCAAATCATTATATAAGAATGACAAGTTATTTATAGCAAACTATTTATTTGAATAACTATTTAATACATGTATTTTAAATAAATAACTATAATAAACATCAACATATTAACGAGCATTCATATCTAAATAAATATTTTTAATACATAATTATATTGTTATCTCGTATATAAATTTGAATATATTACTAAATATTATTTAATATCATACGGGTATTTAGTATAGTATATTATAAAAACATAACAAAACGGAGATCAAATCCCATAAATAAAACATTTACTTTTGTTTCTTCCTACTGAAGTTTTATTATATTTACGTCGTTCTTAATTCGTTATTAAAAGCAATTTTAGAAGCATGATAAACTAAATTCATATCGAGTTCATAATTATAACAAATAATTAATGTAAAGTTTGTAATGAAAACGTAAAACATATTTCATATTTTGTTTTTAAATACAATATTTTAAGATAACTTATGGTAAGTGATAAAAATACAATAATAATACACTTTTTACCAAACCTCATAAATATATTAACAAATATTATCTACATAAAAAATACAAAAAAGGGAATAAATATAATAAAGAAAGTAAAATTTTGATACGAAAAAAATTGATAACTATAAACGAAAGCAATAATGTAACACCGTGTTTCACGAGCTTAAAATTAGCGCCAATTTAAACTTTTACAACTTATTTATCAAAAGCCGGCAACGGATAAAACAACCATTCACAAAATATCAGATTGTTATCTGACTAGTTATCATTTCACAAACCAGGTGTTACCACGACTAACGACCGACCATCGGATCACATGCATATAAATAACAATTAGTGTTCCACAATTTTAAACACTACAATTTCCCACGAGTAATCCCAGCTCACTAGGCCATCAGTCACTAACTTGCGAAAAAGGTAAATCTTGCACCGTTAGCTACAACTAGCTAGTGAGCATGAAATTACACATAAGCATCAATAAGCATGCTATCATATCACAAAACGGCACATAGAGCTAAGCTATCACATAGCGGTGTGCCGACAAGTCAGCGGGATCATATCTTGCGAGGTAGCTAGCCTGGCTCAACGATCCCAACTGAGAAATCAATCACAACCGACCGCTTCGGTGGGGAGCGAAGAGCAACCCACCATCGCGTTTACCAATTCCGGTTTGCACCAGGAACCCCCTTTTATAACCAGTTCCGGCTTACGCCAAGAACCCCATTATATAACCAGTTCCGACTTACGTCAAGAACCCCATCTTCGTCAAGGAACGGTGGCCTGCAGAGCCGTCACCAAGCGTATACACTCGGTGCCGTTAATCCCCTAATACCAGACCCTATTGGGCCCCAGGGACCAGCCTAAGTGGTTGACCTTAACCAATCTCCAGAAACTGTGGTACAGTCCCCCAATTGTCCGGACATAATATATAAACACATAACCGATCCAATAAGGATCCAATTGCATGCACATACATATTATCACATTAGCTTCTGCTTATACTTGATAAGCAGAAGACAATTTACACTTTAAACATAGCACATAATTGTCACACAAATCATAACCCTACTTGGGTCTATCCCGTATCACTTCACTTATCTATCGCCACTACCATAATCACAATACACGTGTTATACCACAACACGTCACTATCACTTAACAGACATCCCTACTTATTGAGTCTCATGGGAAAACCGGTACTCACCTGGAGTCTTTGCTAAACAAATACACCACTCGTGTCTTCCTGTTCCTCAGTTACACCTAACACATTAGGTTTAGGCTTGGTTATCACATACACATAACACATATAAGGTAAAACACAAGTTACACAAGCTGTCAAGTTGGATCCCCTGCTTGCTGTCGCAAGGACCTGCCTTGCGGTCGTAAGGGACCCCCTACAGAACAGCCATGCGATCACAAGGATACCCCATGCGATCGCAAAGGTTCTTCTTTTCCCAACTCATGCTTCCGATCGCAAAGGACATCACCTTTTGATCGCAAACATGATTCTAGGGTTGGTTACGATCGCAAGTTACATACTCATGATCGCAAACCTTATTTCCTTCGCTCGTAAGCGGTAAACACCACAAAACAGACCCATACGATCGCATGGACCTACCATGCGATCGCATGTCATACATACAAGACTTACGGTCAAAAACCTAACACATGCGATCACATCACAAATTTACGCGGCGCGACCTCAAACACTTACGCGGCGCGGAAATTCACAACTACCCCCTTACGATCGCAAGCACATGCCATGCGACCGTATGGATACCAGAAACCCCATGCGACTGCATGCACATGCCATGCGACCGCATGCACCCCCATGCGACCGCATGCACATGACATGCGACCGCATGGACCCCAATTACAGTGTTCTTCGACTTTGTTGGCATACAACACCCAAAATCACGTTTTTCAACATATATACGACCCGATTCTTAGTTTCAATCATACATACACTTTACATAACATCTCTAGGACTCTATAAACGCACTTGGACACAAAAACAACACATAAATCACAAGATGAACCATCAAAATGGTCATCTTCTTCATAACTTCAAAAACTAGGTTTAACTCTTGAAAACACTTACAACGAAGATGATACACAGCAGGTAGAACTCGGTTTTCGGCACAGAAATCACTTGCAACTACTTGTTCCTTGACTTGATCCTCCAAAAGTTTGAGAGCAAAAGGTGTGTGTGTGTAATCTAAGCACATACGTGTTTGTGTGTGTGTTTTTTACTCATAAGAGTCAAACAAGCCACAAACCGCCTCTTGGTGGTTAATTATCACAATCGGGGTATTTTGTTCCCCTTTCCAACTTACAACTTAACACACGCTAACCCGTTTCAACTAACGGTGATATCTACGGAATCATTACACGAAACCGTTTAATATTTTATCACTTTTAAACACGTTTGTCACTTTTCATATAATCACTTTGATTAACGCATAACACGCGTTATCAACTTAAAACACACTAATTTAAATCACTTAAAATCAATGTACAACTATTTAAGCACGAGGTATAACTAGGTACTTCTAGGCCCATTTTCAGGATGTTACAAATAATAATAATATAACTTTGGGTCAATAATTAAAAGTTTAGTATAGTTAATGTTTAAAGCTTAAAATATTTTTTAAATGATTTAATTCTTAAAATTTTCTTAGAAATTAATTTAAGCTCTTACATTTTGTTAAATTTCCAAAAAAACTAACATGTATAATCAAGTAAAGTAGATAAAATCAGAAACTACGTGAAACTTAAGAGACTAATCAATTTTTGTAAGAAAACTTTAATACATCACTTAAAATAGGGCAATAGCGATGACATATGTTGCCGCTAAAAACCCCCTTGTGTCGCCGCTATTGACTTTTGTGGCGACATGTCACTGTTATTATGTCACTGCTATTGCCTCCAATTCGCCGCTATAGGTGTCGTTGCTATTACCCTAAATCGTCGTTAAAGGTATCGTCATTATTTTTTTTAAATTTTTTTATTCAAAAAAAATTATTTCCTGAGTTGTCGCTAAAGGCGTCGTTGCAATTACCTTTTAGTTTATAAAATTTCTATGATTCTATTTGCAGAAGACATGTAAATATATAACAAAATTATTGCAACCAAATAAAAAAAACTACACTTCTTATAAATCCACAAACTACTTCTGATTAATTAATTATAAATCCAAATACGTACAAACATTATAATTACGTTGTTCGTTATGACGTACAAACACGCCTACTAATTAATAAACACACAAACAACTCATCATCATCGTTATTGTTCTCGTCCTCGTGGTTCTCCTCGTTATCCTTTTGGGTTGTTACCGACTGAACCATCTCAAGAAGTTATCTAAACTCCGGGTTATTAAAAACTGGAGGGGATCCGGTCATCCGGCTACAAAATAAATATATAAACTTATTATTAAACTTATAAAGTTCAAAACACTTATAACAAGTAAAAATAACTCATTCATACTCATAATGACCCATTCATACCAATATAGGTTATTACCGTCTCCGCTATTTTCCTCTTTTCTTGTAGTAATATAAAAAAAACATTAAGGTTCAAAATATAAAAAATTTAATACTTTATTATAAAATCATTTAATGAAAAAACTTTGATTGTTTAATAAAGTTTAAAATCTATTTTTTTAGAATTTAAATTCAATTATTAATTAATGATGTAATCCTGCTTACTTTAGTGTAACCCTTAAAATGGTTTGAACCCCAAAATTAAGTTATTTTGATTTAATACATAAACAAACATTAATGTCTAAGCTTTATTTTCATTTAATAATTAAAACTTTGTCTTCAAACAATTTACCCTTGCATAAATGCACATATTGTGAATGCACGAAATTCTTGTGTCTTTTTATTTGACTCCGACAACTATTTATTATGAGTAAAATTATTTTATAACTTATAATTATTTTCGTTATAATATATATTTACAATCATTTTATTATAATATGTATTCCAGCTGTAGTAAAATTATGCAGTTGCTGGAAGTTGTTGCCCATAAGTGATATGGATGAGAACCTAACTGAGTGATCGACAATGGCTATGAGATTTCCATTTGTGACTTTCAGAGTGCAATAATGAAGGGTTTTGAACCTGACCAAACCACTTATGACACAAACTGGTCAATCCTGGGTTTGATTCCACTGGTTCAATCCTAAAAGCGGAACTGGATTGAACACAACCCTCTAAACCCCAAAAGGGTTAGGATCTTTAAAACTTTAAATGATCAACATAGTTTCTTAACAAACAATCCATAGATAAGGTTATAAGATTATACCTGAACAGAACCTTTAGGATTGCTAAAGATAGTCCACCACTACTGCACCTCCGATTGAACTGGCTGCTAGACCGCTCCTGGATTACCAAGCCTTCAACAAACTTTCGAAGACCTCTTGTGTGTGTACCCTTTTCATCGATCAACCAGAAACCGCAAACACCTTGGGTGTTTGTTTCGTGATCGTCGAATAGAGAGAGAGACCGAGAGAGATCGAGCGATGAGAGAGAGAGAGAGTGCGACCGAGAGAGATCGACGAGGAGAGAGTGAGAGAGTGTATTGTGGTGGCTAGGTTAATCCTTTGTCACATATCCCTAATCCTCAAGGCTTAACATATATATATAAGGATTAGGTTGGACCTAAGCCCGTTTAATTAAAAGCCCGCTGGTTTTAATTAAACTTTCAATCTCTTCACTTTGACCCCCTGGACTTTACTAGTTAATTAATTAACTATTAATTAACTTAGTCCGTTAAATATTAAAGACTTAATATTTAATTCTCCTTAAATAATAAATAACTATTTATTATTTATTTCCTTTCTAATAATTAATCCAAACTGGATAATTATTTATATCTCTCAATAATTAATACTACTGATTAATTATTCGTTTATCTCTTTAATAATTAATCTAACTGATTAATTTTTTACTCTTTCTCTTTAATAATAATCTAACTGATTAATTATTTCCACACAGATTTATGGTGAAATCCAACTGTTCTGAATTGGGTGTGTAGCAGTGTGACCCTTTAGTCTCTTATAACATTGGATACAATATGCCCGTTAATTATCTCTTGCGCATAATCCAACAGACTCCCACTTGTGCAAGATAAGTAACAGTTACTGCACATTGTTAGCCTAAGGAGGTCCCTGGCCAGACACTTAGGGTAACCAGGTTATAAGAACTCTTATACCCCAAAGTAACTTGTGATAAAACTTCATAAGCAACTGCTTAGAAGTGACCTGTTATAAACTAACTGTTTATAAACTAAACTATCATAAACTCCCTGTTTATGAATGGGTACGTCTTTATATATACAAGCTTGCATATATATAGGTTTGTCCCTTGCAGCGCGATATTTCAATTTTGAGCATGAGCATGGAAAAAGTCAACTCTGAGACTCAAGAATTTGTTCATGACATACTTGATTTTGAAACTGCGTGATAAACGACAAAGAACAAATCAGTTCGTTTGGTCACGGCCGTGCACTTAGAGTTTCTCTGATCAGTCAAGGGGCCCGGAAATATCTCTCCTAAAAAGGAGGTGCAATTACCATCTTGCATATTTGCATTTGGCAACACGGCTCCCACTGAATCTAGACACGCCCCTTATGACCACCCTGTTATGGCGTGGCGTTAGAACGCGCTAAGAAGACAACAGTTACCGCATCCCAAACCAAATACCTCAGGCTTGAGGATAACCTATGTGATAAATACTTTTGACACGAATCCACGAAGTATTTTTCACGGTGGGTCAATCCAATATTCGTAACCCTAACGAATATCCGTCAATTTCGGTCCGCAAAAACCGTTTGCAGCTATATTCGATAAACTATCGAATCTACCCCAAAATTACGATGACTTTATAGCCCTATCGAGGTTCCCACCAAGATAAGTAGTCACGGATAGTGTTTCGAATAAACCTAGTTTATTCCTGGATAAGCCAAAACATACAAAATTGTGAAGAACAATGAAACTAATTTCTACATCCTTCCATATTCCACCCTGGAATAAAGATGCATAATTTCTACCATTTCACTGACTCGATTCACGGAGTCTATCTGAATTACTTATTATTTTACATTGTAACTTATCACGGATTACAAAGAAAATAATATGATCATAAACCTTAAAACACAAGACTAGTACTATGAAGTACTCTTTCTTGGTTTTACTAGAAATCGTTCTTGCAACCTAAGAACAAAAAACTAGACTTACTTATTTTATAAAATTCCTTAAACTTGGAGAACTGGAAATAACTCCTTGTTTCTGATTTATAAAACAACCTCCCTGTAATTAAAACTTTAATTACATTCGTAGATGTATTAAATCTTACTAGATTTATGTCCTTTTTGAAATGATAAATCCTCTTACACCTACTTGTAAGAACCTTGAAATTAGATTCCCTGTGTATACCAACACTAATCTAATATCATTACTAAGAATGTTAAAGAACATCCTATTTTATCATTTCTTACGTTAACCAACCAATATTATTAAGCTGACTCACTGAACATTTTAGAACGTATATAATTTCTATTTAAGTCATAACTTGACTCAAAAAACTTGCAATGATATCTTTATTGAATAACTCTCAATAAGTCATGCATTTCTTGGATTAGTTCTTTCTCAAGAACTTACTGTTTTAGATAACTTCTAAAAGCATCCAATAATTATATACTTTAAAAGTTCAAACTTGTATTTATCACACTGGTTAAAAACAACCTTTTATTAACTCTGATAAATACATTAGTCAGGTGCTCCCACTATCTCTTATGAAAAAGTGCATTCTTTAAAAACATCATTTTAGGCCTTAGTCAAAACTTGACTACCATGCCTAAGACTTGTGTTCCAAACACATGTTATAAAGAACTTTAGTTTTTGCAAGAAATTTGTTTTATGAAACCAAGAACTTGGATCTCCCATATATCCATCTTTCCAGTTACGGAAAATGGTTTCATTAAACTTACCATGATCACGAGTATGAAACACTCATAATGGTGTCTTAAATTTCTTTCCTTAAAACATTTAGTATAAAACTCCCTTGATTATAATAATCACTTTTATACTTTTTAAACGTTTTATCAAAAACTATTTTACTTAGAAATAATAACTATCATTTCTATTTAGTTCAAGACTTTGAACATTCATTTTTCATAAACATCTTAAACACTTTGTTAAATTAGAAAAACTATCTAATTTTATAAACAACACTTGTTTATTTAAGTGTTTGAAAAAGTGGAGCCAGCATTTATATAACTACAACAAATCATAGCATAAGATTATTATGAATCACCAAACAAGTCAAGACTTGACTTATTGGTATTCTTTTAGTCACAACTGGACTAATCCCGATTCATAAAATAAGAACACGTGCACGGATATGAACCAAATATTTCCATAAACTTAAAGCCAAAAAGTTTCCATAAACATGTAAGATAAAAATTATCCAAACTTAAAAAAGAGTTTAATAAACTAGGAAATAAAAATTATTTATAATATCCGTGAGCTGCACGTGGGATCTTCTCATGCTGGGCCACATCACTTTCCATCTCCTCCTGCAATAAACGATTGCAAAATATTAGAATACTCGTAAAAACTTTTACAAGTGGAAAGTGACAAAGAAGCTAATCACGCAATACCTGAGGAGCAAGACTTGCCTCCTGCCTCGTGACCTTTCGGACAATCTCGTTTCCAATGTCCGGCCTCGCAGCACCTGAAGCACCGATTCTCGGTCCTTGCCTTGTTTGGCTTCGGCTTCTTGCCTTTATTGTCGTTATTAGCCCTGGGTGCACTCTGGCTGGGCTGGGCCTTGCCCTTTCCTATTCCGTTGCGCCCTTTCCTCTTCTTACATCCACCATGTCCCACCATAAGAATGTCCTTAGACATGGTCCCGATACTCTGCTCAGCAGTCTTGAGCATTGAGTGCAACTCAGACACGGATTTCTCCATGTTGTTCATGTTGTAGTTGACTATAAAAGGCTTATAGGCATCTGACAACGAGTTGAGTATCGTATCCGTTGCTAGCTGCAACGGTACTGGGTGCCCAAGTCTCTCTAGGTGGTCCATGTAACCTTTCATTTTCATGACATGGTCACTGACCGAGGTCCCCTTAGCCATCTTGCACGAGTTAAATGCCCTAGTGGCATCATAACGCTCTGTGCGGGCTTGCTCCTGGAACATGTCCCTCAGCTGGCGGATCATGTCGTATGCAGGAGTTTCCATCATGCTTGATTGCAAATCTGGACTCATAGTTGCAAGCATGAGGCAGCTAACATCCAAGGCGTCATTGGAGCACTTCTGAAAAGCCTCCCTAACCTCTGCCCTGACATTGCTGGCAGGGGGATTTCCTATAGGTTGTTCTAGGACATACCACTTTCTCTCGTGCCTCAGCACAATTCGGAGATTTCTCTCCCAAGTGAGAAAATTGGACCCGGTGAGCTTATCTTTCTCAAGGATAGAGCGGAGAGAGAGGTTATTAGTATTAGTAACATTGGTTGCCATCTACAAATTAAAACCCGGTTTAATTAGTAATTGCAAATAAACTTTCCAACATATATCATTAAACCCATAAAGAATATATATTAGACCTAGGACCCATATTTCAAATACTTGACGCAAGGTTTGGGCACTTCCCGCCAAGTCATGCTATTTCTGGTCGGTAACACCCTGTACCAATCGTACCTAACCGATACGACTTTTAGAACCTCGTATAGCACTTAGACCCAGTCTAGTATGTTTAACTCTACTCTAGTGCTTTTTGGGCCGGGACTCCCGATTATCGCAGAATCTTTCATGCCCTTTCCCGCCCGGATGCCCAAGGTTTGGGCACTTCCGACACCCGAGTACCGTTTAACAGTCAAGGTGTACCATTAGGTGGGTAGCACACTGATCTAAGATTTTTCTTGGGTTTTAATTAAGTTCAAAAAAAACTTAATTTTCTAGTTTTTGAAAAACCATTTTAAAACTAACTGTTTTAAAAAATACGATTTATATGTGTCCCAGAACTAGGTGCACAAAACGGCTTTTATAAGTTCCAAACTTATAACCTTGACAAAACTATAAATTTTAAAAATTTAACTAACATGACTAACAACCTGTAGTCGTATTCTTAGTTTGTCATTAAAACGTGGTTTTTCACTGTTTAATAACAACCTGTTATTAAACCCCTTTTTATATACCATCACACGCATGTATATATATACCATGAAAAGCAGTAAATAAATCACAACTACGCAGATAATAATAATAAGCAGATAAAAGCCCTATAGTTTTGCCAACTAATCCTAAGGATGAAAAACGACTTGGATTCGCCTTTCTTGACATGCTGCTCCCACTGGCCTTGACACCTCCCCGAAGTGTCCGTGCTTCGCGTATAGAACATCATTTTCTTGATCGCCTTCTTCGAGTCCATTTTGGTTGAGGGAAAAAAACTACTACTAATCTATTACAAATACAATATTGAATGGGGTTGTAAGTGTCACGCAGGCCTCCCCTAACCAGTACAATATTACAATTAAGAAAGGGATTGTAATTGACACGCAGGCCTTCCCAAAACAAAAATAAAGAAGAAAAGAAAAACGAGTCCTAAGTCGGCAAAACTATAGCTATACAACCACGCAATTATATATAAGCATTATATATAAAAGTCAACCACGCAGTTATAATATAAACAATAAACTGTGTTGTTAAGCACACAACCTGATTTGTCTAAACTTTCTCATTTATCCTTTTGATTAATGCCTATTAACCAAAAACGAGAGTTATGATCTTCTAATTAATATTTATCTGACCAAAAGAGTTTTTCTAACAAAAACTTTAAATCCCTGATCTTATTCAAAACTTGAATGAAACCTTATGTCGGATTTTATTTCTAGTTATCCAATAACTTAAAACCGACAACTTTTGGAAAATTAAAATATTTTGTTCAATTCTCTATCTTATTATATAAACTTTATTCCCTTTAGAATTTTATTCAAAAATGACTAAACTAGTCATAATGAATAAAAAGTCTAAAATATATTTTAACTAAACTAATTAAAATATATAACACTAGTTTATATAACACCTTATTAATTTTAGAACTTAAAAATTAATAATCCTTTTGTATTAATCCGGAAAAACTATCTTGGGCCAACATCTCCCGTCAACCCGTGTAACCCACTGGGCCGAGACCCTCTTGGGCCGAGAACCTCCTGGGCCGAAAGTCACCTGGGCCGTAAGCCCTATTGGGCCGTGAACCATCTGGGCCGAGAACTACCTCGGGCCGAAGCCCATTTGGCCCTTAGCGCCGCTAAGTCCTATTAGTGCCGCTAAAACCATTTTAGCGTCGCTAACGGTCACGGTAATGGTTTCAGTTCCCGTTTTCCGATTAATACAGTAATATTTTAAATCCCTTTTTAATCTATTAAAACTAACTGTTTTAATATACTGATTAAACACTGGATTTAATTCAAAAACCAAAAAACTATTAATTATTAATATTAACAAAACTTGTTTTATTAATAATTAATTATCCTAAAACTTGATTTCAACCCTTTTTAAACAAAAGTTCAAAATTGGTTAAAATCTAGTTTTAGATAAAAGTTTATTCCCTTTTAACCATTTAAACACAAACCTGGTTTAAACCTAACTGGTTAAAATGAAAACTTTTATAAAGTGGATAAAAACAGAAAACTTGTTTTTATCCTTTTATGGTTTTCGAAATCTATGAGGAGAAGAAACAAGATGGAGAAGATCATATAACAATTAAACAAACTAAAAACTAGATTAATAAGGTTCAATTAAAACAAACTGTTTAATTTAACTTAATCCAAAACTTGTTCTTATCCAAAAATCACAATTCTTTTTAACCGTTTAAACCAACTGTTTAAACTTTCTGATTAATAGGATTAAATTTCTTAAAACTGGATAATAAAAACAAACTGTTTTGTTGCCCTTGGTGATTTTCGAAATAGCCTAGAGCAAGTAAAAGATCAAGAATCAAAACTTAATCCTAGAAACAAATAAAAACTAGAAACTATGGATCATAGAGCCGAGTCTCTGATACCACTGAAGGGTTTTGAACCTGACCAAACCACTTATGACACAAACTGGTCAATCCTGGGTTTGATTCCACTGGTTCAATCCTAAAAGCGGAACTAGATTGAACACAACCCTCTAAACCCCAAAAGGGTTAGGATCTTTAAAACTTTAAACGATCAACATAGTTTCTTAACAAACATTCCATAGATAAGTTTATAAGATTATACCTGAACAGAACCTTTAGGATTGCTAAAGATAGTCCACCACTACTGCACCTCCGATTGAACTGGCTGCTAGACCGCTCCTGGATTACCAAGCCTTCAACAAACTTTCGAAGACCTCTTGTGTGTGTACCCTTTTCGTCGATCAACCAGAAACCGCAAACACCTTGGGTGTTTGTTTCGTGATCGTCGAATAGAGAGAGAGACCGAGAGAGATCGAGCGATGAGAGAGAGAGAGAGTGCGACCGAGAGAGATCGACGAGGAGAGAGTGAGAGAGTGTATTGTGGTGGCTAGGTTAATCCTTTGTCACATATCCCTAATCCTCAAGGCTTAACATATATATATATAAGGATTAGGTTGGACCTAAGCCCGTTTAATTAAAAGCCCGCTGATTTTAATTAAACTTTCAATCTCTTCACTTTGACCCCCTGGACTTTACTAGTTAATTAATTAACTATTAATTAACTTAGTCCGTTAAATATTAAAGACTTAATATTTAATTCTCCTTAAATAATAAATAACTATTTAATATTTATTTCCTTTCTAATAATTAATCCAAACTGGATAATTATTTATATCTCTCAATAATTAATACTACTGATTAATTATTCATTTATCTCTTTAATAATTATTCTAACTGATTAATTTTTTACTCTTTCTCTTTAATAATTAATATAACTGATTAATTATTTCCACACAGATTTATGGTGAAATCCAACTGTTCTGAATTGGGTGTGTAGCAGTGTGACCCTTTAGTCTCTTATAACATTGGATACAACATGCATATTAATTATCTCTACACATAATCTAACAAATAACCACTTAATGTAACCATGTTCATCACTCAAAAAAACATATAGACTTTAGATACCATTTCTAAAAGATAATGTTGAAAAAGGTTTTATAAAACTCTATTTTTGTAAACACATAAAATCAACTAGTTGATTTATTTACCAAGACTCTTTTTGAAATGAGATTTAATTTCATGCTATCTTAATTAGGTATGTTGAATTATAAAAGTTATGTTAAACATATATCCGAAAATCCGATTTATACGAAAAAATATCCGAAACCGGTTTTTAGAAAAACCGGATTTTTTTTATCCGGACCGGATATTTTGAAACCGGATAGTACGACCGGTTATTGGTTTTTCCGGGCGACCGGTTTTTTTACCGGTTAAAAAACCGATTTTTTTTAAACCGGATAAAAAACCGGTTTTTATCCGATTTTTTACTACTAGCCGTTTTTCAAAAAAATAGCCGTTTTTATAGCCGTTTGGGAGAATTCTTGACCGTTTTTTTCATGTTTTTTTACACTTTTGTCACCCAAAAAACTTATATATAGTGTGGGTATGTTGTAGGATTAAGCCACAACTTACATCTTCCATTTTCTCTCCAAATTCTCTACTTTTATTCACCAAAGTTCACTTTCATTCACTTTCTTGAGATTGATATCATGGCCGGTAGTAGTAGCATGCCGAATACGGGAGCATCTTCCGTAGGAGGAAACCCCGATGTGGTGAGGATTCTCTAGCATAATTGAAATAAAGAAATTTGGGAACATTTCGACTTGTGCGAGATGTCCAACGGTTCAAAAGGGGCTCGGTGCAAACTTTGTCACAACTTTCTAGCACCCGAAGGCAACTCTACTTTGAGGGCTCATATTTCCAAGTCATGCAAGGCTAAGAGCAACATCCGATGCAACTCAAGCCAACATGACGAATCAAGGTGGTGTTTTCATTTACGACAACGACAAATTACGATACGCTTTTACGAGGTTCGTGATTACAAAAGCTTTGCCGTTTGACCAATTTGATGATAAAGATTTCACCGAAACCATCCAAACACTAATGCAACCGCGTTACACCGCTGTAAGTCGTACTACCCTTAGGCGTGATGCAATAAAAATGTGGCGTGAGGCTAGAGAAAAAATGATTTTAGGATTCCAAGAACACCGTTATGGTGTGTCACTTACATGTGACGTTTGGAGTTCTCCACATAACACCGAACATTCTTTTCTAGCCGTCACGGCACATTGGCTAGACCAAGATAGTTGGCAAATGATGAAATGTACAATCGCGTTTGAGTTCTTTGGTGAACCACACACCGGCGCAAATTTATTTGCGCTTTTAAAAAGGGTGATTTGTGTTTATAACATACAAAACAAAGTTTATTCTATGTCGTTTGATAATGCGTCAAATAACACAAACGCGGTTCCACGATTAAAAATACTACTTTCACCAATTTTAGACGGTGTGTTTTTTCACACTCGTTGTGTTGCACACATCCTCAATCTTTCCGTTCAAGCCGGTTTGGAGGTTATTGACTCCAAAAGAAAAGATTTCAAAGAAATGATAAAATCGATTTTTTGCTCCAACAACAAACGGTTGAATAATTATAAACGTTTTTGCAAGTCGGTTAATTGTAAAGCTTTGGGTCCAAATTTGGATTGTCCAACTCGTTGGAACTCCACTTGGATGATGATGCACTCCGCCTTAAGGCAAAGAGATACGTTGCAAACTTTTCACAAAAACTTGTTTGATAAAGGTCTTGTAGCACAAGAGTATCCAAATGAGGGTTGGGAAATTATTTCAAAACTACACGATTTACTTGAGGTTTTTAAAGACGCAACAACTTGTTTATCATGCGTTTATTATCCCACTAGTCCGTTGGTGCTTAACCAATTGTTTTTGATGGCTAACAAAATTGGTGACTTTGAGTTTGAAGGTGAAGAATTGAAACTCGTTGGGGCAAAAATGTAAGAAAAACTTTTAAAATATTTTAAGGAAATTCCCCCGGTATTTACTTGTGCCGCCGCTTTAAACCCTTGTTTAAACGTTGGTAGAGTTGAAACATTAATCGAACAAATTGCATTTTCTTTTAACCTTACCGAAGATGATCCCGCTTTTATAACTAACCAAACCAATTATTTCAATAAATGTTTTCGAGATATGTTTGAGATCTATTTGGGTAAATACGGGACATCTAGTGCCATTCATGATCAAATGAGAGCGGAATCTAGTAGACGCCAAAGTAATGCGGGTTTGTCACTTTTTAACACAATTATGAACTCTCAATCCAAGAGAGCAGGTGGTTCCACCCCAAGTAGTGAGTTGGGGAATTACATGTCAACCAATTTTATAGCAAACTATACATATGAGGATTTTCAAACTTTTGATATTTTGGCTTGGTGGAAGGAAAGGGAATCACAATTTCCGGTTCTAGCCGCCATGGCCCGTGATCTACTAACCGTCCAAGCTTCTACGGTAGCTTCGGAATCTGCTTTTTCTGTGAGTGGCAGGGTCGTATCCGCAAGAACATCACGGTTGAGTCCCGAATCTGTGGAAGTGTGTATTTGTTTAAAAGATTACTTGGATGGTGCGGCTAGAAGACAACACGTGACCACACTAGAAGACCCAATTGACGTCGACTTGGAATCAAACATACACAATGAAGAAGTGGAACTTGGAATATCGTCTCCCGATGAAGATGGCGAAGAAGAAGATGCGTGAACGGGTTGCTATGTAGGGGTGATGGCGATGCCGAAGCTCCTCCCTGGCTTCCCACTTTTAATTCGAAGTTTGAATGGTTTTAAGTATTTTTATTACAATATTTAGATGTTTGTAGTTTGAATATTTTTAATTAGGAAGTTTGTAATTTTAATATTGTACTTTTTAAGTATTTAAATTAATCAAAATTTGAGTTTTCTTTCACATGTATGTTTTTTTATAGTATATATTATAGGAAATGTATTTAAAAAAAAAACAAAAAAAAAACAGTGGGTGCTTAAAAACGGAGATCGGTTTTTTTGGCCAAAAAAAACCGGTTTTTAAAAAAAACCGGTTATAGTATAAACTGAATCGGGATTTTATAGTATTCAAATTCGATTGCGTAACCGGTTAATACTAAACCGGTTTTAACCGAAACCGGTTTTTTTTTTTTTTTTTAAATCCGATCCGGATAATACTATAACCGGATATAGTATTATCCGGTCCATGTGCATGTCTTATATGGTGCAAGTATTGAGTTGTACAGGGGTGGTGTTCCAATTATGGATTTTTTCAAAATAAAATTTGGCGATGGAAATATACGAGTTAATAATGGTTTTCCAAATCCAAATGCAGAAATAGTACATGATTACGTATACAAAGCCTTTTGTTCTTCTTCGCATTTGTTATTTTGGCATAAATATTTTTGGTTCTTAAAAAGAAACAGTTCGAGTAGTCCGAAATGAATTTCTAAACTCCCGGATTTATCGACATCAAGTTTGTAAAAAGAACCAAATTCTTTTTAGTAATTATGATTATCTACTATAAAAAATGAAATTCTAAAAACATAAAAGATCGATGGTCGTGGGAACAGGACGAGTCCTCAGTGAAGGCAATGAGGATACTTGAAATTGCAAGATAAGCCGGATCGGGCATAAACATTTTGGTGTAATCTGATTCCAAAGAAAGTGTTGATGTATGCTTCGATTTGGTGCACCAACAAGATAAAAGATGTCTCACATGTCTTTCACTCGATTTTAAAACCATTTTTCATTTATTTGAAACATGACAATAATATTATCCCTTAATTTAAAACCTACATTAACATTTGAACTCAACAGTTTCTGACAAATATCACATTTACAAACATTACGCTTGTAAATACCAAAAAGAATTCAACAAGAAAGCATACAAAAGCCTGTTTTTACTCGTATATAAAGCTCAAAAATGTATAATAAGCATAAACTAAAAACAAGCAAACAGGCTCCTCTAACTGAAAAACAATCCAAAACTGTAGCCTCTCATTTCTTTGGATTTCACCAAATACACCAGTCAGGCTTCAATCACCGTTACTCTTTCTATAGCTGAAAAAGTCGAAACAAAGACCACATGTCAGATGTCAAGGATGAAATAGTTTCTACATTTCTTGGTAATTTTCAGAAATGTACATATCACATAATTAATATGTTCATGTACCATTTCTTGACTGAAAACCAAAATACAATGATAGAAATGGCAAGATAATTAAGTAAACCAACGCTTTGAAAGGGCACATAAAAAAATAGCCGTTATTATAAGTTATCAAAGCCAGAAAGACAACAATGAATTTGATGCCTATGATCCGTTCTATAAAGATCAACAAATATACAAGCACGAGCAAAGCGTCTCATTTTATAAATTGTAAAAAGAATACTTGTAAGCAAAACTTACCGCTCAATTTTATACTGTGGCATTGATCAGCGCCTTGTAGTCTTCCCATTGGAACGCTTCCCAGAGTACAAATGCTTTGGTTTTAGTGTAGGAATGACTCTATCACCCTCTCCCTTTCGGGCATCTTTGTTTCTCTTCTGAACAGAGTTCCTACCCAGTTTAAAAGCTTTAATCTTTTGAGCTGAATCTCTGAAACCCTCCCCTGGAACCAACTCATTTGTTGGTGGTCGTGACCTTGACCTGGATCCTGAACGAGATAATGACCTTAACCTCAGCTTCTTGTTTGAACCATTGTTATCCACATCCATATCATCACTCTTATGATCAGATGACCTCTCCCTCTTACGACCCCTAGACTTGCTTCGAACCCGTTCCATTGCTTTTGAGGGGTCAAGTCCCAAAGATGACAACTGCCTACCCATTCTTTCAGAAGTGAACTTTTTGTCTTTATCAAACTTTCTTGGTACAATTGGTCTGCTCTCTGCAGTACTTTTCTTGATCCTATGTTCTCTGATGAGTAAGCTTTTCTTTTTCCTGATTTCAGCAAGCTCCTTTTGCTGTTGTGGAGTTAAATCCTCTACATCCATTTCCACCTCATCTTCTTCCTGTTCTTGAAGAAGACCTTCTTCTTTCTCCAACTCTTCAAGCCTTTGCAAGATATCCGGATCAACAAAATCGTATACATTGTGTCCATCAAGGATTTCAGGCATGTTATCTTCTTTCCATTCGTCATCTGCAAGAAGATAGTGTTTCTTTAAGCTAGCAGAATAAACACCCGCACCACCATTTTCCTCTTCAAGATCCTTTTCAAGCTTCCTCTTTTCTTTAGCAGCTTCTTTAGCTTTTGCTTCCAGGACTGCCTGTGGTATGCAAGGTGGTCTTTCTTTTTGGTCACGTGGCTTCGGAACGGCAACATGAAACCGATTTAAACAATCATTTATCTTTTTGGACTTCATTTTGATTTCAACTCTCTGGTCTAGTAACCTTTCACAGGCAGCGTTTTTAACAGCAATCACCCCCTGTTCAGTCAAAGTGCTCATAGTCAAAAGCACTTCAGCACCATCTCTAGCCTCGCCACCTTGACCGATTAAAGTCTTCATTGCTTCTGATTTCATCTCCTCAACCAACTTCTTATCGTCCTCGGATATTCCTTCCAGTGACTGCAAATCAGTCTTGTTGCAGACTATAATCAGAGGTTTGTTCATAAAGAGAGACTTGATGCTGTGAAAAAGCGCTGCCTGCTGGGAAATGGTGTAACCACAAGAACCAGAGATATCCAGAAAGAACAAGACGGCAGCTCTTAAATGTGCCAATGCTGTTATACTACACATTTCTATAATATTACGATCTTCAAACGGCCTATCCAAAATCCCTGGAGTATCAATCACTTGATATCTCAAGTACTTGTAATCCGTATGACCAACAAATAATGACTTTGTGGTGAAAGCATATGGCTGCACATCAACATCTGCCCGGGTGATTTTGTTGATAAATGAACTTTTTCCAACATTTGGATACCCACATATCAATATTGTCCTAGTGTTGGGGTCGATTGAAGGCAGTCTTGCCATGTGTTGTCTAATTTGATCAAGATATGCCAAACTCGGACCAATTCTCTTTGTGACAGTACACATTCGACCAAGAGCAGCAACCTTTAAGGCCTTGCACCTGTAGAGGGAATCACCATACTTCAACAACTTCACATAATCTTTGGCAATTTTACCAATAAGATTCCTGGCAGTGTTAATCTGGCCAAGAGCGAGCTTGTAATGATCTTTATTATATAGAACATGAAGAAGATCACCATAGAAAGGATGGATATCATCAAGTCTAGGGAACTCCTCAATGATGGTAGAGAGCTTCTCATGGAAGTTTGTCTGCGTGAATTTCACTTTCCGCATGTAAAACTGGCGAATACGGTTGATGGCATAGCCCTTGTGAACAACAGTAGGTGTTTGCCTCTGGGTTCTGCTAAGTACTATATCAACAAAATCCTTCCCTGTAGGTACTCTTGTGATTTTCTTGAAATTATACTGCACCATATCTGAAGATTTATGCCAAAATACTGCAGCATTGAAGTTACAATATTAGAAATCTCAAAGTACACAAAAAAAGGTAAACCAATATATAGTATAATCGACAATAAATAACAAATTACGAAGAGCATAATAACATCCTGCTGATAACAATATAAACTCCCCTTGAAAATCATTCTGATTTTAATAATTAATAGAGCAACTTTTAAATGTGTCTAGGAATGAAAACAGGGCGAGTTCAATGCGGGTTTTGCGGGTCCCCCGTTTCTGACCCCAAAATCAAAAATCATCCCCGCCCCCGCCCTATTCCCGGTTAGGTTTTTATCCGGGGCACACCATCAGGGATTTTTTACCTCGTCACCAACCCGAAAGCCAATCCCTGATTCCCGAACTTGTACCCGACCCAAAAACATGAAGAAATTTCCAGCAGAAAAAATTCATGAAATAGTTGAAAAAACATTCACAAAATGCTGGAAAATTAAGTCTAAATAATTCATAAACACAATCCATGTTATTACAATTCAACTACAATCCATCTTATTACTTCAATAACATCCTAACAGAAATATTACTTTGAAAAAAATATTAAGGTCCCGTTTGTTTCACCGTAATGCGAATGAATGGAAATGATTTTAATTTCAGCCATGTTAGTTATGAAATGACATTCATCTACCTAAAGGAATATTAATACTTCAAAGAATTTAATTCCTCTCCAAATAATGTTACCAAACAAAATATACAACGAAATTTGATTTCAATTCCATTACATTCCTTCACCAGTGAAACAAACTGGACCTAACATACTAACAGATTACTTTATTGAAGTAACTTTATTATTTCTAAATACATATTATCCAAACAGATTATCATAGCACATCAGGAAGAGAAAACCTCAAACACAAACCTTTTTAGAGGTATTAAAGCATTCTAGTCCACCAAATGAATCAACCAGTATTTACAGCACATTTATTAAGGTTTTATAGAATACCAAAGACAAAAAGAGTTCTAATGAGGGATGTCTAATGCAGATTACAGAAAACTAATTTATATAACATGATTACAGAATATTACTACATTAAACATTTAAATTTAAAAGAAGCAATAATCAATTTTTAAGGGCTCCAATTAATAAACAATAAAAATCAATCAATCAAAAGAAACAAAAGATTATGTGACCTTGTGAGTTGAAAACTTGATTCTAGGGCTCGATTTATGGCAAGACCTCCGACTGATTAATAGAGAGTGAGAGGATCACTGTCTTCAAGAGAAATTGAGAGGGTGGATAGAGCCTGAGATAGTGAAAGTCGGGAGATTGAGAGAGTAAGGTGGAGCATCAAAGATCGAAGGCAGATAGAAGAGAGGCTCGGCAGAGAAGTGATGCTGCTTGAGGGCGGCACACACATACGTAGAAAACCCTAGTTTTTAAATGATATATATACAGACAAAGAAATTGAGAAACTGTGACTACCGCTAGAACCGGTATATAATGACTTTCTATCCGTAAGCAATTCACAGTTTGATAAAAAAAACTTCTATTAATAAGCATTAAAAGTGATTACAAATGATGCTCGTAATTAGAACGGTTTCCATGTGATTTTGTATCTACGTCGATACCAAACCCGAACCCAAAAAAATCCCCGAAATTTTACCTTGTGTTTTAAAAAACGCGCCTTAGATGCTCATAGGGATGTGAACGAATCGGGACAAGTTTTACACTAATCGAAACAGACTCTTTTAAAATTGTAGAAGCTCGAGCTCGAGCTCGTAATTAAAGGCTCGAGCTCGGATCGTGAAATGTTTTACGAAGCTCGTTAAAGCTCGTTTATTTTTTTAAATAGTTTACATTATATAAATAATAAATTAAAAACAATTTGAATTTTAAAGTTTTAGTTTTTTTAATTTTTTTATATTTAATAATTTACAAACAATTTAAATTTTGAATTTTGAACTTTTTCATATTCAATAGTATCAAAATATATAATACAGTTATATAAGTAAACGATAGAAGTAAAAAATAAATATTATATCAAAGCCGTTAAGCTTGCGAGCTTAAACGAGCCCAATATACAAGGCTCGGGCTCTTAATCTTGGCTGGAGCTCGTTTAAGCTCGGCTTGTTTCGAGCTTTTAACGATCTGAGCTCGTGTAGCTCGGCTCAATTACATCCATAGGTGCTCGGAGGCGCTAGGCGACTTGAGGTGATGAACAAAACACCTCAGACCATCAATGCGTCACTGTGTACATGAGGCGGTGGCCTCCACGTCGTAGGCGGCGCCTCTGTGTGAGGCGGTCATTCCCATACAGCGAAGATGACTTCCAATTGGGCTTTTGGGCTGCTCGATTGTGATTATATTACCAATTGGGCTTTGGCCTTTGCCGTCTCCCGTACTAATCTTGTGTTTATCGAAGCAATTCTGGAAGATTGGAACAGTCGACAGACACTTTAACATCCAAATTGTTTTTGTTTTTCTCTTATAAATTCATTCTTTCTTCTTCTTTAAATATGTCGATGATAGGCAATATTTTAAATTTTAACTCGTACACTCCTACTGTTGTACACTCCTACACCATATATCAGTCTCTGCTCTCTAATTCACATATACACGCCTCAACTCCATCAATTGCTCAACTGTTGCAAATGGCCGATGCTTCCTAAAGTGACTTCATTCTTATAGTTTTTCTTCATTATAGTTATGGCCATTAATTTGCTTTTACATTCTGTTAGATCCTGTTTACTATTACAATCATGTCTTTAATTACACGACTTGTTTACATTATATTATTTACCTATAGGTATGCCTTTATTCTGTTAACTGTTATTATTTACATTATGTTTAAGCTTAGGACTATATAGTGTTTAATTGTTTATAGATGATCATTAATAAGGCATTAAGCTGATTACTGTTATTTGTGTAATTTATTTTATGTTTACTATTAATTGTGTTTACTTGGGATTAATGTTGATGACGAGGATGATGAAGATGAGTTTTAGGCATTTTGATTATTTGTGACGTTTGTGACTTGTTAAGTGACCTATTACTTTGGTGTTTTTTAAAATCCAATATGTTTTGTCTTTTTGAGATACAATGGTGTTTTTTTTTGCTTGTTAAGTTGTTTTGTGTATGAGGTATAATCATAATTGTCAACTCGTGATTCGAAATCCTAATTTTTAACTCATGGCTCAACTCGTAACTCGACTCATAAGAGTCACGATACTAAAAATATATATAACTATATATAATATACATATATGAAAAAATCTAAATTAATTGTTTTCAGCACATCTAGTAATAACTACATATTCTCTAGTAGAAGTCAACACATTTATTGTGTGGTGGTTGGAAATTGGAACCCTGGAGATTGTTAGGAAACTCAAAAGACTGTTTTTAAGGAACCTATAAGACTGTTATGGAACACATGAGACTATTAGGTAGTTGTATATATATTATGAGGTTATAGCAATTCTCTATTCAACTTTTCTTGCTTACTAAAACAATGTTGTAAAAGCAGTAGAGAGTGTTCTTTGTTTCTATTGACAATCCTTCATTTCTATCATTTTAATGTTACCTTTATCGTGATATCCTTGCGTTTCTACAATCATCTTCCAGAAAATCTAATCTTTTGAATACCAAAAAAATCTTGATATAAAAAATAAAGCATCTTTCATTATTCTTTTTAATTTACCCTTGATCGTTTTACCTCTTTTAACTCAAACGAAAGAATAATAGGCTTCAAAAGGCAATGAAGTGTTTAAAGCCACCAAAAACACCATTACCTCCCTCTAACGAAGATAGAGAAATCAAGAGATTTCACTTCATTTTTCGACTCGGTCAAGTTCCGACTTGACTCTGTAACACCGCAAAAATACAAGCCATATTTTTTTTTTTTAAATCACAGCGGAAGTAATATGTTATAAAACTAAAAAGGAAATAACATCAAAAGTTAAAACCAACACTGTACAACCATACAGTACTTCCTTTAGTGTTACAAAACATTTCATAAAGTATGGCTCATCATTCTAAAACCCAAAATATCAGAGCTACGGTCAAACTTTCCCTGTACACAAAAGCTGCAACCTACCGTGCCCTCAAAACCTGAAACAGAGAATTAGGGTGGGGAATTAGCACAAAGCTAAGTGAATGAAAATCAAGCCACAAGCAATTAAAGCAGAACCACAACGATCACAAGAACAGTTTATCTCAAATATCAAAGGACCGGAGGCTCTGCCGAGCCTACGATCAATGCTGGCCATAGCAATGATCTACCGATAGCCATCTGCTAACTGACACAGTTAAACCCCCTCTGCTACAACAAATGCGACAGAGGATCTAAAACTGCCTAACCAGAAGCAACTGACCCAGCCCAATACCACGCTTAGCTGACCTCTGCCACAAACATCATGAGCACAATTTCATGCCTTGATACTCATATCATGGACACAATTTCAATAATCATCACATAACCAATCAAACAATCATATCAGACTAAACAGTCTATCTCATGATTAATCGTATAAAATCCAAGTAACCATAACAGTTACAACTAAAACCACTGGTGCATCAAAGTCCACTCACCTGTGTTCTCCAACACCACACTCAGTATTCTAATTTCACTGAGCCTTCTCGTTTCCTGAAACACATCATAACTTAGTCAGTAATTGGGATTACATTCCAATTTATAAAAGCGACAACTCTCATTGGCTACACGCAATTAAATTACAGAATTATCGTCTGAATCACTACGCACGTAATGGAGTCACTACGCACGTAGTGGACTCCACTTCGCACGAAATGATTACACTTCGCACGTATTGAACTTTCAAACTCACGAAGTGGCTAACCCACTTCGCACGCAATGGGCACTGGTACGCACGTAGTGGACTACACTCCGTGCGACCAAAACTCATTGACTTCATCTTCTTCAACATGCACTTCGCACGTAATGGAGTCACTACGCACGTAGTGGACTCCACTTCGCACGGCCAAACTTCAACATTCAAGAACTTCCTAATCAAAACTCGACATAAACAACAAAACACACCTCTTGCTCGAAAACCAAACGTTAACCCTCGCTTAGAACTCGAAAACAGAAACACAGACTCAAGTTGTGAATGTGTGAGCTAAAGGTTCTTTTCTCTCTTCTCTTATGCAGCCAACAAAATGAGAACAACATATCAAATGATATATATATAGGTCAAGACTGAACATATTACACTACACAGTGCAAATACTGATATCTGAGATACAGAAACCTAAATAAAGCGGTCCTACTCAAGTCAAAAACATGCAATGAGGTATTATTTGGAACCCTCGTGTAAAACCAAATCATATGATATCAATATCATATAAAAATATTAAACTAATATTTTTACCTCTTACCTCGCGGTCCAATATAAAATACCAAGTAAGCATCAAATAAATATATAAATAAATAGCAAATAATTATTAACAATCAAATATACTAATATAAACAATTAATTAACTTACCACCGCCACGAAACAACTAGGCCCTAAACGCGGGTGTTACAGACTCGACTTGGACCGAGTCGCTTTGAAAAGTGCGAGTCGGTAACAAGTCAGTAGTCCTATCAAGTCAGACACCGAGTCGCCTCCTTTTTAGTGTTTTTTAACTTAACTCGAACGAGTCAACTCATGACTCATTCGAGTTTGACAATTAAGGGTATAAATTTAATATAATTTACAAATATTTTGTAAAAATAACCACCTCGTATATATGAATCCATCGCCCCAGAGAGCCTCAATAAGTTGAGGTGCTCGGGTGGCCATTAGCCTCAGAGCGACACACGTTTTTAAACATAGGTTTTGCCATCCCTAAATGTATCCTTAATAACAAAGTTCAAAATCAAATATTAGTTTGTACACTCCTCGAAATGAGAGAGAATTTTAAAGCTTTAGAACCGACTTTTGTTTTGAAGTGAACTAGGCCAACTTTTGACGATCCATTTCTTTGGCCCAATTAATCTTTATAGACTTAAGTAAATATTTAGCAATCTTTAGAAAACTTATTTAGGCATTTTGTTTTGTCAAATACTAGAAAGAAATTGTAAACTAACTTTTCATATTAATTAATTAACTTAATAATAGAAAAAGATGTTTTGATTTGTGTTATAAAAATGCGAAATGGGTTCGAATGTAAAGTGCTTTAATATAAGAGAGGGTATGGGAGAACCACAAATGACAAGTGATAATTTAATTCGCAAGGGTAATAAAGATATTAATGAGTCATTATGTAATATGATTTGATTTTTCAAAAATATCTCTATTAATTAGTCACTAATAATATTACATATAACTAGTTTATTGCCCCGTGCACGCACGGATATTTCGAAACTATATTTGAGCTATTAAAATTTTTGAATAAAAATAATACGATAAATGAAATATCACCGAAAACGTACATATGTTAGAATTCTTAACAAAGAGGGTATAACTAAATTTTTTGAAACACTTCTTTATAGACTACATTTGTTGTTTTGTTTGTAAAATTATCATTGTTGTCCCAAACCAAAACTTTAAATCTTTTTTACTTCTAGCACGTGAAACGGAAACATACAATTGACCATGTGTAAACACAAGTTTCCTGAGGAATAAACCAACTTCTGAAAGTAACTGTCTTTGACTTTTGTTAATCGTCATAGCAAAGTACATATCCATTACTATTAATGGATAACAAAAAATCAAGATATACTAATTTCAAAAAAGTGTCTTTTTTGAAACTACATATCCACTACTATTAATCGATAATAAAAAATCAAGATGTACTAATTTCAAAAAAGTGTCACATTACAATAAAATTTATACCAAAACGTAGATAAAAATGAGACGGTCGTAAATATATAATTATTTTTTTTCTAAACAAAATATATCACAAGTTATTAAACATATTTTATAAACAACTTATAATTAATTACATCAATTTAATATTTTTATAAAACCCCCTCGCATTTTCTTAAAAACCCCTCATAATTTTCATCAAGCCCCCTCTTGATTTAAAAATGAATTTCAAATTAGGAATTGATTGATTTTGCAATGGAGAGTTTCTATTCCTGGATTAAACTTGATTTAATAGTTACTTTTGAAAAATTTACATCTTTTATATATATATATATAGAAATTGGATCAATAAAGAACCACTTCTTAAACAAAGAACCTAAAGAACCAATCTGAACCATTGGATCATCAAAATCAATGGATGAGATTGATTGATGGCAAAACTGTAATTATTATGTATTAATTTAGAAAGAATTGGGCAAAAATGTAATTACCCCCCCCCCCCCCCACACCCACGATTTAAAAAAAAAACCCCATAAACTTTAAATTGCCATAACTTTTTAAGTTTTGTGAATTTAATCAAAAAAATTATACAATTCTTTTAGTTTTTTAATTCTTTCAAACAAGATCACTCTTCCTATACTTTTCTAAAAAAATTTGAAAATGAATTTTTTTTTGCATTTTGGCAGCTGTACAGGAAAAAAAAAACCCTTTTTTTGCATTTTGGCAGCTTGTCGCTAAGAGCTGAATGTCGTCGCAAAAGGTTCGTCTCAGATCAGAAATTAGCGACGATAAAGTTAAATCTGTCGTCGCAGATAAGCAAAGTCGTCGCTAATGACATTGCAGTCGTCGCAAATGGTTCGTCTCATATAATAAATTTTGCGTTTTTCGTTTTTTGCATTTTGCATGTTTATACGGATTTACGTTCTGCATTCTACATGTTTTTTGCATTCTGCATTCTGCATTTTTTTGCATTCTGCATGTTTTTTGCTTTCTTCATTCTTCATTCTGCATATTTTTTGCATTTTGCATTCTTCATGTTTTTTGCATTTCTGCATTCTGCATGTGTTTTGCATTTTGCATTCTTTCATTTTCATTCTGCATGTTTTTTGCATTTTGCATTCTGCATGTTATGTACAGATTTTGCATTTTGCATTTAAGTTTGAATGAACTCAGCTCAAAATGCAAATTACAGATTTTACATTTTGCATTTAGGCTTGAATGAATCAAACATCTAAGATTTTTGCATTTTGGGCTTGAATGAACCCAGCTCAAAATGCAAACTACGAATTTTGCATTTTGAGTTTGAATGAACCCAGCTCAAAATGCAAACTTTGCATTTAAAAAAAAAAGTTTCAGAAATATATCAAGTCCGGTCTAGTTTGAAAGATGACGAAAAACTGAATCTAATGGTATAATTTTTTTGTTAAAATTGTTAAAAACGAACAAGTTATGATCATTTAAAGTAATTGGGGTTTTTTTTTAAGTTTGTTGGGGAGGGGGATTTGCTTGGGCTGTAGGCGCCAATTTTTTTTTTATTTTTAATTTCCTTTTTTGTCCTTATACTATGTGACACATGTCATCACCAGAGAGGTTCTTTAGGTTCTTTGTTTAAGGGAGGTTTTTTGTTTAACCTTACCCTATATATATATATATATATATATATATATATATATATATATATATATATATATATATATATATATATATATATATATATACACACACACAATTACACATATATCCTAATTCCTAACAGCCGTACCTCCCTAGTTCCTACACACAAATCTATAAACTCAATACAAACTAATTCAATATCTAACCCGGCCCATATCACACATGCATGTATATACATTGATATATACACACAAGGTTTACACACATATCAAAAGGTTATTTGGTTGGAGGTGTAGTGGTGAGATGAGGGTAACGGTGTAGGTGACACGATTATAAGGCTAGGTTGTGTGCGCATTTAATATTATAATAATCCATTTAATATAAAGGTGTTTATTGAATCAAAACCTATGTGTAAAATATAAAAGTTTAAATAAAAATTGTTTTTTGTGCATGATTTATTTTGATCAGGAGTCAAGATTGGTTTTCACAGTTCTCGCATAAAAAGTAGGTATCGTTTAAACCGTTCTACATAATACACACACATAATAAGCAATAATTCGCTGATATTATGATATATGTTATATTATATACTATAACAATTACTAGGAATTGATTTGACATGTGAATAGTAACTATTTAAAATCTAATAATATAATACAAAGCAGCAAGATTTAACAAAGTGTCTCGAATTGGTAAGGCTCTCTCACTCTAACCTCTCCATCATCTGTTCAATCCTTGGTGTTGACACTTTTTTTTTTTTTTTTTTTTTTGTGTGTTCCAAACTCTTGAAACGCCTATTAACTTATCTGGGACTAACCCCATTCAATGTCTCCTATATGATTACTTATTATTTTGTTTTTATTATTATTATAATATATCAATAATTACTTTTATAATTATTTAATTTTCCTTTTATAACTTTTTTATATTATGTTTGGAATAAAAAAGATTTTATATTTATGACCATATAATTGTTATCTATGTTTTACTACAAGCCTTATTGTAATACGACATCTATCTAAATTATGTATTTTTCGAATTATAAAACAAAAAATTGTATTTTGATTAAGAAACATTATACTACGTTAAAATTCACGTTAACATTCACAAAGAAGTGAATCGATTATAACTCCTTATCTAATAGTTGGTACTCCTTTTTTAATTTTCATATGTGTACAAATAACTCTGTATAATTGATAAGGGAAAAGGATGTATGCAGCTACAAGCACCTTATAATTAGTGATTAAACATATTACTCTTTCTTTTCTGTAATGTAACCCTATTATACTTTTTTATAGAGGTTAAATTTTTAATTTTTTATATAATAAATAACTTTATGTATATGTTTGCACAAATTTTAATTTCTTCATGTCTTTAATTAGAGAATTAGAATAGTTCCGGGAGAGTTTTTTTTGAAAATTTTTCTTTGTTCTTGAAACGTTAAATGTTATATTGAACGTAAAACAAAAAATTAATTCTGAATATTTTTTTGACAAACCAAATAACGTGAATGTACTACGAGTTCTTCAAAACAAAATTTCACCATATACAATCTAAAATATTTGTATTTAAGCGTTAGTCTTAATACTATTCCCGCTACAATGTGCGGGTCTAAATCACCTAGTTAATACCTAGAACAAAAGAATAGTAGGAAAATAGTTTATCTTACATAGTTATATGAATTATAAAGTTCTCATAGAATTATTGAAGAAAAAAAGTTTTGAATTAGTTCTTCGTAATCGATACTCTTCAAGGTCTCGTTATCAATAGTTATCATTGTCAACCCATTAAGTTTTTCCTTGTGACATCTGAATTATAATTATATATATAGTATTTTTCTTCATTCTTGAATGATAAATTAGTTTCCCTAAAATATGATTTATGAGCTTATATAATTATTACTTTAAA
Organism: Pulicaria dysenterica; assembly: GCA_947179395.2. NCBI lineage: Eukaryota > Viridiplantae > Streptophyta > Magnoliopsida > Asterales > Asteraceae > Pulicaria > Pulicaria dysenterica. Next base: position 96,554,153 of record OX359290.1, on the reverse strand, counting down.
TATGAGCTTTCCAGTATATTATTAAATTTAAATGACTTTTGAGAAATTATAAAATTATATATTATACGTATATAAAAAAATTGGACCCATCTAAAACATGACCCATGTGTAGTAACACCTTGTATACTCCTTTAAAGACATCTTGTGTTTAATATTTATTGTATTGTTTTTTTATAATAAAAAATAGTTTTAACTTATTATAACACGTGAACCCATTTTGAGGATAAAGTAAAACCTAACGTCCTAAACTTAGGTTAAATATTACACCAATATTCTTATAAAACATCTAAATTGTCATACATATCCAAATACTTAACTTTATCATAATTAAATATTAGAAAAATATTATGTACAAATTATTGTATGTGTAAAATTACTAAATTACCTATCTCTACAAACAAAATATCCAACCTCTTGAAACGTTTTTTCATCAATGTCTTTTCTTCATTAAAATTTGACTAAGGAATTCTTATAAAAACAGTAGAAAATCAAATAAACTTATAATTATCTTCAAATACAACTCTTATGACAACTTACAATTTTCATAAACTAATTAAATATTCAATATCATAAATAAATATTCATATATTTTATTTTTCATTAGAAAGCAATTTATTTCTAGAAAGAATAAACTTATTTACTAATACTAGTTTATAAACCCGTACACGTACGGGTATTACAAAAGTAAACTTAAAATATATATCAAAATCACAAAAAAAATTATATGCACTTTAGGTCAGCCCACCTCGTTAGAACCATGCCAAATTTAATTGTTTTGACCGATAACCAATATTTGATCACAAGTAATAGAATTTCTATACACGCCGAAGCTAACATAAAAAATTTACCAAGATTTTATTTCAAAAAAGAGAGACATGCTGCCGTGTTCACCGACATAGACAATGTCTTTTATTTTAAATAATTGAACGCGTCACAATAAAATATACATAACCAATATTTTAACACAAGTAATAAAATTTCCATGTACTCTAAAGCTAAAAACAAAAACTTATCAATTTATAAGTTGCATTTAGACTATCATAAATATCAAACCATTTTCAATTAAATATCAAACCATTTTACAACAAAATATGTGCCTACGTCAAGTGGGCATTCATCTTACATAAATAGGAATAAAAATTAGTCTAAATATTACTATAACGATAAGTTGATAAATGAATTTAAATGCATATCGTTAGAGTATTATGTATAACCTCTTTTGTTCTATAGCATATGAACCGAGTTTTGTTGGTTATCTTCATCCTTGCCATTAAGAATATAAAAATTACCCTTTTTGTTCTATAAGCATGACATTGAGCTTGACATCTTTTACTTCACCTTTCTCTTCTACTAAACTTAACCGGAGATTATAATCAACGGAGAACAACATGATGATTTCATTTGCACACGCACAAAAACTCAATACGGGTTAGTATAAAAAGAGACCAATGTGCATAAAGAACAAATATGCATTGTGTTCCTACTATACAGTAAACACAAAACACATTTCAACATCCAACCAAGAGCTCCCCCAAAAAAAATTTAGATAGGTAAAATTATAGATCTCAAGTAAAAGGAAAATGCGTCAAACTCAAATGGATTAACCATGTCAAAACCTGCCCAAAGTTTTCTAAAAACAACTGGTAGGTGGACCAATTAGTATAATAAAACAACTTATGATATAACTTGTGGAGATTGTTTTTTCAATGACAATTCCCAGCAAGATCTCAAAAATTGAAGTGTGGGTTTGCCTCTAACAGAGTAGAAATAGAGAGTGAATAACTACACACTTAAAACCTTATTTTTCTAGTGACATCGGTTTCTGGAGGTGTTTGTACATACAAAATAAATACTAATTTTTGTCTTGGCTCGTGGTTTTCAATTTGAAAAAACCAACCAAAAACAAAATGAGAAACTCGGAAGTGAAGGCATCTTGTATAAGGAGATCTTAATAAGCAGGGGAACATAACAATGTAACACTCATACTGTGAACAATTCTCATGTCCTTTAGTCACAAAAATAAGCATATATCATGATAAGCTCACTAATTTAAACTATAAAAAAACAGATATAATTACCTTTTGACACTAATTCAAACTATAAGAAATTGAAAAAATTACCTTTTGATCTTTAGATATCAGTATTGACATGAATATATGATAGTGGTGATACATGAATATATTGAAAAAATCAAAGCACAAAGCAAATGAGGTTGAATAATATAACTCATGAAAGTGTCTGTACAATTAATCAGGTTGAATAATCACAAAACCCAAATACATGGCACCAAATCCAACTTCTTCTAACATATTAATAATAGTCATTGAAGAAAAAGACTTTGCAGGTGAATCGTAATCAGTTTACTTAAGAATATGCTCACACATTCTATTCACGAATACAAACATAAACTAAATTGAGGTAGATAGAAAACTAAATTAGATATTTCTTCATTAGGATGAATGAAATCATGAAAAGTAACAAAACCTTACCACCAATATCTGCAAGAGGTTAGGTAAATATTTTCACTTGTTTGAATCACCATCATTTCAATAGTCCCCTCTTTATGTCAATTCAATACTTGAATAGATGAATTTATCATGTCTCATAATCTGGTGCATGATCATGAATGAAATTCCCACATACATTAATTGATTTCATACATGATTTAGCATAAAATACTTCACAATCATATGTGAATCATGAATAGGAAGTACGAAAAACTTCAAACAAATAACTAAAGTATCTACTATGGATAGAATGATTGAGTAGAAAACCTTATGTTGGTAAACTGAAGTAACAGCGACATTGAAGATCAAGTTTCTTACTTTCTTACCCTTAAGAAACAAAAACCGAAAAGCAAAATTCAATTAGGCTTGACCAAAATCATGTAATGCGGCAAAAAAAACAGATTATTGAGCAACTGAAACATAGAAGCAAAAACACTATTTTTTATCATATAATATTTGTTAAGGTGATTATTGAACACAAATATAAAATAAAAGATGGTCTTCACCCTTAAACTCTGATTAGAAGGTGATCTTTAGCATGAATTATGTTTTATTCTCCAATATTTGTGAAGGCATTTAACAATTACATAGCAAATAATAGATCAAAAACCCAATGTACAGCTTGAAAGCTTAGGGCATTCTTTTTGAAAGATTTAATTTAAAAAGCAGGGATGAAGCACAATATAATTGGTTAATTGTGGTTGTTATAAAAATGCATTTTAACTTCTTCGGTATTAGATGCTTGGGAAGTAATATTTAAAAGGGATCTAAATTTAATAAGTATCTAAATTGTATCAAATAGGCGATATAAATGTTACGCAAATATCATAAATTTTGATCGATTGATTGAACTTTATGCTAATAGTTAACCATGTGTTTCTATTAATAGAATGTAATGCTTCCGCCAAAAGCAACATACACATAAATGACATCTTTGAAACAAAATCCAAAGATCCAAAGATCATCAAAACAAAATGTAACTAAAATATATCAGAGATGATAATGCTAATATGTAACTAAAAAAAATCCATAATAGTTGAATCTGAATAGCAGAATAGGCCTTGCTATCCCTTTGTGATAATATTGTCAATAATCCAAGTCACATTAAAGCATTTTTTAAATTCTTAGCAAAACATAAAACATGCAAAAGTCATGCTAAAGATGAAAAATCGAACTTCATTACCTCTCCAAATCAAGTCTTCCAATGCCTGACTTCCATAGACAGGTTTGCACATATTTATATCAATTTTCAGAAATCAAAGTTATAATAGAAGTAGTCGATCAATTTCTCCATTGATTCTGATGTATTATTTAGCCCATAAGATAAACTATATGATTCCCCTTGAGTTTTCATAGACAACTCAAACATCAAGAAACTAAACCAATGTTGCAAATAGAGGAACAAACAACAAAAATAGTCATACAATGTACTAACTTATAGATAGTAGAAGTAAGGTGCAAAACACAAAGAAGAAAAACAGTGCTCGTCTAGCTAATAATTCCAGTAAAAGCTTACCAATGCACATAGAAACAACACCAAATCGGTAGTCTCTACCATGACGCCTCATCTCATGCAGTAGAGTCGCAACATACCGCACCCCTGTAAAAAAACTCGAGAATTAGACAAGAGAATTTTGTCCAGGGCAGTGGCTTGTAAATTCAACATTACTACACCGAATAATATTTTGTTATTTATTCGATGGTCAATATTTCAGGGGACAATAAATGCGAAGGACACCCAACTATTTAACTTCTTCACCAAGGCCGCTCAACTATTAAAACTACGTTATAGGCATGTATTGGTTATTTGGTTTTCGTAAATACAACACCCACTTGATGAATGATGATCTTCAAGACCACAAATCATCAGATCCTTCCTAATTATGGTTCACATGCCCATATATTGGTAATTATTTAGTCATGCTCATGTTGCAATTGAACTTATACTACTGTGAGGTAAGTGTATAGATGATAAGAAACATGAATTAAATACAGAGAACAAAAGCACTTATCAGCGGAGCTTTATATTTCACAATTAATCTGTTCATAGCACATAGAATCGACATCCCTTTTCTTACACGTTCTGGTAATAATAATTCAAACTTATGATCCCTGTCCCCACATAATGTTGATGAATCATCTACACAATAGGTCCTTAATTTTACAGTTTTGTGATACATATATATATCAAAGATTAGACGAAAACTTAATCCAAAAGAAAGATCTATTTGAAAGAGGGCGGAGCAGACTAAAATTGTATGGTAGCGATGGAGATGAAGAAAATGAACCTGCCAAATCGTTGCATATCTTCAATTGTTTAATCGATTCCCCCTTTTTCTGTCTTCACTTCCGCTGAGGAAGAACTGACAAATATTGCGGAGGAAGAATCCCGAATATGAACGATGGATTCGGAAATTTTCAAATTAGTCGGGTGATGAGGGTACCCGAATCGACAGAGGACCCGCGTGTTTTTTAAAAATGGAGTTTGCCAAAATTGTTTTCTAAAATTGAAGAATTGTGAAATTGAGGGTTGTGATTGGTTAATTAAAATTGATTAATTGGTTAATTTTAGTAAATTGGTAAGCCTTTTATATATAGATATAGATTACATATAATTTCCGTATGCAATATGTTTAATCACTCACTCACTTTTAAATAAAAAATTAATTAAATGACTAACATATCCCTCCATTGAAGTGTTTAGAGCATGAAAAAAGCAAGCTCCAAACCCAGCAAACTTAATAACAATAGAGTATTAGCTGTTTTTCTAATAAGAGTTATTTTATATTCTTCCCATGGAACATAAGAAATAAAAAAGGTTGTTTACACATCCATGAAAAAACACCACCACAGATCGAAGAAATAATGTCTCCTTTGATCAAATTAAAAGTAAGAATAATTCACAAGTGTAAAAATACGCCATAACCAAACAAACCCGTATTCCATTCACTCTGAAAAACCATAATTAAGACATACACATTCATTGTGAATCATCGCCAAAATGCATAAAGAACGAAAACTTTACCCTAATATCCAGTTTAAATCGACTGGTACCCACTACTACACATACCAAATTCTTATGCTAAGAAAAATACATATAAATATTTTACTTTAATTTAAAGTCATCTGTTGCTATGCAACTATAAATACTAAAGTATAATAGGCCAATATATCACAGCGTTTTATGACTACAATTTTTGTATCCAAGGGTTTCGCCATACTAAAAGTTTTCACGAGCTCATTTGAACCCCTTAGCAGAGTGACATGGACATACCTCAAAATATGATAACTGAAAATCAACTTAGGAAAATAATCGTTAAATAATGAACTGATGTAAATTCCTTGATTGTTTGTTTAACATTCAGGCTGAGAGATAAATGTGTAGTAAGAATGTACTCTTTGCTTGTACACCTGGTTACTGCGCCTGGTTTTTGTTCTGTCTTCTCTTGCCTTGTCTATAACTATGTGTCGACTTCCTGAATCTGACCAACTGCAACAGTATGGTACATTATTTGATTTGGGTTTTGTTTGATCTCAAACGGGTTGAAGTCACCCAAGTCGATTTTGAATGCCAACTTTCAATTTAGTTCAAAGATTTAGATTACTATTTTTGTGATAATATTCTGTTTGTAATCATAATATGCATTCATTGTTTATTAAAGAAATGGGAAAAAAAGGTGTTTCCAAGTGAACAACCTGTAATGACGCGTTCCATAATCTGAACCCGTTTTGATCCGTTACCCAACCCGACCCACCCATCTTGAACCTACACTAGATAGCAAAGTGGTTTAATGAGAGAAAAGAAGTCTCACCTGCAAGATCTACTGCTAAGTTTGCTTGAGCATCTGCATCCGAGTTCAAGTCCTAGGAGAAGGAAAAGGATAAGAAGATTACAAAGGTTAAGAAAATAAATGTTGCATCTATTACATAGAAACCACACTGATTTTCATTTTTTAGGCTATTCAAAAATAAAATTGCAGCATTAACATTTCTGGGAGGTTTTCTAGGTTTGAATTAGCTCTTTGCTAATACTCCAAATAAATTGCAAAACAACGACACGGGTTGGGTTCAGAAGACTTGCAGTCATTATTATTGAATAGCATTTTGGACATTGACAAATAATCACACGTTTCAAACTATATGTATGATCAAATGTCACAATTTTCATAGGAGGCAAACATTAAAGTTGCAAAATTTTAATTTATTGAGAAGTTTTAGTTATTGAATCCATTTGCTCATTGCCATACATCACATAACATCGATAATATTTATCTGCCATGATAAGACTCGGCCTTATTTTGTTATTATCAAAGGATAGTTTAGGCATTTAATTAACACCTAGTAGGTTTCCTATAAACTATAAACATAATTTTCACAGGGACAGAGGAAAATTATATATATTCTCTGACTTCTCCCATGAAAATTGCAAAATTTGACTTGAAACATAGTTTTAGGAAAATGTTTGCTTACTAATCAAATATCTCACTGACTCCTTTAACATACAGTATAAAAATATCTTGACCAAGTAAAACAAGATGATGAGGACAAAGTAGGTAGATGTGCAAAACCAGTATAAGGTTTCAAATTACATAGGACAATATGTTTCAAATGTAACACATTATTACCAAAAAGTAGAAAGAATATAAGCACATGAAATGTGTGATCTTACCCTCAAAACATGATCGATCTGGAAACAGAGGAATCTATCCTTTAGCCTCTTTGCTTCTTCATACAACTTGCTAATGTTCTGGTTTTTCACCTTCCATAGACCTTGAACCTGTACCATTGAATTTTGTTGTCATATAAAAATCAAGATAGTCTTTGCGGTCCCAACACAAGCATTTTGAAATGATGACAATGAGTAACTTATTATAAGGTTTCGATAGAAGGAAATATTAGCACATTGTCACAAGACATCCCAGAAGTGGAGATTGTTACAATTTTCATTGGCTAGTTGTGAGTAGGAGAACATAGAAGATACCTGCATGCAAACAAGTTTAGAATCACCCAGAACTCGTATGCTTGTAAACCCTTTGCTAAGAGCGTATTTCAACCCTAGAATAATAGCTCGATATTCAGCAACATTATTAGTTGCTACACCCAAACCTTCACGCAGTCTACAAATCTACAGAAGGTAGAGTTGTTGAGTATCATAGGAAAAGAAAAACAAAATAATCGCAAAAAATCATGGTGGCATCTGGCTTGTACCAAATTCCCATCATCAGATCGTAAAACAGCTCCTGCCCCAGCTTGTCCAGGATTTCCTTTAGACGCACCATCAAACTCAAGAATACAAGTACGCTGTAAATTAATTTTGCAATTAGTCAAATACCAGTAAAAGCAAACCAAAATCTAATAGTAATATTGAGTAGCATGAAAAGGGTGACAATTAAGAAGTTTTCATGCATGCATTAGGTATCACAAATTCATAATTACTACTCACATTAGTAGTTAGAGCTTGGTTTGCAAGATGTTCCAACTTAGCATGCTTCCTTGCAGGATCAGTTGACATAGACGTCAATCCAAAGGCTTCCTTTTACAAAACAACATTATAAATATAAGAAAAAGGAGAGGAAAAGCAATATACTTGATATAACTACAACTTACAAGTAAACCCAGATAAAATACAAGAGAAGGAAGAATTCTGCTAATTGGTATTTCAAAGGCGAAAGCATAACAGTTGGTTAATCTAGTGTCAGTATCGTGATCCTTGTATATATGGTTATGTTATAAAAATTCCCAAAATTAGCAATTAAAAAACTAATCATTTTTGCTTATTGCTGCTTAAGAAACATCATTTGTTTAATTTTTTTTTAAAAAGATCTGTGGTAAAGAAGACGTGTTATTGTTTGTAACACTGGGGGAAAAGGTGCACTACAGTTCTTAACATGATACACTTAACTTACCCCAGTCTGAGATCCCAAAGCTTCCTGAAATCTTCTTTTAAACAAATGATCACCTGATGGTTCTCCTAAAGCAAAATGTGGTTGCTGCAGGAAAAGATGATTTATTTATGTTGCAATTGTACAACTGAACTTATAACTTCATATATTTGAGGATCAGATTTTCTAGCATCTCAATTCGAACGACTGAGGAAAGAATTGCATCTTTTGTATGTGACATTTATTCCAAATGAGTTGCATCTTGGTTGGAGCACAGCAGACTAAAAGATGTACTATTTTGTTCATCGTTACTATAATTCTCTTAAGTTTGATACAGGTAGAGGAACAATGCTTCATTTCTTCAAATGGGTTTAGTAACAAGGGTAAGGGATCCATGTTGGAGACAATTATAGTGTTTTTAATAGGTGTGGAAAACCTAGTCAAGACTTGTTGAACATGAATCTTTATCTAAGTACTGATTGTCTTTGATTGTTATTTGAACAAACCTGAAATGCTCCAAAGGACCATAAAAATCCTCTATTTCATTTTTTTCCCCTTTACACTATTTGTGGTCAGGATTTTGCTAATTTGGAGCAAGATAACTTAAGGCACGAAAGATGGTTAAAAGAATAAGGATGTGATTTTCCATGTGTTGGTATGTTGATTAGCTTGCAATACTTGTTGCAATCAATACAGTTGAACATTTTCTATGATTACTTATGTCAAAGATATGTACCACAGTTAATATGTTTAATAATAGTATGATTGCTTTCACAAAACAACTTTAGGCATTGAATGATTGAACATCGTATAATTTTTATTTTCTAATACATTTATCACCGTAATATTATACAATAGTTCCATCAAATTATATTCCTTTGCGTTTCATTTGATTAACTTATGTAGTTATGTTTAGTTTGATGTGTTGTAAACTTCTACTGTCTCCAAGCACTTCACTTTGAAGAATATATTGAGCCATCACCTACTCAAGATGTGACTAGGTCAGTCCATTTATATACCTCCTCTGACAGTAATGAAATTCAATGAGGATATTCTGAGAGAACCGGAAGTTGCAAGTCAATCAAAAGCTCATATATATCAGATTAGCCAAGCAGGCAATCAATATGTATCCTTCTAAGTGCTTAAAAGAAACAAGATATATCTTGAATCATTTATGTGGCCAAATAGACAACTCATTAACTACAAAATTCAAATTTGCGTTAATAGTCTATCTTACCTGAAAGGGACATGGCACAAGATTTCCAAATATTTCTTCTGTTAGATCTGCAGCTTTGATTGAATAAAGTGCATTTTTAAGCCCACAAGAAATCATATAATCTTCAGCTTCCTTGGGCATGGTGTAGCCTTTATACACACTGACAGGAGGATCACATACCTATCAGAAGCACACCAAGGCATATGAGCAAAAATCTTTTCAAAAAATCTACTTTTACCTCCAATTACATTCACCAACAAACTGCTCTATCATAAATATGACATTGGCTACAAACATGCAGGTAATATATAAGCTTATACGTGAACAACAAAGCAAGTATCAATGCCCTTCTGCCAAAAGATTATTCAACCTCCACGTTTCTTAATAACTGAAACAAGAATTTTGGAAATTACCAACTCACAAGCAAACGCATACAAAATCCCTTTACGGACTATGAAGAAAGCATTCCCTCTTATAACTTCACTATACATTTCCACACATCTACTAACTCCGTTTACCTTAAGCTCTAGAAAAAAGCATACTGGATTAGCTTACTGTCTATGCAACAATTTATCAACTAATGCCTACAAAACATAAATTAACAAACTAGGGATGTGTTGTGTTAGAAGCATGTACCGAGGATCCAACTTGAGCCTGACAATCACTTAAATTCTTGTACACGCCAACAAGGTCCCCTTTACGGACTACAAAGAAAGCATTCTTCTCGTCTCCCAGCATTTTCTCTGATTTAGAACCTGATTTCTTTTTCTTGGATTTACCAACACCAGTGGCTTTATGAGTAGAGTAACAACAACTAGCACGAAACCTTGTCAAAAGAAATCCATTCTCTGCAGCAATGATTGCAGCATGATGATTAATTCTTCTTCTCAGGGATAAACAGGTAATTCCACTAGATAAACACCTAGCAACAGTCGCCCTTGCAAATAAAGCCGTGGAACATGCATTATAAAAGGAGTTCATTACAAAGTAGTTTCTCCCAAAGTTCTCTCCAGACTTTCTGTAACAATAAATTCTTTTTATCACCAGCTAAAGATTTTCTCTCTTTATGAGTGTTAAACAACAAATTTCTGGAGCAAAATATTATTATTAAAGTTAACAGCTTTTTGTTCACTAGAGGAAATACCTAAACTGATCCGGATCAAATTGAGTTATCACTACAGTTCTCAAGTGTTTCGACATGAAATTAGGTTTGGTTTAGAATCAAAACAATGAACTTGAGATGATTTCGTATAAGAATGTGAAATATTGACAAGTTGAATAGAACTTACATTTGAAAGATAGCGAAATGGATGAAATTTAGGAGAGGATAAACTTTGAATCAGGAGAAAAGTTAGATAGAAAATTATACCAGGTTATTCCACTTTTGTCCGTCAATGCCGCCGACGGCTAAGAGCGGCGGGTGCCCCCTCTAGTGACGATCGGCGGTGGAGACTTTAGCTAGGGTGGGGGGTTTGGCGGGCTAAAGCGCAAATTTTCTGCCCTTCCTTACTTCTAAAGTGAATTTCAGGGTTTTTAATCTATTCGGTGTGGGGAAGACGACCTCTATGACAACTTCGGCTCCGACTCGGTTTAGCTGTTGGCATGTTTATAAAGTCAGTTACAACTCACAAGTGTTTATAAAAAGTGTATAAGACATGAGACTGTTAGGTTTATAAAAGTGTTTATAGACAAAAGTTCATGCGAGAACTGTTGTTAGCGCGAGAACCGCGAGAACCAATCTAAGCCGTCCAATTCCCCCTCCTTCAATGTCATTGTCCACCCATGAAATCCTTACATACACCCTGCCACACTATATCCCTCCACGCTCTCCATCCATGATACTTCTCATATCCAAGAAACGGCTGAGATTGGTTCTCGCGGTTCTCGCACTAACAACGGTTCTCGCATGAACCCTCCCCAGTGTTTATAAATATGTTTTATTCTATGTTAGGTTTAAAAGTACTTAGGTGCTGTTTGGTTTGATGGATTCCTTAGGAATTGGTGGGAATTGGAATCCAATTCCACCAAAATCATGTGTTTGGTTCAAAAATAAGAAAGGAAAAGGATTCTGAAAGATGGATTACATTCCTACAACTGATGGAATTTAAAATCCTTCCCTCACCCCATGGAATCTAAATTCCTGAGTTGAAGTCATACCACATCGACCAGAGGGCGACGGGCTTCAACGGTGGGTCGTCGACGGCGACCAAAGGACGACGGCTAAAGGCCTTCGACGGTGACCAAGGGCGGCGGCGATCTAGGGTTTCGACATACGACGACCAGTGAGGTGGTGGCGACGGCTAAAGGCGTTCGACGGCGACCAAGGGCAACAGCGATCTAGGGTTTCGACATACGAAGGTGGTGGCGACGACTATCGCTCTTTGACGGCGACCAAGGGCGACGGCGATCTAGGGTTTCGACATACGACTACCAGTAAGGTGTTGGCGATCTAGGGTTTCGACAACGACCAAAGGGCGACGACGACGGCGATCTAGGGTTTCGAACGAGGTAACCTCTTCTTCTCTTCTTCATTCTTCTTTTCGATGGTGGTGGTGAAGGTGACGGCAGTGAGATGGTGGTGAAGGTGGCGACAGTAGTAAGGGCGGCGGTGTAGGTGGTGATGGTGGTTTGTGGTGGGGAAGTGAATTCCATTTCCTGATGTTACCAAACACAACATTGAAGGATTTAGATTCAAATTCCAAATCCCTCAAAATCCAATTCCTTCCCAAAATCCAATTCCTTCAAAAACATTCCATCAAACCAAACACTACCTTATATTTGTAAATGTCTGTGAAATGAGACTGTTATTTCTTTAATTTTAAGAAATATCTTATTTATGATATTCTTTTTAATTTTAAACTAAATTTAACAATTTAAGTAAAAATATCAAATATTTATATTCAAAATATTAATATCCGATATCTAAAATATTAATATCCAACAATCTCACCCTACCTCCAACCTCTTCCCTACCCACCCCACCCCACCCCACCCCACCCCTAGCTATCTACACCACCCTACCCACCCACCCCACACTTACATACCCTACCCCACCCCTACCTACCCACCCACCCTCCCCAACCCACGGACCCTACCCACCCCACCCTAACCCACCCACCCACCCCACCACACCCTACCCCACCCCTACCTACCTACCCCACCCCATGCCAACCTACCCACCCCACTCCACCCCCACCCTACTCTACCCCCTAAACCACATTAAATCTTTACATTAAAAATAGTGTTGTGCATATAATCTTAAAAAACATTTTAACTCCTCTTTAGTAATTATATTTCTTTATTCTTTAAGATGACAATATGTTTTAAAAGTTTTAAAATAAAATGTTTTTTAAAGCATGAAATTAATTGGATTATTGAAAGATAGAAAAATTTGTTTTTTATAAACGATAACTTTGCCCGCCTTTAAACAATCCATTTTTGCTTGCCTCTCACCAAAGTTCGTACTTTAGGTAAGCTAGAGTAGATATTCGAAAATTCGAAATCTCCGAATCGGGGTGATAAACATAAGTTCGTCTTCCGGACCGGAGAAGAGGAAGAATCAAGGCATTCCACTTCCTACTCGCAGTATGCTCTTTATGATCTCGGTAATTGTGCATAACATAATTGAAATATATTTTAATCTCTATTTAGAATGATGTGCATACCAAATAGAAAATTAACTTATTTTATAAAAAAAATTAATACAGTTTAGAAGGTTAATAATTAGATGGATATAATTAATCTGGATAAAATGGACTGTTAGGAAAAAGAAAATATTACATGACTTTATAAAGTAGTATAGATATAGATAATATTCGGCAAAAGCTTTCGTTGCAACAAAAAGGTTAATTACATCATACTTATTCCTCCTCTCTAAATAAAACTCCGCACCAAAACTAGGGGTACTTGAATATCGTAAGTCGTAACCCAGGGATAAGAAAAACCAAGAATGGAAATAATTATACCAAAGTTTAAGGGTTATCGACTTATCGCCGATCGATTTGCTCAATTTTTCTCCCCTTTAACCTTGCCGACCTACGCTTTCCACTCTACTGGGAGTTGCCGCCACGTAGCCCAATCACTTGTACAATTCTAACATCAAGAGAAGAGTCACTTAAAGACTTTTATTTGAAAGTCAAATAAGCCATCATCGATGTTCTTGGAGTTGTTATAAAAAACTAGCCAGTTCATGTTGCTCCATATTAGATAAAAGAAACAACACACCATTGCTTCCCGCCTAACTTTAATCTTTGACATTTCTTGCAAATTGTTGAAAGTTGACGAAGAGACGAGGGAGCTTATGGTTCCACTTGCCACCATCTAAGATCTTTCTTCAACAAAGTTTCGACTTAAGGGTAGTGAACAACTGAACATTCACATGATCAACTGTCTCAATGGCGTCCTCGCATCTTGGACATAAGGTGTAGACCCACTCTCTGTAGGCAGTGACGAATCTAGGATTTATACACAGGGGGTCCAACATGTAACAAGATGATCGAGTCGGAAAAATAGTGAATAATGAATAAAAATATTTTTTTAATTACGGGTCGGGTATTTATATATTTATTAAAAGCATTGTAAATACATACATAAAATTAAACGTATGTAACATAATCAATACAAATTATCAATATAATATATTAAAAATAATACCAAACGTGATTTAATATACTCTAATATCGTAACCTAACCAAAAGCTAAAAAAGCTAACATATTCATATAGCCTAAACTTTACCTCTATCTTGTCACATAAACGTTACATCACTTTTTTATTTTTCTTTCTCTTTTACCTTAATACCTAATATAGTCTAACTAAATATTGTCTTACTTTTAGACATGCACCCTAGTCTCTAATTTAAGACATCTTTTTTTATAATTTAATAATATTAAAATCACTTAGGAAATATAAAAAGTAGACCTTATAACCAATTAGAAGTAATAAAAACATAGACTAAGGTGTCTAATATCTTTAGCATAGGATGTATGAATCACTATCATTTCTTATAGACTTTCCTACTTTATGTTTGTTTTCTTAATATTTGTTCTCCTCATGAGTCAAGTCCAATACAGGAGGGGTCCTTTTAATTTCTTAAGGGTGGTCCAAAAATTAACTATATATATACTACTTAAAAAAAATTTATTTCTATATGGGGTCCATGCACCCCACTTATCACTTCTTGCATTCGCCTCTGTCTGTAGGGGGTGTTTGTTTTAGTTTATTATGGGCTTATTTTCCGGACTTATTTTTCATAAGCTCATTTTTTCCGGCTTATTTTTCACTAATCCGGTTTATTTTCTTATTGTAACTCATAATAAGCTTAAAAGTCCGAAAATAAGCCGGAAAAAACTAGCTTATAAAAAATAAATCTGGAAAATAAGCCTTAAATAAGCCTGGAAAACAAACACCCTGTAGTGGTCAGATAACGAACCATTATCCTAACCTTGCAAACCTTCTATAACTTCACTTGTTTTAGGTGGAAAAGCTTGTTTTTACTAAACACGGAGAACCTTCGACTATTGTTTTGAGTCACATATAATTTAATTATTAAATTTTTACAAACGGACAAAGTTATTTTTTGAATTATATAACCATAAAATTTTGTTTGTTTCTCATTTAAGCCTTTAAGTTATGTTGTTTTTACGGTTTAACCGTTTTGTTTACCTCTAACCTCTATAACAAGTTAGATGTAATTTTAATCTAGTGTTTTACTAATTTGAAGCACAGCTACTTAGAATTTGTTCCTCGTATGGAAAAACGATATTATTCTTATGTGTCAGTTAGATGTGGCATGGAGTTATGGAATACGCAGGGTGACTAACCACTGCCCACGTGACGTGAAGTTACCTACGCAGGGCATGTGTATATGTATGCATATCAATTAATCATCCTCCCATTCATGAATATCAAAAACATTATGATGCTCATAAACTTCTCAACTTGCCTGGACTTTAAACACTAGAGAGAACCTTAAGCAACAGCAGAGAAAAAAGAAAATATAATCCAAGTAATACTTTTGTTTGAGGAGACACTCTGTAAACTGAAGGTATGTATATATATTTGTTTTACTTTTAATATTTCACCTACCTCCATGCTTCATTTCTTTCTGTCGCTAGCTGTGAACCGGCACCTGAGGCTATCAAGGCAGTATCAACTTATGAATAAAGTGTTTTTTAGATGGTTAAAATTCAGTTAAGAACATAAAATGCAAATTATGTGAGTAGTGTAATTACTGATTGACGATCACAACTATGAATGTACAACAAACCACGTGTGAACCCCGGTCTATCTATCATTAGAAAAATGAATTAGAAAGAAATAATAGAAAGATATATTGTTTTTCATATAAAGATTAAACTCATGATAAAAAATAACTGACAATTAAACCAAGGCATTAAAAAATCATATGGATTAATTCGGGGTCTTTAATTTAGCTTTGATTCATATTTAAATCATTTATTTCTTTTCTAACTTATGAAAAGTTTAAACTAAAAAAAATAGAACTTATGATAAATATACCAGAAAAATGAATAAGTTTATCACTATTTACATATTAACTTACTTTTATCGTGACATTTTGTCATTATTTTTAAAAGTTTTGAAGAACAGATCATGGAGCACAACACTGAGGATGGTTCACCTCATGATGCAAGGTGGCTTGAGCACAACAGTGAGGATGGTTCTCCTCATGCATGGTGGCTTGAGAACACCCATCGTCTTCATCAATCTCAATGGCTGCAGTCAACCATGTCAGGTTTGACTTCATCTTTTTCTTTAAATATAAAGATGAAATCTTTGTTTAAAACCCATTATCTTACAAGCCTTATTATCCTAGAACATAATTGTTTTGAAATTGTGAATAATTTAATGTGAATTTTGATATCTAAAATCCGATGGTTTGAAGTCAAAGAGTGTTAAAACCTTAGATATATTTATTGTTGTTTAATTTGATGCATGTAGACTTGGATAGCAAGATAAAGAAGATGTTAAGTTTGATTGAGGATGATGGAGACACGTTTGCAAAGAGGGCCGAGACGATTCACAAAAAGAGGCCTTTGCTTATTGAATGTGTGGAAGATCTTCATGAATCCTACAAATCTTTGGCTGAAAAGTACAACCAGTTAATCACATCTGATATGTTACCTGTTTCACCACCTGTCTTCGAAAAACCTATCCGTTTTCATGCTAAATTGCAGGGTTCTGATCATGATCGTGAGCAGAACTCGGACTTCGATTATGAAAAAGGTTGGAACGAGTTGGAATCGAACATGATAAAAGTTGTTCCAGATACCTTGGAGCATCAAGCCAGACTAGTAAAAAGGAATGATGAGAAGAGAGAGAGCGTTAACAAGTTGCCAACTCATGTTAGTAAGCTTATCGTTGAGAAAGGCGAATTGAAAGACAACTTAGCACGTTAATCTACCCTCATATTAAGCGGAGCTGATCTCAAATCTGAGAGCAAAAGATGTGATCTTTTATGCCCGAATCACAATGTTAGCCATACCCTTTCGGCTTCGGTCACAAGTGTTGGTTCGTGTGTTTTTTTTTTTTTTTTTTTTGCGGCTTCTGGGTGTCATTGCTATGTAAGG
The DNA here is from genome assembly GCA_947179395.2 of Pulicaria dysenterica. Classification (NCBI taxonomy): domain Eukaryota; kingdom Viridiplantae; phylum Streptophyta; class Magnoliopsida; order Asterales; family Asteraceae; genus Pulicaria; species Pulicaria dysenterica. The sequence continues at coordinate 96,536,961 of OX359290.1, read as the reverse complement.
CTAGTCGATACTTGTTTTATCACGATTGTGTTTCTCGCGTGAATTGTAATAGTTTCATTTGCAAACGTTCGGATAGTCGCAAAAAACCCGAGTTAGATCAATCTATAAATATCATCAACAACCTCTTGAGTCGTAGATTGTGTTTTTGAACTTGTCAAATTATTATGCCAACTTCATAACAAAATTCTGTCAAGCATAAAACCCAAAATGTATATTGTTTGACCTTAAAAAGTCAACCAACAATTGATTTCTTTTCTTTCTACAGCTTAAATTCCATTATCCCAAACACAATGTTTTGCAAGCTTCTGATAGATCTCATTATTTGTCTCAAGAATCTAGACTTTCAACTGAATGGATTATATACTGTGCATGCCAAACGAGAATTCAAACGGAAAAAAAACATTTGTTCTGTTCTAAACAAGACTCGATATGCTCTAAAAAAGAAAAAACAAACGCGAAGGGGTTTCCTCTTGCAGCCTTTGTTGTAAGGACTTTCATCCTTCAAGCATGGCCTTGGCTGCATCAATTAGTATCAGTCTAAATTCTTCCGATGCTCTGCCAAGCACAGTGTATCCTTCTTTGTCTTCCACATCAACATCCGCACCATGTCTAATCAGTAGAAGAGCCACCTATTTCACCATACAAATACACACCAAGAAGTAGTTTGTCACATAAGATGAATTTGATCTGGTCTCATAAACCAAATATAATGTAAAGGAAAGATGATTGATTCCAAGAAAACCAATTATATTTTATGTTTTAAGGTATAAATGCATGCAAAATCAACAGGAGTTGGGTAAATGTATGTATTTTCACCTCTTTGTTATAACATATTACTGCAGCCATAATAGGAGTTTGTCCTGCTCTATCAACAGCATCAATATCTGCACCTTCCTCGATCAAAAGTTCGCATAACTCTGATTTCCCTGTACTTGCTGCACGGTGCAATGGGGTGCATCCAACCTGTATAAGATAAACATCAGACACTTGGCAACCACTAAGAAGATAAACAAAACCCAAACTGCTATTCGCTAAAAGAATGTGCTCAAAACTTGTAAACATCATTATGAAGTTACTAGCCTTGTCCTTTGAATTGATCTTTGCACCATTGGAAAGCAGAATTTCGGCTACTTTCACCCAACCCTTGCTGGCAGCGTAGTGAAGGGCAGTGCGGCCACCGTCATTTTTCAAATTCACATCCGCCCCTGTAATCATTATAATACCATTTTTAGCAGTAAACAAGACTTTTGACCTAACTACTCACCTAACAAGATGATTCTTTTTACCACAAGTACTCTAGAAGTTGAGCCAAAAGATTTATTACAAACTATTTAGGAAACAGATATACAAACCTCGGTCTAGCAAAATCTTGACAATCTCAACATTTCCACTGCTTGCTGCAGAATGCAGCGGAGCCCAACCTTCTTCATCAGCACTATTAATGCCACTAACAGATTGATCAAAAGCTGAAAGTATTTTCACCGCCTGATTTATTAGAAGATTAGAACCTTGAATATAGTCAATCAATCCCCTTATTTATAAGCATTTGATTAAACCAGAAAATTACTATTCTTGTGATCCATCCAGCGTACAGTACTGTAGTAAGATACCAACTTCGTCGCAGACAAGAATTTCAAGTCATACATTAAAAAAACAAAAACAAAAAAAGAAACCTAAAAAACATCCTACAAGTCTAATCAACTTTCACAGCATAGAATGAAGAGGTTTAGCATTGTCTATACTAAAAAACCCAAATCTGTTCATTCATTTTCCTTAAGATACCATTACGAAGTAATAGAGCTATAAAAGGTAATACCTCTGTACGTCCTGAAGAAACGGCGACATGAAGTAGCGATCGGCCGTCTTCGTTACGAAGAGTGAGAGAACGGAGCAGCTGCGGCTGAGAGAGGGACGTGAAAAATGAAACGTCGCCGGATTCGGCGGCTTTAAAAAGATCGTCGTCCTTGATGACCGCAATTTGGTGGCCTTCGGGTACTGAACTCGGAGGATCAATATCCATTTCTGTCGGTGATTTCAGAATTGAAAGTGTCGTTCAGGGTTTTCTTGATGAGTATGCTAGCAAGGCGTCTGCTTGCGAAAGGGGCGACCGAATTAATCTAGCTTAAATTCTTTTAAAAAAATTAAAATTAACACGGTAAGAAAATATATACTCACTTGTCAAAATGTTTTGGTTTACTGTAACACAACTCCCTTTGTGAAAAAACCATTTCTTTTATATTTCCTACGAAAATTCGTAAGAAAATCATTGAAAATTTGTTTTTTACTCAAATTCGTGGAATTTCTCACCGAATTGTTTGGAGGGAAATCTCTTTATGATTCATGATCGTTTAGTGATAACCAATTGAGAAGAAAATCAAGAATTCATAATTCATAATTAGATTGTGACGAAATCACACAAAATCGTTTGACGTTTTGGGACGCAGGCATATAGTTTGGATAGAAGAAACAAAATTAGTGAGTACAATTTTTATCTTTATTAGGGTTTCTTGAGAAAAAACGAAATTATAGGTTTTTATGAAATGTTGAATTCAAATATTTAACTTATTTAAGTCATTTGCGTTTTGAAATGCTTCTTAACTTCTCAAACACATCTAAACTTGTCTTTAATCTTTGATACTTGATTTTTAGTTTTATTTATTTATTAAATTTTAATAATTCTATTTCTTACTTATTTGTCAATTGATTACCCAGTAATTAATTGATATTTGCATATTAGTTTATTTACTAGTTTGCTTAGTATAATTATTTAATTGGTATTTGTATATTAATTTCTTACTTGAAAATTAGATAATTAGTTATCTAATAACAAATTAACGTTTGTATCTTAATTAGTTATCAGATAACTAATTAAGTAACAATTACAGTTTAAATGGGTGCATAACAGAAACTACTTTGCAAGAACTTTTTGTCTAGACTTTAAAAAAAAAAAAAATGGGGATAAAATATGTTAAACATGAAAGATGTTAATCTATTTTTCTGAAGAAAGCAATGTATCAAGGATACCCTTTGGACCCCCATCAGAGAAAACATAACATGAACAAATGCGTTCATAAATAAACGGCACAACGTTCCACCGCCTGTAAATCTTTCCTCATTAAATTTCCACATTGTAAATCTACTTAAGAAAAAAATTTAAGATGCGAGAGTACAAACTCTTTTATATATGCTCCACATTCCATGCTATTCAAACATGCAAAAACCATACATTCTCATTTATCCTTTCCTTCACAACCAACAATTAACATCAAAACATCCCTGTATCTAAGATCACATGGCAGTCTTAAAGATGGGCCAATTTTACAATCTGGGTATGCTCAATGAAATACGAAGTTTCGAGAGCCGATTTCTTCAAGTACACTTGAAACTTCTAAACTCACAATGATTGATTGCTATCAAGTAGAGTATGTTCTAAAGGATAACAAACATGTAAAACCTGACCAGATGTACGAATTACCATCGAGGAGTCCTACTTTGGTGTTTGTCCATGTGGTGGTGGACCAGGAGGCAGCGGTGGAGCAATTGCAGAAGGCATGCCGAAATTCGGTCCCATGTTACTACCACTTGGATTCCCAGGCTGCAGAAAACAATGAAATGCAAATTCATGTTAAGTTGTCTGGTTTAGAACATATCAGTAATTCTTTTGTTTTAGTTACAAAATCTAATTCCTTTTTTTCTCAAAAACATTGTAAAAAAGGAACCTCAAAAGCTTGATTACGATATCCTCACCGTTGAGGAATCAACCACATACTAAACTAAATTAAGTTACCAACAGGGTGTTTTGGACATAGATTATGCGTTCTAATGATCAGAATCAGATAATTAACATCAAATGTAACAAAACCTGCTGCTGAATAAAAATGTTTATGTTGTTTCATATCACAGTAATGTTTGCAAAGTAGATTAATTGATTTTTAAAAGGGAAAAGGTGACAATAATCGGATAATCAGTTTGAAAAAGCAATCCCAAAACAGAGCTCTCGAAACTGCGTTTTGTTACATCCAAAACTCAAATAATTGATTTTTTTTAAAAGCAACCACAAACATTCTTAAACTAATTATTTGCGATTTTAAATCAAACTTTTAAAACGCAATTCCAAACACCCACTAAGACGGTTAAGCTCAAATAGAGGAGTATGTCACCTAATAGCAACCAAGTTTCAATATTATTTCATTCTTGTTAATATTTTCATAACTAATAAAAAACTTAAAAACGAGTGACCAAATAGACCAGTTATGAAACTCTTACTATTTAGTGACTTTACTTCTTCAAAGTAAACTTGAAAATATAAAGCCACTATATAGTATCCATGTTTCATAATATTCCAATTAGTGAAAAACTTAACGATGATATAATATGGAAACTTGAGGGTTTTTTACAGTGGAAAAAAAAACAGTTTGACCGTAACAATATTTAAACTTGGTTATTATTTCATGATTTCCACCCAAGAAACCACATTACCTGATAGGGACCTAGCCCTGGCATCGGGCTCATTTGTGCACCTTGAGGTCGGTTAAATGCACCCCCTGGTGGATACATCTGGTTGCCACTCCCACCTGATGGTCCCTGCATATTAGGAATGTTTCCAGGTGGTGCACCAGGTCCGGAATGCATATGATTCATCCCCATAAAATGCGGTTGTTGCATAGGTGGTGGCGGGCCCATCTGATTCATTGTGCCCTACATCCAATCAATGTAAATAGAATTGGCATAAAATGATATCATAAATAGATGTGGTACACTAATATTGATACATGCTCATAAAATTTACCATTTGTCCATGAATCGGCATGGATCCTGGCATTGAAGAGGGCATGTTATGAGGCGGTAACTGGGGCGGCGGAGGCCGAGGTAAATGAGGATGTGGTGATACAAGAGGCATATGAGATGGATGTTGTAGCTGTTGCATATTTGGTGGCTGCTGCAAAGATGTCATTTGGTGATGGTGTTGGGGTTGTTGATATGGTTGTTGCTGTTGATTGACTGCAAACAGAGATGGGTGAGGACCAGGCGGTAAAGGAGGCGGCACTGACGAGGATGGCGGCTTTTCTCCTTGTGTTGATGTATCTAAAGACAATGGCATTGCAACTCCAATCCCGGGAATAGTGCCTTCATTCCGATTCAAGCCAGGAAACGACCCAGGTGTAGTTGGTGGCTCGGGTCCCGCAAAATTAACAGGCATGCGACCAGCAAGAGCGGGATTTTGTTCATTATAACCTTCTTAAATTCAAAAACAGAAAGCGTATGAGTCGTTTTCCCTCTAGTAATTACAAATGATTGCCTTATATAGCACAAACCTTGATTATGGCCCATGCTGAACTTATCACGAGCCGGATCCCCGAGCCGATTTCTGCACCAAAATTTCGTCGTGTTGTCACTGCTTCCGCTGTATAGAAAAGAGCAATTTTCCTCCAATTAGTACAAAACAAATTGTGTAAACCAGAACATATAAAATGATGACAAAACTGGACAAAAATGTAATATGATAGATTTGTATAAAGAATACAACATTAACTTTATACTACTTTCAAGATGACTGATTGAAACATATGATTGTTAATTTACCTGCAAAGAAGATACCCAATTGGATGCCATGCAAGGTCCCACACACTGCTATCATGTGCATTTTGAATTTCGATTTGTGGAGTTTCATGCCTGTTCATCATCATACATCAAAATTGGTAATACCCTTGAACTAATCACTATTTTTCTTTTAAATTTTTCTTAAGAGATGGTTATACATCTACTTTTTACTTTTAATAAATTGTTACATTGCCAAAACTAGAACCTTAAAATGGAACTGAGAACGAGTTATACAGCAAAACAGAAAGGAAATATAGCATGAAAGAACATATTACCCAACTAGCCAGTGAAAAATTGATCCATCAAAACTCCCACTAACAAAATACTCCTCATGGAATGGATGCCATGCCAGTGCTAGCAATGGAAAAGAATAAATTTTTAAGTAAGATATATATAAATTGCTCAATATAAAAAAACAGCAAGCAGATGGGCATTTGTCTACAAGATGTAATATATATTTTACTCACTTATTATATACAATAGGCACTACAATAATACATATTAGATGCAATATTTCACTAACCAGTTACATCTTTCCGATGACCACGGAAAGATTGAAGCTCTTTCATAGCCCTAATGTCATATAGCTGGAAAAAGTAGGAAAAACTTATTTGATTTTCATGGATAGCAAGTAGGACTTAGAAAATATTAACAGATGAGAATGTGCAGAAAAAATAATAAGCCAAACCTTGATAATTTGATCCTTAGAGGCAGTTAATACCCAATTACCATTTTGATTCCATTTGACACAGAGAACAGTATTCTTGTGTCCATGACTGCAAACATAAAATTTAACTATTTATGACTAGAAATAGAACAATACAACAGATATGATATTTCAAATATAATATAATGTTTGCACTAACAATGAAGATAACTCTTTCCCAGATTTGGCATCCCAAAGCTTCACAAGATTGTCTTTCCCACCTACAACCCCATTATAAATAATATGTATATGACATTATAGAATAAAACATAAAAATGAAAACGAAAACGGAGAATATTATAGATTGTACCAGAAACTAGTAAGGACTTTGTAGGGTGCCAATCCACACTCTTCACATCCCAACCATGGCCTGCCTGAGTTAAAGCCAAGTATTAGAAGATGATCGTTATCTCATCTATATTTGACATTTACAATGCAAGTGAACGTATTTAGAATATTAAAGCTCAAAGGAGAAAACAAAATATAAAACATTTGCCAGACTAAATACAAAACATTACCGGATAAAGAACGTTCCTCCTGGCAGCGAGCAAAGTCCCAAACTTTCACAGTAGCGTCATCAGAGCATGAACAGAACTTTAAATCTGTCCTACAAAAGCTGTAAAAAAGTAGGATGTCATCTTCAAAACAAATGAAGAATATCTAGAAAAAGAAAAAAGAACTGCGCATAGAGAAAGTAAAAGAAACAATGGAACCCTGCTTGTTGCAGCATATAAACGAAATTACCATAAACAATTACTGATCAACCCTATTCCAAAAAAATAATTATACCTCAGATCACGAACCGATTCCTTATGCGCAGATTTATTGGCTTTCACATTGTTCATGTTGTTTTGCCAATACCTACAAATGGTCACCATAAGAATAATCAAATAAACAAGTTAAAATGAAACACAAACATCTTTAAACAATAATTCTCCTATTTCTGGTGTCCAAAATATTTGTTTGCTACTGCATTAAACTTTAAAATAACACAAAGAAATGTAGTTACTTTATAGAGCCTCCGTCATCACCCGTGACCATCCAATTATCGTTGTAACTCCACACCATAGACCTAATTGGTTGATCATGGGCCTATACATTGAAATAATCCAACACTTAACATATTAAATGGGCAAAAAATCAGAAAATAAATCAATTTGAATACCTGCAGAATCATTTCAAAATTGAAAGATTGACCGTTCCATAATGTGAATTCCCCACTGTGTGAGCCAGTTATAAGACGCCTACCAGTAGGAGTCCACTTCAAACAATAGATGTGTCAGGACATTACAGCATTACAAGAATATCTCAAGCTTTTAATATTCGATAGCAAAAATTTATTTGTAAATCAGAAACTGAACAAATAGGAGATTATAAATTATAACAACTTCAATTGTTCATATCTATCAAGAAATCAAGAAACTGTTTAACTCAATCCAAAATAATCTAGTTCGACCCATTCAAAAGAATGAGCTGTTTCGACCAAACCCATTTGACCTGTTAAGGTCGTTACCCAACAGGGCCACCTTGTCACCTCTAGATTTTAAGTATGTGGGGTTAGATAGAATGATGATTTGAGCTATATTAGAACTTGGCAATAAAGCCTCACCAGTACACGGTTGATTGAACAGCGGTTTTTGTTTAACGATGTATGAACAAACTTCGCAGCAAAGCTAGTAGATGGATTATCTGAATAGGCAACGGTTGGTAACATCTGTTTCCAGAATCAACACGATAAACATGTTTAAATTGGCGTATCAATTTACTTTTTTAGATAACGCAGAGATGTGAACGCTGACTCACATCGATTGCTGCAGCTGGTGTTGGTTGTAATACTGTCCTGTCCCGTGAATCCCGTTGCCATAAACGGATCTGCATTAACATTTACATGAGGATATGATAGAACAGATATTGCTTACTTTCCATATACATATCACATCATTTAGTAATGATCCTGATATAAAACAGATATGTTACTTGCAGGCAAGATACATCGCATGAGATACATGAACATTAAAATAAAGAGAATTATCTGCAATAGAATTACCTGTGTATATCGCACAACAGTACTCGTATAATCAACAGCTCTCCGTTGCCCAATTTTTCTCATTCTTTTAGCAGCAAAATTGTCTGCATGGGCTGCACAAGAATTAGTATTACACAAATATAAAACAAAAAATATATATACAACTACAGGAGAGCAATAGGTTAAAATATGAAAAAGGAGGACTAAATTACATTAGCAGCTAAATGATAGAAAACAAAGGGCTATAATTATGGTTAATTTGGTTTGAAAATGAGTTTGAGAATGGTATAACTATGATTCACATGACTTACAGGATTACATTATGTTTCACTTACAGAATTACAGTATGTCATATATTTTTGAATGATTTCCGATCAGACTTTCAGTTGCTGTTTGACTGTTTGTTGCTGTTTCTGTTTCTGATTGAACTGTTTTATTGATGATTCTTTACATTCTGTGGGCTGTATTGGACAGTTTCTTATGAATGACTTACTCTTGGTTCACAATCTGTTTGTACATAAGCAGTTAAGAACGTGATTAATGGCATCATCAACAACTCCATCCGTGAAATCTATACCTAGTCAAGAACTTGAACAAAAATCGCGCAATGTTGGGTGGAATTATAAAGTCGTGACGGATATAAAAAAAATTTAAAAACAACAATTATGTTAATGATTTTGAACATAGTTCTTGGGTCCTATAAAGAGCTATGCTTATATTAGAATATAATCATATAGATGAACATGTCGTATGCATAATTTCAAATATTAAATATAAAAAAATTTCAATCCAGTACTCCCCACAGGCCGATTACTCATTACTCCCCGGCCGGCCTAGTTAATTATACAACATTCGCTTTAAATTCAAAGGAGTGAGAAAACCCAACTACTTTGGTGGGCTTTAAAATAACTTCATGTTATGGGTATCATAGCATATTTTAAGTCCTATACCTCTAATTTAAATAACACATTCTATCATATTCATTCTTTCATTCCAAACCCTCAAACCAAAAAACCGTAGGTAATACTCTGTTACTCACTCAATCATCTAAAAGCAAAAGACTACAACATAATAATATATTATATAAACACTACGACACTATTACATCTAGGATCTTGTTCAATGTACAAGACCTAGAGAAAGTAGTTCAAACTTCAAACCCTATCCTTTTCTCACTATGCCACCCCACCAGCATTAAGTATCAACAAAGAAACAACATAAAGCAATAATGGCGATTGTAGAAGATGGCAAAGAGAAACAAAGAAGATTGTCAAGAAACAATGTAAAGAGAACTCAAGGTTGAAAAACTCGCTAGGTGCTGCTCGAGTGGACGACCGGGGTGTAGCAAGGAAAAAGATATTCTAATTAAAATCCTAGTTACTAGTTACGTATTTATTCTATCCAAGAAAACCTAATTGAAAGTTTAAGAAATAAAAACCCTACAAAAACCATATGATCCATATCAGAAATCCCACCGCCCTTAACCAAATACTCCCTCCGTTCCATTTTTATTGTCCACTTTTGACTTTTTAAAGTCTTTCTTTTTTAACTTTGACCTTAAATATTTTTGTTTGTGGTACATAATATTTGATACAAAATATATGAATGCATTGTGTTTTAAATGTATTTTCATTGACATAATTTTTATCAAGTATTATATAATATAAACAAAAGTATTTAAGGTCAAAGTTGGAAAAGAAAGACTTTGAAAAGTCAAAAGTGGAAAATAAAAATGGGACGGAGGTAGTAGATGACCTTTTCTCTCTCTTCACATTATCTTTGTAATTCCCACATTTAAAGTGTAATTTTTATAAAAAAAAGTAATTGCATTTGCATATATTTTATAATTATATTGAGGTAATAACATTAGAAATGTATGTTTTTAACAATTAGGGGTGTTTGGTTATGAGGAACTGGTAGGAACTGGTAGGAAGGGTATAAATACCCATTTTAAGGCACTAAACCCTAGGAATAAAACACTAAAGGCGGTTGCGAGTACGTGCTTGGTGCTGTGTGTGTATTCTATTGCTGCCGAGAGGAAGAAGGCACAAATCGGGACTTTTTATTCATCTAATCACCAAGGAATCATCAGGTAATGGTCCTCAACACTTTGTAGTTAAGTTAATCTCATATAGAAATTACAGCTTCTAATTAGGATTAGATAAAGTTTTAATTGATTTTATCACTATTTGAATGGAAGAGTCGACCGAGAACAAATTTGGGACCTAAATCATGTTATACTCAATGGATATGAAATTAAATGATAATGGTTGAGTAGATTAGTGTTCGGGATCCATTAAAACAAGAACGAGCGAGAATGACCATATATTAATCAAGTTTGAAATTGAAGTGTTGAGAGTGTCATGTTGGAATAAAAAATGTTCTTGAGCTCATAGTGGTAAAAAGCGCGCCTGAGGCATGCCTAAGGCGCAGAAGCACAAAGGGTTGGGCTTTTTTGACATCGAAGCAAGGCACAAGGCGCACCGAGGCTCCGAGGCGCGCTTCATGAATGTTGCCCAATTTTGACCTTTTATTTCATACTTTGACCTGCTTCCTTTTGCAATTTTGCGACCTTTTTTTTTTTGCAAGAAATAATATTTACTTGGATCAAGCCTTGTTTTTTCTTGAAAAGCATATATTGTTTTATACTTTTCTGTTCTAGTCATAATTTACTTTGACAGTTTGACTAACCTTGTTTCTGTTGCCATGCTTGAGTGAAATCATATACTTGGCTCTACTTATTTGTTTTTTTTATTACTTATGTAGTTAATTTGTTTCTTGATTGTAGGTAATTAGGTTATTATACACTTATAATATGTTTTTTTTGTCATTATTGGGTAATCTGGGCAATACTTGATTGTAGGCAACAGTCAATACTTGATTAGGTTTGTTGATGACTTTTAAAATATGAGAGATTATGTTTTTAATAATTCCCTTAAGATTTTAATACCCGAACGAGACTAAAAAGTTGGAGATTATGAGAACTAGAATCCCAAGCCTCTATTATCCCCTATAAGCTCGTTGCCAAACACACCCTTAGTAGTTACAAAAAGTCAAAAAGTTTGTAAAAGTAAACCACAATCGAAAAGTTGGATGCCGTGGCAAGAATCGAAACCCACTACTGTGAGTTAGAATCGTAAACCAGCTTTGAACCTTAAATGAATCATAGATTAAGCCAAGGAGACAATCGTAAATCACGGATCATAAATCATAACTTAACTATAATCGAAAACCCTCACCATGGGTCCGAATCGTAAACCAGATTGGGGTGTTATTAGGGATCGTAAATCGTAATATGAGTTATTGTAAATTGAACCTTGGAAACAATCGCAAACCATAATTGTAATTCGAAATCGTAAATCTAAAAGTTAGTGTCGAATCAAAACCCCGATTAGTGTCTTATCTTGTAAGATCTTATTTGTATGTGTTTGACAGTAATCGCATAATCTCTGCATAATTACTATAAATTAGTGGTTTAACATTTTTAAACTATAGTCAGATGAGTTTACATTAACTTACTCGTTATATTGTGATACGTGCTCGCAGTGTATGTGAAAGTGATGTATATGAGTTATATGTTAATTGTTGATAGCTAACTTGTTATGAGTGTTAACTGTTATTGATTTGTGAACTGTGTGGACCAACCGGACTTGTGTGGCTGGTAGGGAGGAGATGACATCATCTGAAGATGAGACCTTTGATGTGTCATAGCAGGCGAGGCCCGAGTATAGTTATCAACGTCCAACGAGTGGGACCCGAGATATGGCAGCAACGGCGGAGCCAGCTGCAGTATGTGGTTTGCTTGCGATGTGTGCTATCCCCTATAAAGTGTAAGTGTGACATTAGCTCACTGAGCTTGGTGCTTACCCGTTGTTTATTTCATTGCAGGGACTTCAGGTAAGGATAAGCGCAAGGCTCCGGCGTGACAGCAGAGCAGCAACCCTTATTTCATAATTTTAATATTTAAGACAATTATATTTACAGCTTCCGATGTTATTACATTCTAACGTACTCTGATTTGAGAATGATTGTAATTAAGAATTTTGGTAGTGAAATTATATATGTTATTAATGGTTTTTATTTAATGTTTAAAAAAATTGGGACGTTACAATCTCCAACGATTTGTCTCGCTCCTCATAATTTTGCCAGTAGTCCTCCTCATAGCATCGCCAACGGCTCCTGACGTCCACAACGGAGACTCCACCTCGTCTCTTCGACCATGACCACCGCAGTCCGCAGGTAAGCCTCTTGACCTCGTCGATTTGACAAATGCTTGTATTTAAGCTTAGATTTTATTTTATTTTTTACTTTTGTAGACCGCCTATCCTATTAGGTCCAATTTTGACCAATTTTCACCAGCTTTGACCGCATTTTGACCAAAACCGAGCAATATAGCCAATTATCCCCAAATCATCTTAGCAATTGACTGAGTTAGAGTTACGAGGACCCCCTCCCCCCGGAGTAATCGGCCACCTAGGTAACATAAGATAAGGCTTATAATTACAAGAGCAGTCCAATCCTCTAAAGTTAAGTATCTTATTTTTGCTTTTATAATAGTCGGGGTCTATAGATCCATGTCTACATATTGAAGCTTTTTGAGAAATTAACACCTATATTCTCGGTGACCATCCATCAGTAAGGCAAAACTAGAGGCATTGATCATAATACCACTCATTAGACAACTGAACTCAAAGAACTTGTAGTTTACAATGCAACTTACAACAAATTTTTCTCCAAATTGCAAAAAGTGCTCCTATTTATGCTACTCAGTTTGAGCATTTGCACCTCCATGTCTAGCTTTGAAGGGCAAAATTGACAACCAATGTGCGTCTTCTAAGATGATAAGTTTATCCAACTCTTGGAGTTATACACAATAGACGGAAATATGAAAAGGAAAACTGTAAAATTTGTGAAAATCCTACATATACATTGAGGATTCTGACCAAAAGAATGCAGAAACTCCACACACAAAATATAGAACATGCTTGCAAAACTCAAAGGTAAAATAGGCTTACCGTCAAAAGGGGGATGGTGATACTCCTGAGGACCACCGAGAGTCGTTGAAGAAGCAGAAGGCTGACGCATCATCTGAGGTGGCGGTGGCGGTGGTTGCTGCTGCTGTTGTTGCGGAGGACCCCTCTGAAACTCCCCCATTTGCTGCGGCTGGAGAAACTGATGCGGCGGCTGGTGGAGTTGCTGCTGCTGCATCATTTGCTGCTGCTGCTGCTGCGGCGGCGGCGGCGGGTGGTGTTGCTGATACATTGGCTGTTGTTGTTGTTGCTGAGGATCATTGTACATCATGCTGTTAATTGGGAAGTAATTAGGATTGTGTAGGAAGGGAAGAGTGTATTAGGGTTTTAGCGTCTGCGGGTGTGGCATAGCAGGAAAACGAGATAGAGATCTTTGATGAAAAACGGTCGTCGTCAGCTTGATTACAGCATAACCTCGTTTGAGCTCGCAAGTCTTCTCTACTATCAATTCAACAGGTTTGAATAATGAATCGATAGGGCTTCATCTTCATTTCTTCTTTAAGACTAAAGAGTGTTTTTGGGTTAATATTCATAAATAAACCTATCTAATCTATGAAACTTTATTTAAATGAATGTATGACATCATTTTTATTTATAAGAACTTTTTTATCAATTTCAATTTTTTATTTTAAATTTTTTAAAAAAATATCTTGATGATTATCAATAATAACCTCCTACTTTCAATATATTTACTTTTTTTATAGCAAGTGTGATTATTTAAAACTAAAAATTAAATTAAAATAATAAAGTTTTTTTTAATTTTCAAAATTTTCATATTTCTACATTATTAGTATTGATAAATATCTAAAAATAAAAAACAATATATGTTTATTATCCTACAATATATACCTAAATAGTGAAATTAAGTTAAAAAACTTTTATAATTATTTTTTGTTGCTTTCAATGGTGATTTCTATTTTTAAATCTGACAATAATATAGTGGAAAACGATATAGATTCACGTTTTCAAAAAACATAAAAGGTGAATCAAAACACTGTATCATTAAAATAAAAGTAAATCTCATGTGAAAAAAAATCTTTAATGACAATCAAATAAATTCATCTAGCATTAAGATGATATTCATGGATACATATGTAATCTTTAATTATTTGATCCAACTGGACACAATTCACAGTTATGTAAATATATAAATGATCAAATACCCTATTAATGAGTCGATAACAAGATTATAAACAATTTTCACACGAAAAATAGTTTTCACTTTACGTTTTTTCTCTCCTTCTATATAATTACCCGTGTCTTACACAATAAAAGTATCATATTATTTATATTATAAGTATTGCATTTGATTAGTAGAAATATTAAATGACGCATAAATCTTCCTCACTCAAAAACACTTAAACATAAAGTTTGATGTACCTGCACACAATCACGTTGTGCCTCATCGGTCATAAAAATATTAAATGATATATAAGTAAAGTATTTATTATAATAGTAAAATGTAAATCATTATGTTATTAATAGGTCCACTTTTTTATTTATGAGATCAACGGCTCATATTTGTTCTCCCGTACTTTTTTAATTTCCTGGTCTCTGTAACACCGTGTTTCACGAGCTTAAAATTAGTGTCAATTTAAACTTTTTAAACTGATTTATCAAAGGCTTACAGCGGAAATAATTACCATTTCTAAGAATATCAAATTTGCTATCTGACTAGTCAATATTTCAAATAACAGGTGTTACCGCAACTAACAACCGACCATCGGATCACATGCATAAATCTAACAATTAGTGTTCCACAATTATAAACACTACAATTACCCACGAGTAATCCCAGCTCACCAGGCCATCAGTCACTAACCTGCGAAAAAGGAAAATCTTGCACCGTTAGCTACAACTAGCTAGTGAGCACCAATTTACACATAAACATCAATAAGCATGCTATCACATCACAATAAGACACACAGAGCTAAGCTATCACATAGCGGTGTGCCGACATGTCAGCGGGATCATATCTTGCTAGGTAGCTAACCCGGCTCAACGATCCAAGCTGGGGAATCAGTCACAACCATTTGCATCGGTGGGGGAGCGAAGAGCAGCCCACCATCACGTTTACCAGTTCCGGTTTGCATCGAGAACCCCATTTCATAACCAGTTTCCGGCTTTCGCCAACAACCCCATTACATAACCAGTTCCTGCTTACGCCAAGAACCCCATCTTCGTCAAGGAACGGTGGTCTGAAGAGCCGCCACCACGCGTATACACCTGGTGCCGTTAATCCCCCAATTCCAGACCCTATTGGCCCCCAGGGACCAGCCTACGTGGCTAACCTTAACCAATCTCCAGGAACTATGAATACAGTTCCCCAATTTGTCCGGACATATAATCAATAACAGATAACCGATCCAATAAGGATCCAATTACATGTGCATATACAATATCACATTAGCTTCTGCTCATACTCGATGAGCAGAATACTAAATTACACTTTAAACATAGCATACAGTTGTCACATAAGTCATAACCCTACATGGGTTTATCTCGTATCACTTCACTTATCTATCGTCACTACTATAACCACATAACACGTGTTATAACCCAACACGTTACTTCACCACTTACCTCGCACGTGCATACGTCACTATCACAATAGTACGTTTCAACACACAATAGATAGCCCTACTTATTGAGTCTCGTGGGAACACCGGTACTCACCTGGAGCCCTCGCAAAACAGATACGCCACTCGCGTCTTCCTGTTCCTCGGATATACCTAATACATCGCATACACGTTTGGTTATCACTTACACATAACACACTTAGGCTTAAAACACAATTCACAAACATTCAGCCCTTAACAGGATCCTACGGCCGCAGAGG
Source organism: Pulicaria dysenterica (assembly GCA_947179395.2). Lineage (NCBI taxonomy): Eukaryota > Viridiplantae > Streptophyta > Magnoliopsida > Asterales > Asteraceae > Pulicaria > Pulicaria dysenterica. The sequence goes on along the minus strand of OX359290.1, from coordinate 96,520,759 downwards.
ACATGTCCTACAGCCGTAGGACACATGGCAAGCCCTCCCTACGGCCGTAGGGACGATTCCCTGCGCCCGAAGAGGTTATTTCCAACGAATCATGCCCTACGGCCACAGGAACCTATTCCTACGCCCGTAGAAGCTATTCCTTGGTAACCTACGACCGTAAGTTATGTACCTACGCCCGTAGATCTTGTTCCTTCGTCCGTAGACGGTAAACCACACAAAAACATCTCCTACGGCCGCAGAGACCCTGCCTACAACCGTAGAAAACTCAAATGGCCTCCTACGGCCGTAGGATACATGTCCTACGCCCGTAGGAAAGTTACGAACATCAGACCTTCGTCTCTGTTTCGACACAGCTTCTGTAATAAGCGATTTTGACACCAATTCGATTCAGAACTCAACTTTAATTGCTTATATACTCTACTCCACATCAATTGTAGCTTATAAACACATTTGACACATAAATTAACACTTAGAACACAACAAACACCATTGAAATGGTGTTTCACCTTTTTAGAACTTAAAACTAGGGTTCTTACTAGAAATCACTTACAAGAAGGTGAAGTAACAACTGATTGAGCCCTTGAATCAGCTACAAAACTTCCTTACAACATATTGAACCTTGTCTTCTTTCAAAATCTCCAAGTTGAGAGTGTATGTGTGTGCACGTATTGTGTATGTATGTGTTTTGTGTGTTTTGTGTTCTCCAGAGGATAAGGAGGACACAAAACCGACTTAGGCAACTCAAATAATAAAACACTGGTATTCCGTTCCCCTTTTTAACTTACAACTTAACACACGCTATCCCGTTTCAACTAACGGGGATATCTACGGAATCATAACGCGAAACCGTTTAACACCATATCACTTTTAAACACGTTTGACACTTTTCACATAATCACTCTGATTAACGCATAACACGCATTATCAAATTAAAAACACTAATTTAAATCACTTAAAACCACTGTACAGCTATTTAAACACAAGGTACAAGCCTACACAACTAGGGCCATTTTCAGGATGTTACAGTCTCTTTTAAACCTCCCACTATATATATATATATATAGTGTTTTACCCGCGCGATGCGGCGGGGTAAAATATGTTTTTTTGGGATAATATGTATATATAGAGTGTCGTTATTGTAAAAGGTGTGAAAATGTAAAAAGTGTAAGAGACAATCTAACCGTCGGATTGCCATAAAAAGTCAATTTTCGTCGGTCAAAATTGATGACATGGAATGATGGTTTAATTGAGACGCGAGGGCAAAATTGGAATAAAATGATCAATTCAGTTACCTAAATACCGAGAAATATGCTACGTGGCCTCTAGCACTCACGATTGTTTGGAAAACGGAATTCATACGATTAGTTAAATAGAAGACTGTTTTATCAGAAGGAAATGATTCATCAGAAAGAAAAGGTACGCGCATTTCATTTATGTTATTAATTTAATATACAATAATATTGAAAAATGCGGAACTTCATTTATTTTAATAATTGATGACTGCATATTAAATAATTGGTGAATTATCATATATTTCAAAAATTGAAGGATGTCCAACTTCATAATTTATTTCAAAAATTGATGATTGCGTAGTAAATAATTAATGGATTATCATATATTCAAAAATCGATGAATATATTATTTTGTTCGGTTAAAATGATGAACATTGTACATATTCTTAAATCAATTTGTAAGTAGACATGAAACAAAATTAAACCAATATAAAGAAACTAGAGAGTGCTCATGAAAATCAGAAAGAAATATTGGAGAAAATGATAAAAAAGGCGGGAATACTTATCAACATAATATGGATTAGTTTGACTAATTAATTTTTTTTAATGCATCATAAACGATATAAAAAGTCTAATTTACCCTTTTATAGTTTTTGACACATGTCATCTTGTGAATGTCTCTTACACATTTTACATTAATTAACTTTTTATTTGAACCAAATTCCATATGGGCTAAATCTGGGCTTGATCTATTATAAATAAAATGGTATTTAAAATAGATTTAACTTAATTTTACTTCATAAGTTAATGAGATAGCTTAAGAAACAAGTCACCAAAAAACTCTCTTTCCCTCTCCTGTTGGTTCGGCCGACCACAAAGGAGGAAGAAACCGGGTCGGTTTTTTTCTTGTTAGACGCACACACACGCATACAAACAAACAACTTGTTTTGTTTGTGGTTGCTTGAGTAACTATGATATCATATTTTTCTTTTATATAATTAGTTTTTGAGACTGCTAGATCCTAACTCTCTTTCGGATTTTTGGGGTTAAGTTGAGTTGATCAACTTTCAGTAACAATCTTAACACTTTTAAAATTGTACAACTCAAATAACATTATTTACAATATGTTTAAGCAATAATCTTAAACACTTTAAATGTTTTATAAAAAATCTCCTGAAGTTAATGACACTTTAAATGTTTTACAAAAAACTATCAGAATTTAAATACACTTTAAATGTTTACAAAAAACTGTCTTGAATTTAATGACAGGAAGGTGAGAGGTCGGAGGGAACCAGGGAGAGGGTACTTTAACAATTTTTAAAAACATTTATGTATTATATATAATATATAATTTGGTTTATTCGGGTTTTTCGATTTGGAAATTCCTAAAATCGTAACCGAACCGAAAACCGTTTATGGTAATCGGTTTCGGTTTTTAAACCGAACCGAAAGCCGAATTTGAAAACGGTTTCGGCTTTTCGGTTACGGAACGGTTCGGATTACAGTTAAAATAGTTTATATCCGAATTTTGAACACCCCTATGTCGACAAATGAAACTATTTTACCCCGGCCGCATCGTGCGGGTAAAATACTAGTATAAGTAAAGTATTTATTATAATATATTTATTATAATAGTAAAATGTAAATCATTATGTTATTAATAGGTCCACTTTAGAGACCCATTTGGACAATTGTTTTGCCATTTATCCTTTTTTTTAAATCAAATAGATTATAGCCTAGTAGTATTGTGTATTTTTAACCTAGCGGTATTTGGTGCTCTTAATGTATTCGGTAGTGGATAAAATGATATAGAATTAGGTTTAGACTTAACGAGTGTATTTGTGTTTAGACGTTAAAAACATATTTATCCTCTTTTACACAAAGTGCAAAGCTCCATACATACAAACGCAGGGATCTGCATGCATTATTTGAAGAACAAAATATGGCTCCAATCTCACTTCAGGATACCCATAGAAACCCAAACAGCAACAGCCTCATAGCAGGGTTAACTTAACAGCAAGTGATGTAATAATAATTTGGAGATAATCCCCTGAAAATGAGACATGAAACCTCAGAATAAAACCAACTTTCTGACACATGCATCTACTCCAAATGAAGTGCCATTTGTTGCTTCACACCTTTGTACTCAAATCATGTTGAAAATGCCTTAATTTCTTCCACTTTTTAAAACCTTTAGTTTGGAAGCAACTAAAAACCAAAACATCAGCCCGTCAGGAACTCAAACAACACAATGTATCTACCAGGAAAACATGTTATTAATTAAGGTTTGAACAAGGTTAGTCTATGCATGATTCTGGTTGCAGCTCGATGCTCTGCGATCACTGTCTTTTTTTTCCCTGCTTTGAATGTAATCGTTAACAAAATAGAGTTAATAAACTATAGAACTTGTTCTATTACTCAAAATACTAGTTCAATTACATACATCAGGAAAATAATGGTGTTCTACAACAACAACAAACTACCTTATAAACGGACGCCATTTTTGCATTTTTCTGTTGCCACTTGGTGCCTCTTTAGATCAATCTTACTCGCTGTATGACAGACGATGAAGTAGACATGATCAGCTAATCAAACGCCTTTATAATCAAGGATTACTGTTGTATGACTATGATTTTGCTAATTGCCATTCCATTGTTTCCAGTCACTGTCAACGTGATCTTGAGCCCATTTAACAGCAGCACGAGCAGCTTGTGGGCCGCCAGGTAATTCACTCTCGTTTATAGTATCAGCCATCTCCCAAAAAGGATCAACCAAGAGTGTTCCAGGCCCACCATATTCCTCGTTCATGAATTTTGCAAAAATCTATTCACAGAATTGTCATAAACCCAACTCAAATACAAGCCCTGATAGTCTGATACATTCAAAGGAATCATAGTACAATCTCAAGAAGCACTTAAAAATCTCAACTTTTTGTTCGGAATTTGCAGGTTGCCACTATATGAGACCCATCAAATTCTGACGCTTGTAGTGTGTGTATGTGTGTGTGTAAAACAGGGGATCGAAGATACCTGGGTACAGACATCAACCACTTCATCTACAGAATCTTCAAATACATCTTTCTTTGACAGTTTCTCGATGAGATGACGCCTAAACTTCTTGGTCTCCTAAACAGTCCAACACGCACACAGAGGCATTTTAACAAACACATAGAAGACATTTCTTCAAATACCAAGAAATAAAGAAGCAAAACATAAAACCGAAACAAGGGTATGCTTACAGCTTCAGCAAACTCTGGAATTGGGTCTGGAAATTTGTATTCAGCAGCTCTAACTATTAGGGTTTTAGGGTTTCTTCTAGTTGGACGCAAAGGGTTTATGGATAAACTGCTAGACGATGTTTTATAAAGACTAACTTTTCTGTAACTGCTACTTTGGTAATAAGACATCATGGGAATTGAAACCCATTTTAAGGAAGAAGAAAGTGGGATTGTTGATGAGGTTATTGGAGAAGAAGCAGACGCCATTTCTGAACCCGAATATTATCCAAATTCAGAACCTTTCCTTTTATCCCCAATAACTTGAGGTAAAATATGAAAGAAGTAAGGCTAGGGTTTATCAATTGTTTGAATTATCGTCACAACCTACAAAATATTGTTAAAACTATTTTCTTAGGCTTGCTTTCCGGACATATTTTTTATAAGCTAGTTTTTTTCGATTTATTTTTTGACTTTTTAGCTTATTATAAGTTAAAAAAAGAAAATAAGTCGGAATCTTTAAAAATAAGCCAGAAAAAATGGGATTATGAAAAATAAGCCTAGAAAATAAGTCCTTTATAAGCTAAAACAAACACTCCCTAAAATTTCCAGATCTACTTACAAAAATACCCTTCATAAATAAATGTTGTATAATAAAAAATAAAAAAATTTCATTATATTTTCTTACTTAATCGTCATACATACTAACGATTTATTCATGGGTTGAATAATAAGAGGAAAATATCAAAAATAAAATAGAATCAAATCATGTTTAATCATCTAAATTTTAAAAGGAAACATGTCAAGATTAAATAAGCCCGAACTTCTTACCTCGAAGCACTTTTATTTTCTTCCTTAAATAAAAATTGAAAAAACTTATTTTTGTGTTTTCTTTAAATAGGAAGATAAGTAGAAATAAGATCATCGTAAAGTTGTTGACTAAAAGATTAAAAGAAAGTAATCAGAAGGTTAACAAGAGAAGAACGGAATGTGTTCACCCAAGACATATTTATCTTAAATGGTGTTTTGTTGAGTAGAGAAACGGTAGACTTTATGAAAATCTAAAGACAAAATTGTAGCATTCAAAAAAACTTATGACAAGTTGGAGGGGAGCTTTCTTTTTTTCTTATGGACTCATTGAAGCAAATGTGATTCGGGTAATAAGTGGATGAAGTGGATAAAAATTATGCCTTTAGACAACCTCGGTATAGATCATAGTCAATGGATCGCCAACTAAAGAATTTAGAATGTCGAGGGGAGTTATACAAGAAGACCATCTGCTCCATTTTTGATTCTTTTCGCAACATAGGGTCTTAACCAATCATGTAGAAATATGTTGGATTCGGGACTAGTAAGAGAAATACAAGTGGGTGGGACAAAGTGCAAACTTTCAGTTTTAGTATGCGAACGATATGTGGAGCGCAAGTTGTAATGAAGATAAATTAATATTTTATGTAAGTGTTACTTGTACTTTGTGGAGTGTAAGTTGAAATGAAAATAAATTTATAGTTTATGTGATTACTACTTGTACCATCTGAAACTATCTATAATATTTGCCTTAGCTGAGATCTTAATTTTAATTTTTTATTTTAAAAATCTTATTTTATTTTTATTTGTATTATAAGATGTTGGTGTACCCTATGTTTGGGCCTTGGGTAAGCCCAAACGTATGGTATACCCATTGGGCTTGGCCCCATTTTACCCTAGACACCTCCCTATATAAAGGGGAGGGCACCAAGGTTTAGGGACTCTCTCTCCCTTTCCTGTCAACACCCACATATGGAGATCTCTCCATACGCATATGCTTCCTCTATCTTCTTACAAAGGACCATGGAGTCCATATAATCATCATCATGCTCTTCATCTCTTTCTAATGACCATGGATTCATAAACCACGAGATCCTCATGTCACCCCCGCTATGGACACCGTTTCCTCGCCCGGGGTTAGCCACCGCAATGAGAGACTAAACATCCAATCTTCCTTCACTCCAATTTGCTGCTCTTCATGTACCTGTGCGTTATTACGTACAAACAAATGGCGCCATCTGTGGGACCCGGACAAAAATTCATGAGAAGAACTCCATGAGTTCGTGTTCTTGATTTCTTGTCCAAAAGTTCATGTTTGCTTTATCAAATTTCAGGTCATGTCTTCCTATTTTATCTATAAGCTTACTGTTTAGGTGAACAATCATGGGTGAGGTTCGTTTTCTACAAACCATGATGTTTTGTGGTTCAACCCCCATGAATATTCATATCTATTTACTAATATGCGAGCATGGATCATTATATATGCTTCCTTTTACACGCTGCAAGCAATAAAGTACAGCTTAAATATGAAATATGAACAAACACACATATTCCAGGCCTCAGAATCGCCACTCCAGGCCTCTAGATTCACCATTCCAGGCCTAGAAAAATATTTATTCTGATGTTAATATATGTATTATGATGTTTTAAATAAAAAAGGAAAAGAAAAGGGGGGACAAGAGTACAATAAAGGACATGACAGCTTTATTAAAGCAAGACATGACAACTCACTAGCATATGACAAGACATGACACCTTTATTAAAGTGAAATTGTACTAGACCAGACCAATGAGAGGGCAACACGCAACCTACTTTTTCAGCCTTTCCATCTACTTTTTCAGAAGTTGTCTTACCCTTGACAGCCCCTACACATGGACCAACCTGCGATGACCTTCCCTGGCCTGCACGCTCAAACTGTTCCTCAAATTTGTGTAACAATGGTGTTGAACTTGTAAAAGCCATAACTTGTGATTCTTTAGGAGTTACGAGGCCCATAACCAGTCAACGGAAAGCTATCGACGAGACGAACCCCTTGACCACTAAACAGGAGTTCACTGGTCCGAGTATCGGGCCCAAATTCGACCATTTAAGGGCTCAATTTCACTTTTTCCCCAATTTCTCCATTTTTCAAGCATCATTTGCTCACCATTCTTGATACAAATCATGTATTTTTGGGGATTCTTTGAGCTTACTTCATATATGGTATTGTTAATTTCAGTTTTGTGCCATCAATTTCAATTTTTGAAAATCTCGAAAAAACTGCCCAAAATGGAAACTTTCTAAAAAGGGAAACTTTAGAAACCAGTGACGCAACACAATATGAAATTCACATGTCTGCTACTTATAGAACTTACTGCTTCATAGTCAGGCCACACAGTCATTACTATAATTGTCATATGGTCGACAAAGCACAATACTATAATTGTCCATGCTGAATGGCAGACCGCACGCCCATTTAGGCTGTCAAACGACAAAATAGCCTACATTCCAAGACTAAGTCTAGCCTGCCATGACAAAAAAGACTACAAACAAATGGTGCTGTTAATCTATGAAAGCCGGGTATTATCACCCGCCATTACTTTATTAAGCAATCAAGTATTGTTTGGCTGACTCTTTCTTTATGATGTCGCATTTACTTCATTTTAAGCCAGGTTCAATGACCTGCCATTACATTTAAAAAAGTCGAGCACTGTTACTCGCCATTACTTACCTATTCAAGCCAGGTACAATGACGGCTACACGCATTCATGTCTTTATGGTAGTTTAACGCTACTAACTAGTTACTAGCATTAAACTGGGGGGAATGTATACTATGGGAATCACCATCACGTGCCACTACAACTGCCCCACCTGCTGTAGCTCATATAAAGCTACGAACACAAACCATACCTACACGAGTTGACAACTATAAGCTAGTTGTTTAATTCGTAAGTACAAAGTGATACAGGGTACATGTATCGATGCTACCATAATGTTGATGTAACACCACTTTTCTAAAACATCATAGTTTACGGAAAACAAGCTTAATTTACTTTAATGCTAACAACTAAATGAAAAGTACACTTACTATTCAGAATAGTAGTCTCATCTACGGCGTCTGTATGTTATCACACTAAGTTCAATATTTATTTCTTTAACTATAAACTAGAACATTCTGCCTTTTGACCAGGTCACATTTGTTTTTCTAGTATTGATCCTTGTTTTAACAAAACTAGGCTAAATTTTAACTGACTTACTCTCTGTCACTAATAACTTAGGACAAAAATGTCCAAACTAGTAACCTGATAACACACTTAGGGTAAATGATTTCAAACTTTGGCCACATGCCTCTACTTTTCACACTTCGTATATCTGAGTGGGGGACCTAACCCTCCATGCTATAGTACAAACGTCGGCTTTTTTTTTTTACTTAATACTGTTACTTGCTTAATCTTTCTCTTTGCGTTCTCTATTCTCTACTCTCTAAGCTACTTTTCTTTCTTCTATGTAAAACTTATTATTTCATTCACTTCATTACAATTAACTGCCGTTAAACTTTACCCGTATCATTTCTAACATCATACTATACCACTGTAATTACAAAACTTCTATACCAAGTCACTCTGAACAAAACTACATATTCTTAACAATTTCTAGGTGATGTCATTCACCAACTCTATCGTCTTATCATCAGATTCTAGATTATTTTTGTGATCTGTTCTATACAAGCTTCTAGTACTTCTATACTCTTAACAACTCTTTAAACTAAGTCTATGTCATAGTCTCAATCTACGTTTCTAACTTTCTCCACATCAACATGATCTACCAGTCTTTCACTGTTTCAAACAACAAGTTTGATACGTACATAACTTTTCTCCCTGGTTGACACCTACTAATACGAAAAATCTCATTCCATCTCTATTAATCATCACTACTCACAACTGGATCTAAAATCTTCCCTCTAACGAGGTAATTTCGCATGCTGAACAATCTTTACACATCTACCCCTACAACGTGTTCTTCTTAGCTTTAACTCTTAATAATTCTTTAACCATAATCTCTACAGCTGTATCTACACACTGCGATAATATAACTTTCTTTCCTTCTAAAACTTACTCTACCACTTGGTTGGTAATATCTGGAACGTTACATATAAAACTTTACCCTATGTTATCACTGTTATCCTTTTTACTAAACTGATCTCAAAATCTTGCAATCCCTCTGTAACAACTCCCTCTAAAGGGTTACCCGAAGGTCTACTGGTTCAAATTAAGAACTGCATCTGGAAAATAGGTATCTCTGGTAATCCGAAGTATACTAGCCTCAGGCTACTTTATCTAACTCGTATCAACTTACCACATACTATAAACTCATAATCAGATATCTTTAGCATATACTACCAAACCACTTTCTCTGTTTCTCATAATAAGGTATGTAATATTATCAATACTACATTTATCTCATTTTCTGTTCTTGTCTGATTCACACATACTGTACTATCACGTATCACCCCTCATTTGATTCATAAGGTACTGACATGGCAATCTTAAGCTCAATTGCATATCACATGTTCTTCACATACACTGGCCAGGCATTGTGAGGAACATATTATACATAATTGTTCTTAATACCGTCACGGAATACCCCGATTCACAAGCATAGGTCATGTATATGGCATAACCGTTTATATCTGTTAAACATTCTTCTTTTCTCTGATATCATATGCACATAATGTCAATTAGCACTTGTTCACATAACTATTACATATGCAAAACATTGGTACTCATGCTCGATCTGTAAAACTGATGACAAATCATAAACTTCTACTAACCGTATGCTCACCAAGACTACTGCCCCAGGGATAGCTCCTCATGACCTCAAAACCACGGTTTAAGTTCAGACATCACACTCGTGTGTGTCCAAATCCCTTAAACCTTGGCTCTGATACCAAGTTGTAACACCACTTTTCTAAAACATCATAGTTTGCGGAAAACAAGCTTAATTTTACTTTAATGCTAACAACTAAATGAAAAGTAGTGTTAAAAGTACTCTTTTCAAAAGCTTGGAGCTATCCAACTCTGCAAAACACTGGGGCATTACCCTTGCTGGAAACTGGTTACCTGCATGCACAACATACTAAAACGTAAGCTTTCGCTTAGTGAGCATACAAACTGAACAGATAAACACTTAAAACACGAGTAACTCTTCTGGGGATGTCTCACATCTAAGCTAAACACCTGCAAAACTATTCAAACTATTATCTGGTCCAGGGTATGATCACACCTCACGCGTAATCAAATCCCTGACACTCTGTTTGGGTATAAGGATCTCAATATACCCCTATCTCTGTACTGAATAATATATCTGAATTCTATTATACCTTGAAACAATAGTCTTAACTCATAACATAAACATATCATAACACTGATATCATACTGTTCACCTTGTACATATATGTATGTATATCGTACTAAATACTACAACATAGCGTTACTGAATCTCACATAATCAATCACATATCAAGCATACAATTGATATACTAATCACTTAAAGCATATACATATGTTAATCTGATTAAAGGTAAGTACACTCACCTTGGCAGCAATATACAGCTATTCTCTATCACCGAAACGCCAACTCTTATTGCCTACAAGCAATAAACCATACTATATAAACATCTGAACTGAACTGGGTAAGACACTGATCAAACATCAGCGCAAACAACTAAACTGAATTCTGGTTGACTGCTTGGGATCGCAAGCATTACTCATGCGACCGCAAGATCCTTCACTACCTCCTTACGATCGCAAGGATTAACCCATGCGATCGCAAGATCTAAAACATTGCCTTGCGATCGCAAGGGGTAACCCATGCGGTCGCAAGGACTGTCGGCACAGCAAGGTTTTCTGCTCTGTTTGAAACAGCATCCGAAAATCATCTTTTAACCCTTAAATCTTCCTCAAACTCAAATTCAATTATACATGCTTGTTCTAAATCATTAAGACTAACTTCTAACATGAAACATGATACAAAACACCAATAAAACATACAAATTAACTACAAACATGGATTCAACCAAAGAATCCATTTCTTGACCTAAAACTTCAAAAAGACAATTCAAGAACCCATACCTCGGCTACAAGATCACTATGGTAAACAATTTCAGCTATCTTCCTCTTGATTTCTGGCTAAAAATCTGGATTCAAGTTGCTATATGTGTGTGAACGTGGGTATGCTTTTGGTTCCTGATATCTTGACTACAAAGAGTCAAAGAAGACTCATATGTATCCACTAGTTTGGAGAAATCACAAAACAGCCCCTGGACTTCTTTAATTTTCTAACTTGGCAAAACTAACCCCTCAACTTTAGTAAATAAAAATTACACTAAACACATAAAGGCAACTTGCTAAACATACACAACACTTAACACGTCACTTACTATAAACTCATATTTATGAATTTATGAATTTTGGGGCGTTACAACTCTTCCCCACTTGGGACGATTTTGTCCCCGAAATCAACTGGACACATAATAACTTTAACATCATAAAGTATTGAATGCTACCGTAGCGCACTAGCGACAGTCTTACATCTCCTCAACTATGAATGCTATCGCAGTGCACTGACGATAGTCTTACATCTCATATCTACCCGCTACTAACGTAGAAGGTCTATCATATACCGAATATAAAGTAGAATATCATATACATAACATACATAAAACATGTATACACCTAGGTGTATCTGATCTCTTTCAGTATTTTCACTGTGACTTTACCATTCTTATCTGTTTGTTACACAAACTCACAACTTTTCTTTTAATTAAGCTATTAACTGTGCTTCAAAACAAACTGAATGCTACTATAGCACACTAGCAGTAGTCTTACATCCCTTTTTATCTCTGTATACTATTGCATCTCTGCTTGTTACTAAAGTAGAAGGTCTACTGCATACTGGGCATAAATCAAGTATTACATATACAACATAGTATAATTACACCTAAGTGTAATCTAACTCTTTCTCGTGTTCCTACTGTATCTTTACTATCTCATCTGTCCATTATACAAGTCTCAACTTCCTCTAAAATACAACTACTGCTATTTTATATAACTAGATTTCACATCTCTTGTCCTGTTCGGACAACTACTGGTTCATCTGTTACATACTTACAATGATAACTATACATGTTATACTATCTAAGATATCTTTACTATAGATTCTGACATATACAATACTCTCTTTATCTTTGTGATAATATATGACTGACCAACACACTACTGTTCTAACTTATCTTTCTTTCTGAATCTGTTCATCCATATCCATGATGATAATTTTACTAACACATAGCTTCCAATCTGAAGTTCTACTAATAATCTTTTCTTATCACATAACTGTTCTTGTTTATCCTGGCAGCTCTAAGCCGCTCATAAAACTGTGGTACTGTCTTTACATTCGATCGTGTGCTGAGTCCTGTCACTCTAATCAACCTCGTCCCAACAAATAGGAGTTTTATACTTCCCATCATACATCATCTGGTACTAGATATGCTACTACTCAAACGTAACTGTGATCATACTGGAACTCTATTAATGTATATACGTATCTCAACTATCACTTAAGTCAATTATACATGTTCTGAGCATATATCTCTGTGTTTATATATTTCTCTCACTCTGTCCAACCCTACAAGGGTGAAATACTGTATTAAGATATAATTTAATTCTCATATTTCTCTGAAATTTACTCTAAAAATTTAAAGATAACCGAGTATCTCTATCTAAATCCTTATACTGTCATTTTATATCTACATGTTACTTTCTGTAAAATTTCTGATACTCTGCTTTAACCTGTAAACAATTTAAATATTTCCCAATCTTCTTTGCTAAATCACATTCTATTCTTGGCTACTAGTAATTCCTGCTTATCTCTTAGACAATCTGGACCTAGATCTTTAAATAGATTCTTTCTTCTGATCACCCTCTCTAACTGCTTTATTCTGTACTACTTTAACTTGATCGAATATCGAAGTGATGTCTAGCATTCTTACTTGAGGTATCTGTATCTTTAGGGTAGCTGACTTGATGCTAAAAACATCTTTACTAAATTAACTTTCCAACTACTACTAGTTTCAAAACTTGAGCCGAATAATCGCTTCATACTTCTGGGGAGTCATCGATAACAGGTTTAAATAACCTTAGCGAAAGATAAAAATAAGGGGGGACTTCCCTTATTCATTTCATGTAAACTAGGGCATTGCCCGTTACATACATACATACATACATACATACATACATACATACATACATACATCATAACCACACAGTCTGGTAGGGCGGAGTCGTTGGCTCCCCCAAAGGCGCAGGTATGGTCATCGGCCATCACTAATGACTACAAACCACCACGTACACGTACATATTCAAAAATGAAACACAACTGCAGGTTATCAGCACGCAACCTAATAAAGTGGAGCCATACATTCCCTAAACGATATAGTCGTTGGTTATTACTCATTTTGGACTACAAGCATAGCCATCATCCGAACACTTAACAATAGCGTAAATGTGAAATCTGTCAGATACCATCCTGATCAAATTATCAGGGTAACACTAACATTGAACTACACTAGCACCCAATATGTGTTTATGCACAAATCACAACAAAGTATACTCCAACACCTGTTGGTATGTCTCGAATTTGATTGGATGTCATAAAGGATCTCTGGTTCGACCCACTTGAATGAAATAGTTTGCCACGACATGTATTGTACAGTCGCACCAAACTGGGGGGACTTGTTGGTGTATCCTATGTTTGGGCCTTGGGTAAACCCAAACATATGGTATACCCAATGGGCTTGGCCTCATTTTACCCTAGACACCTCCCTATATAAAGGGGAGGACACCAAGGTTTAGGGGCTCTCTCTCCCTTTCCTGTCAACACCCACATATGGAGATCTCTCCATACGCATATGCTTCCTCTATCTTCTTACAAAGGACCATGGAGTCCATATAATCATCATCATGCTCTTCATCTCTTTCTAATGACCATGGGTTCATAAACCACGAGATCCTCATGTCACCCCCGCTATGGACACCGTTTCCTCGCCCGGGGTTAGCCACCGCAATGGGAGACTAAACATCCAATCTTCCTTCACTCCAATTTGCTGCTCTTCATGTACCTGTGCGTTCTTACGTACAAACATAAGACATGATAATTAATAAATTAGGTGGGTCTCAGAATTTGGTGTGATGGTGAGTGACCAGTGCGGATCTATATAATAAGCTGAGTAATGAAAATAAGAAGCTAACGTAACGATGTGATGAGAGGTAATCAAGCCCTTTGGTAGAAAATTGAAGATTAATTGGTTTGATTCTTTTGTGAAGTTCTTGGGTAAGACGGAGGGTACGTTATTTTGGTTGGATAAATATTCAATAGGTCCAATAGCATATCTTTCCCATGTATGTTTTCTATAATTTTGAAGAAAAAAATTTGTCTTTCAAAGCAAACAGCCATACACTATACTAATATACTATTAGTAGTAATTAAAATTTTTAAATACTTTAGTTAGTGTATTCGAGTATACTTTGAATTTTAAATAATCAAACCGATTTTATAATGGGTAAACTGAATATGTCTACCCGATACTTGAATTGACCAACACAAACATTGAAACTTGATTAAAATCATATTTTACATACCACCACATAATAGGTAAACGAGGTAATTGTACCCAGCACGTTGTGACGGGGTTTAACACATTTATGTGACATTTAGTAAAAGTCTAATCGACTTATGTAAATAAAATGATTTCACGTGTTACTACAAAAGGAAACACGTATGTTATTTTTTTAGTACTCTTACTATGTTAAGATTTTTGGGATGAACTTTATTCTATGTTATTATTATTGTATATAATAAGGTGCAAAAGGAATTTGTAATAAACTTTAATGCTAAAAAGTTTAAAAACATATTTATTAAACAGAATCATAATGAAAAACTCTTAAAGCTTTCTGATTTCTCATTCAAAAACTTAAACCTCGCATAATGTTAAAGATAAATTGGCAAGATATTTTAAAGATTTGTGACTGTAATGGGGATGGACTTTATTCTAAGTGATTCTTGTGCATTCATGTCATCTAGTTAATATTAAAGTCGATCTACTTTTATTTTTTAAATTAAGTTCAACTGAAAAAAATTCACGAAAAAAAAGCTAGATAAAAGTATTATAAATTTGTTTATCCAAAACAAAATAAGTATATAATCATAAAAATAATATTTAATTGAATGTTTAGATTTCTATAACCTAGCGAAAATAGAGACTTAAATAGAAACCTTCATTTTAATGCACTACTTGCGAACTAATTCTTATATGATTTGATTTTAAATTCATATTTTGATAAAGGTTAATGAATTAACGTCACTTTTATGTTTTATATTCTATTCTTCAAAAATAGAGAAAAGCTATAGACAAAGATAAAAGATAAATGTGAGCTGGAATAGGTATGTGAAAGGATGACCAAAAAGAGAAAAAAAAGATAAATAATGAATATTAAAAAGAATTGAACGCTTGTCATCTCACTTATATGTCTAATACCTTGGCAGCTGCTCTACAAACTCCTTTGATCATAAGGTTGTTTATTAAATATATATATATATATAAATTATAAGTTCCTGTTCATTAGTCAAATCAACTTCCTGAAAATTGTTATATATATATATATATATATATATATATATATATATATATATATATATATATATATAATATACTCAATCTTATAGTAATATGGTAAAGTTAAATAATGGTATTGTGACTATTGTCTTCACATGGTTTTATTTAAAAAAATATGATTTTGTTATTTAAATAATAATATGTTCAATTAACTAAGATTGAATCACCTACATTCAAACCCCTCCTAGCATGAAACACGTTGAGATCAATTTAAATGGTTAACCAGACTCGACTTCGCTATATTTCACTCATAATTTCATATGGTTATCGTGTTACGATTTTAATAGACAAGTCTAGATTGAAAATCATCCCCATAACCAACCTAATTCATAATCTGTCAACCTACTTAAACTTTCGTATGTTAGACAAAACTCTATCATTCATGTAATGAGTAAAATCCTTATCTTTCAACTTAAGTTATGGTCAAGTGATTCTAATTATTTTTCCAAACCATCCCTTAGACTATGTATATACAAACAATCTAACTTATCCAACACATCATATAAACTCCCGATTCATAAATTCATGCAAGCCATAAATTAGAGAAAGAAGTGTAGAGTAAAAAAGGAGCGGAACTTTTATTGATAAACATTCATGTCATATATTAATCAAAGAAATAAAGTAAGATGTATACTAGGGTTTAAATTATCTACGTAAATATAGGAAACCCTTGCTCATAGATAACAATATAAAAATTATAATTATAATTATTATAAACGGATAATTAGAACCCATGATGGGTTCTCGACCCAAAGCCCACGGCCGGAAATTGGTAAATAATGGCATAATGCTAGCAATTCATATAATACTCCACAAGTTCTCCATCTTTTTTCTTTTGATTTCGGCCCATTTTTTTCCCACATTAGCTGACTTTTTCCAAATTAAAGAGTTAATTGTTCAAATGGTCAACTTAAGTTTTCTGT